>MNCI01033244.1:313466-380734 GCA_015680685.1 Gnetum montanum
TTTTCAATAGTTAAACCTTCCAAAACCCTCTAGGATGATTTATTAACAATAATACATAAATAAAATGATAATTGGAGTAATTAAATCAGCCATAATTACAACTTAGGCAAGTGTAACTATCCTTAAGAGATAAAGGTATCCCAATTACTTTATGTTACACAACAATCACTAACCCATGATCTTATTGTGATTACAAATGATACCAAAATAAAAACACCTATAGGAAGGAGAACCCTCACAACCAGAAGAGAAGAAACCTAGAGCTGGAAGGGGCCAGCAAGAAAAAGGCTAAGAATTACCAAAAGAAACCCATGTAATTGGACCTCTTCAAGAGAAGCCCAAAGTGGAATTTGTCCAACAGATTATAGAAAAAAAGGTGCCTATAGAACAATCACAACAAGGAGAAGTACCTAGACCCATGCAAAGGCTTGAGTTCACTTTGACTCAAGCCTCCCTTGATATCATTAGGTCCTAAGAAGTTCAACGATCCATTCTTTAAGAGATCAAATTCAGGCCATTTTTTGGTGAAAGCTCGAGAGGATGTTAAGATGCAACTCCAAGCCTCTCCCGTGTGGCCAATAATCACATCCAGTGGGAAATGATATATGGGATTGACATATCTCTTTTTGAGTAGCCGAAGGCTCGGGTCCATTGTAAAAATTAAGGATATTCAAGTTTTCTACTCAATAGAAGCTAACACATAGGCACTTGGGTTGCCTAATACCAGAACATAGCTAGCAGAACTATCCAAAAAAGGTGATCCTGAGGCTAAGAGGAAGTGGACCTAATGATGCTACAAGGTTGACCATAAGGAGTATGGTGCACTCACACTAGTAGAGCGGATTTATTTCAAAATTCTCCACTCGAGCATGTGTTGCTTTCAATGAAAAATTTTTCATTAACCTTCCATAGCTGATCTACTTAGTTTTTGAGAAGCGCTTCAAGGAAAATGAATGTGGAAGGAAGACCTTACCCTTTCCATGCCTCATTAGGAAAGTTTGCAAAAGGATAGGCTTTGTTCACTACTTCAATGATACCATGATGCATGCTCTTTTGGCCTCATGATCCAAGATCATGAAGGAAAATATACCTGCAAAAACTCAAGAAGAGGAGTAGCCACCACCATCACCCACTCAAGAAACAACGTTGGAGACATGCACAACCATTAAGCATCTGCACAAAATTCAAGAGTAGCTCTTGAGCGAACAAGAAAAACAAGCAAAAACAACTAGGGTAGATCCATCTGTGTACCAACTGGTAATGAGTCACCTTAATGAGGTGGCCTGAACAGTTAGCTAGATGTAGAGAGGTAGTCCAATCTTCTCTTCCCAATGAATTTAGTTGCCTACAAGCTCGGATGCTAACACTCGAGAGGTAATAATGTCATTATCACAACACCATCTATTCTTAGAAATCTTTAGGAATGTTTCCACCTTCTCAGTGCATTTGGAAAAAGTTGAAGAGGCAATTGTCTTGGTGATCTAGTACCAAGGGTAGAAAATAGTAGCTAAAGTGATTATTGATCATGTAGTTGAAGCATTGAATGCACCCATAGCATCTATACTAGACATATCTACACTTTGAGACATGCAGATGCCCATAGGCATGGTCAGTGAGAAGTTGAACATAGCCTAGCATGAAGAGTTACTAGAACAACTCATGGGAACCAGGAAACTAACTTCAAACATCTTTGATTTACTAGAAGATATCACTGTAACCTAGTCAGAGCTGCTAAATGCAAGGGAAAAATGCATCATTTTGGAGGGGCAACTTGAAATAGCTCAAGAATGAAATCAACACTTAGCTACAGAGGTTTTCAAACTATGTGCCTGACTTGCATATCATGTGATCCTCATCCTAGCAATAATAAAATATGAAGCTTTCAAATGGCTTCAAAAATTATTCTAAAAGGTTAAGAAGGAGGTAGTTATGGCCATCTTCAGCTAGTCCATAGCTGAAGTAAAAATGTACTCAATCCAAAAGGATTTGGTACGGATGCACCAAGAGAATGAGACCCTGATTGCACAAAATCATCACTTGTAAAATGTTGATGCTCAGAAGGACCAAATGTAGAAATTTATTCATCAACAACAAGAGTAGCTTGCAAGGGTGAACATTGAACTAAGGAAGTTTGTTGCAGAATATCAAAACCTATCAATGAAGGAAGTACACACCTTGCACTAGAAGTCTACCATCAAAATTGCCACCTAGAAGAATGAGGCCCTTAAGTTTGAAAAATTGAAGAATCACTATAGAGATCAATTTGACTTGCAAAAGGAAGTTAATGATAAACACATTTAGATGGAAAAGGTGAAACTAAATGAATCCCTCTAGCAACTCCAACAAGGAAGAGAAATGTGGTAGCCCATTGTTAATGGGATTGATGCCTACAAGAAAGTAGAGATCTATTTGAAGGAGTTGCAAATTGAAGAAATGATAGAGTATATGGAGTTGGCCAATCTTCGATATGGAAACTTGGCAATGTTGACTACTGGATAGCCATGGTCAGAGTTAGAATAGTAAGTGACTAGCTCGTATCTATTACACAAGGTAGAGTTCAAGCACCACAAAGAATCTAAACAAAAGCTTGAGACTACAGACACTAAACTCAAAGTTCTTAGAGCATGATTTAGAGATCAATGATCAATCACTAAGAACCTAGCCAAATGGATGAATGACTACCATGAGCTAAAAGACACAGTCAAGACATTCGACATTGAATACAAATAGTTCATTGCCTAGTTCATCAATGCTAAGGAGCTATTTCTAGCATTCCCATGTCCTTGGGATGTGCCCATTCTAACCCACATCAACAACGCTGCATGGACAATGCATGATCCCAAAAGTAAGAAGGATAAAATGAAATCACTATTGGATGCTTTCTACCTCTTGCCTAAAGTTGTAGAAATAGTAGGACAACCACAGTCACCTCAACCACCACTCATGCATGAAGCTAGTGAAGGTCCCTCATAACCTCAAGAGCCAGCATCACCTAGGACCATCTGATCTTCTCCAATGCCATCACAACATCAAGGAATGTGTTGTCCAATTTTGAAGAGTTATGTCATGGTGTTCAATTTTGTGTCCTGAACACTATCATTCTTTGTAATGTGTTGATTTGTACACCCATGTGCTCCATTTTTTTGTCAAGTCAATCAGTTTGTTTTATTTAAGAAAAAGTTAGTTAATAATCCCATACCTTCCTAATTTTGTAAAAGAACTTCAGGATGACTTTTCATTTATTCATGGGGGTATGATGAGTTGCAGTTTTGTTGGTTATGTCAACAAGGCCTCATCAATGCATCATATCATGCATCGCTAAGGCCCTACCAATCTGGTGTTTGTTTTTTTTTGTTTTTAGCTATAAATATGCACTTGTAGCCACATTTATGGCAAATTAGAGATTGTAGTTGCAACAAAGATCTTACAATTTTTTCATTTGAAAGTTAGAATTTTTCCTCGAGTGCCCATAATAGGAGTCATTAAGTGTATGGATCTTTATTCAAGCATTGTTGTACCTAAGCATGGCAATGTAGGCAGCAATAAAGACAAGCTTTATGATAAACCTTATAGCAATTTGGATAGATTAAATATTTTATTTATGCATTTAATGTTTTCAATTATCTATTTAATTCTTTCAATTATTTATTAAATGTTTTTAGTAATTAATTTAATAAAGAAACTAAGCAAGGTAGATTACACACATAAGTACAATTGCTTTGAGCATAACACATATTTTCTTGGTAATCCTAGTAGTGTTATTACTTGGTATGCCTCGTAGCATAGCACTTGGTTGCCTAGTAGTGGATATGTGGGTTTAGGACATGTACAAAAAGTGGAACCATATGCTTATGCTAGGATTAGTTAAATGTTATAGTTAATTAGTTAATTTAGATTAGTTAATAAAATTCCTTTTATCTACATTTGTAGCACCAAAGTATAAAACACAAAATGGTAAAAATTTTATGCCATAATTACACTTAACCATAGTAGTTTACATCACAAGTGTAATTGGGAAGACAATGATTGACCTTAAGACAAGGATTCACTTCCTAGAGGACTAGTTCATTGAAAACAATAAATTCTATGGAATTCTACCAAATCACGTGTGAATGCTTTGTCATTCGTATGGTTAGGAATAGGCATACCTCGCTACTCATCAATAGAAACTAGGAGAATGTTGTAATGGTATGAAATAGCTTGATCTTTATTTCCAGTCACACTTGTGCCAAAGTATAAGATGCTCAAATAAAGACTCTGTACACTACATCACACTACACTGTAGGCATTCACACTTCTAAGTACTTATGAAAATAAACTATAAGAGTTACACTACTAGGTTATGAAAACTATTGTGCATTTGTATGCCTAAATGTTGTATTTATAGGTTGGCATGGATTCCACGATATTGCATATACAATAATGTAGCATGGGCTATGATATTGTATATTCGATATCATAGTCCATCAAAATTTTAATTTATCATACTCCCATGATTGATTGAAAACTCATCCTTGAGTTAAAATAAAATGAGGTATATCTCAATGACACTTATTTACATTACTCTTTCTGCCATAGTGGTGTTTTAAAAAAATTAGGAGGTATATCTCAATGACACTTATTTACATTACTCTTTATGTCATAGTGGTGTTTTACAAAAATGACACAAGACATGATAGGACAAAATTTAACAAAAAAAATCTAGATCAAGTTTAATGTAGTATTACATAGTGCTTGGTGGTGGTGGCTCATCCATTAGCTACTTCCCATTGTCATCAAGCTTATGGAATTTGTATCTATTCAAGAGCACTTGAAGTTTATCCTTCTTCATTCCTGGATCATGTACTATCCATGCTTGTTGTGCAATGTGTGATGGAGCTAGTACATCCCATGGACATGGTAGATGTGGAAACATCTAATTTGCTTTAACGTACCATGCCACAAATTGTCTCCTCTCCTCTTCAAAATCTCTAGCCTTTACTCATATTTTATGGTAATCTGGTAAGCTTTTGACCAGGTTTGCTACTACATCTTTCTACCCTTGGTAACAAGCCTATACTATTTCTAACTTAGAATTTGCTACTTGAAGTTTCTATAAGGAATCTTTATGATCTGCAAACTCCTTTTCATAAAGTGCATATGTGGCTACTACTTGTTGTTCCAATTCATTTTTGAGCCTACCTATTATTAACATGGCTAAGTTAGCATAACAAAGGTTAGCTAACCCCATGTATTCTTTCAAATCCTCTATCTACAGGTCTTTATTCTTGACTTCCACCTAGTAGACATTGGAATAACTATCTAAGATGGATTGCTAGTCTAGATTCTATGCCGATATGGAATTAATTCTAGCCTTCACCATCTAGATCTCCTTCTCATTGATTTACTTGTACATTCCCATCTAGTCATGGAAATGTTCCTTGAGCCATTCATTCTTATTAGCTTCATTTTTCTACACATTGATTTCAATGGCTAATTTCTATCTAATTGCATGTACCTCCTCCATTTAGAGGATTTTTTTCTCTCTTCCTAAGTAGCTCATATCTTGGTTAACCCTCATTAGCTTCTCTCTTAACTAATAGATTTTTTTTGAAAGATGTTCTTCTATTTCTCAATGTTGGTTAACTTGCTATTATCTTTAGTGAGCTATTTTTCCTCTTCTTGAGCTATGGTAAGTGCCTTAGCATGTGCATACATATGTGCTTTTGCTACAAAGGCATTCCACACCACGTTCTCCTTCTCATTCTCCACCAATTTTCTCTACTTGATCAAGGGGCTAATCTACTCTATTCTAAATTATTTGAACTAGTCAAGAATAATGAATTGAGTTGACTCTTTACATTTGGCCCTCAGGGTGACGAGCTCTTCTTATAATCTTAGAATTTTAGCTTCTACATACTTTACCCTAGTCTCTACCATGACTAGTTTACCTCTTGTTACTATCAACTTTAACTACACTTTAGTGACATCACTTGGGATGTCAAAAAGAGTTTTCATCACTTGGGATGTCAAAAAGAGTTGTCATCACTTGTCAAATTTGAAATAGTTGATTTAGCATATCTTCATGGTCTGCAAGAGTTATTGAGGTTCTAGTTAGCATCTGAGAACCTCTAGCTCTAGTTAGATCTACTGGTGGCACAACAAGTATGTTGAAGGATTCTTTGATGTGATCTATGATCACCTCTATAGCTTCCACTGCATCTTGGTGTTGCATTATCCCAAATGTGGCTCCTTCTCTAGTTTCTAGCACCACTAGGAATAATGTCGCATTCCTAGAGATCTATTCTAACCATTGGGCCTCTCCTCCTAACTACAATGAGATTTGTCCACTTATAGGATTTGTAGAAACTATGGGCTGAATGGAATTATCAACAACTCTATAGAGATTAGCTTCCTCACTTGTTCCCTAGCTGATAGTCTTCATAACCTATTGCAAATGGCTCATTGATGGTCTATAGTCCTAGAGTAGCAATGGTGGGACTTGTTGTTATTGTTGTTCTTATTACTACTACTGCTACTCTTACTATTGTTGCTACTCTTGCTATTGCCGCTACTCTTGTTACTGCTAACCACTGCGTCCCACTTTTTCTTTTTTTTAGTGCTTTGTGTGGCTTCCCTAGCCTTTGTTTCTTCCTCCACTTAATTTTTCTTTGGTGGTGCAAGCTTGAGCATCTCAACATATGAAGAATTTTAAGCTTTCCTGAGGATGTCATTAGTGGATCCTAGGATTCTAGAACTTTGGCATAGCTTCCTGATTAGGTAAGAGAATGGAAGTGTAACCTTCCCTGCCTTCCTTTCCTCAAAATACCTTAGAATCTTCATGAAATAGAGTTATGTAATATTAGTGTTGTATTTCCCAATCAAGATTGCACTTCCTCTAGTTGCATAGGTGGACAATCTATTTAGTCTCTTAGTGGGAAACAAGTGATATGTGTCAATTTTAAAGTAGATTCTCTCCTCTAGAGTTAATAAATTGTATTTTTTATCTTCTTTTACATATGCTCTTCTCAACCATAGCTTTTAGGTTTCTATATTGGACCTTGTTGACAAATGTGCTAATCTTGCCCCTTCATTGGGCATGTTCAAAGCTTCTATTATCACCTTTAGTGGATACGAAATAGAGACTCCCTCTATGTTGATTATAACATCTTCTACCTTGTTATGTCAAAGCTGGTAAGTCTCCCCAAGGTACCGTTCTCCACTATTTGATAGGATGGACCATAGTGGTGATGCTTGAAGTTAGATCCTTACCACTTCCTTAACAAACTCTGAAAATGGACCAAATTGCATTTCCATAATTACTATGGTTAGGAGCATTCTTTCTTAAATGATATGGAATCTAGTGATAATGTTAGGCATTGTCCTTGTCATTGTGGTTCTACCTCTACTTGAGCTAAATTTTCAATAGCAAGTGTTTCTTAATGGATGCTGAATGATTGGGCCTCCTACTCAACATGTTTTGGTTGTGGTTTTTGTGCTTTTTTTTGGCCTTTTCCTTGGCCTCTTGGTCATTTGCTTGTTAGCTATGAATGTCCACTTTGTGCTCCTCTCTTTGTGACCATCAGTAATCATTCAAGGGTTTAGAATGACTAAAGTGTTCTTATACATTCTCTAAATGGTTCTATACCTTACTTATACACTTACTTACATTAAGTTCTTAGTTCATTATGATTGTAGAGTTAGGAAATTTTTAGAAAGTTACCCCATAAGTGTTAATTTCCTTATAACCCTTTACAATTGTCCATTTTATTCCTATTCGTGACTTGTAATGATTGTTATAGTCCCTTAATAGCATTATTTAAGTATTTTTAACATTAATGTGGTTAATTTTTTGTTAAAAATTTTCAATTTTCCTTTCATACTTGCCCTTATAATACTTTCTAGGCGTTTGCAAATTTTGAAAAAATGACTCAAATTTTCATCACTAGCATCCTCCCATGACTAAGATGAGCACTCTGGGATCAAATAGATTCAAAAATCATGAAAATCGAAGCAATAATGTGTAAGTTATGGCTTGGGGAAGCTAGAAGGTCAAAGCTCATACCGTAAAAGAAAAATCTTCCTAGGATTCAAATGTAAAAATGATAAAATTTGGCTAAGTTCCTACCTATTTATAGTTTTTGTGGGATCCAATAATGGAGATTCGACATCGAAGATCCAATATTGGATTCCACAAAAAATCAATTTTTGTCCACCAACGATGTCATAGCTACATTATCGTATCTACAATGTCATAGATATGATATTATAGCACATGCTATGACATCATAGATCTGGTATCGCAAGATGTGTGTAGCCCTTAAATACAACACTTGGATGCATGGATCTGAATAAGTTTCATTCCATCCTTAGGTAAATGCTTACAGTTTCATTTCATAGTTTTAGTGATAGAGTGAATGCCTGAAGTATGGTGTTGAGCAATTGTATGGAATCTTTATTCAAGTGACATGTACTTAGGCATAGTTCATGTGTAGAAATAAAGATTAAGATTCCTTTTCATCATTGCAGCATCCACTTAGTTTTACTATTTTACTTAGCATAGTTTTTACTATTTTCTTAGTTTAATCATTTACATTTCTAGGTACTTTCCTTTCTTGTTCATTAGTAAAGTGGAATGAGTACGATGAGTCTCAAGCATTTACCTGTAATCATTATTCCTAGTAGTGTCATTGCTTGGTTCACCTAATAGCATAACACTTGGTAACCCAGTAATGGTTACATGAGCCCAAGACATGTACAGTAAGCCAAGACTGAATGCTCATCGCTTTAGGCTTGAGTAGATTAACATCCTTCTTCATTTATATTTTTTTCATTGCATGATTATTATAAAAGGCTATTACTTTTTTTTAAAAATTATTTGGCATTGTGGATTATTTTTGAAGTTCTGTAAAGACATGGAGATTATAAAAATGATGAGGATTAGCAAAAGGGATCTTCCACATGAGTACTTTTTCTACTTTATATGAAATGATCTTAGAATTGGTATTCAATTTATTTTATAGTAACATTTTATTTATTTACATGAATTGCAGCTATTGCCATTGTCTACAAACATAATATGCAAAAAATTCTAGACTTGCTAAAGATGTTTGTCCTTTCCCAAAAACTAAAAAAAAAATTAAAATTTATCAATGGATGATAATGGATGGAATTTATGACAAGAATATTGTTTATAGCTTTTATGAACGATTGACTAATAGTGTGTCCATTGCAAGAACTACTTGATAAGCTACCACGCAAAGAAAGAATTTCACCTTCACGTTCATGACATTGTTGATGTTATACAAGTTTTGTGTGGTAAAGAGGCATCCATCAAGGAGCAAAGGTGGAAGAAAACTAAGATTCACCTAATCTAGTATGCTCAAAAATTTGAGACAAAAGATGATAATCCCACTGATATTTAGAGCTATTATTCTGTCCAAATTTATGCACTAGTCTTTATTTCTAGTGAAAACAACAAAAGTGAAGATTTCCAATAATGCAATTTTAGTCATGTGGGCATTGGAAAATAATGAAAGTGTTCCATTTAATATCTTTATGACTATACTATTTGAGATGAAGAGGTAGGCAAGGTTATGGCAGCTACATGATGTGAAAGAGTCTGTTGCCTTTTCGATTATAGTGACAAAATTACTATTGAAAAAAATGTTCATTGTATGGCTAGCCAAATTAATGGAATAGTCCTCCTAGATCCTACAAGCATATTGAAGAGTACATCAATGTCCAAAAAGGTTAAGACCTCCTATTTTCTAAAAGAGCCTGAAATCCAAGCTACCAATGATAGTTTCCAACATGAAAAATGCTCTCACAAATCCATCCAGGATAAGTTGGAACACGTGATTGAGACATTAAATAATTATTCTCAAAGAAATGAAATACTTTGGAATGCTATGGAGGAGCTAAAATTAGACAGGTCATGTCTAATAGAAGAAAATATTTAATTTAAGGCCAAATTTAAGAATTATGTAGCTAAAGAAAATAGTTGTATCTAGAAGTTTCTTACTGAGAACAAAAAAATGGCCAACCAAATATACACACTAAATAAAGAAATTATCTCATTAAAAATGCTACAGTAAAAATTTATTATAGTAGATACATTTATGCCAATTCAATCAATACCATTAGAGGTTTAAGCCATGTTATAAAACCTTGTATTTTTAATACATTGGTCATATCTTTTATCAATTACAATGGTCTTTGTAGCTACTAGAAGATTATTTGATTCATTTGAAGGAGACATCAAAGAAGTATCTGAACAAGATAATCTAAATGAAGAAACTTGCATGTAGATTTGTTTAGATCATTGTTTATGTATGTTGCATCCATCTTACAAATGTTCATATGTAGGTGATATTGACATCAACAACCCCATTGATCAACCTTTTGGTATAGTTTAGATAGTGAAGCCTACTGACTTCATCACCCCAATTGTTCAATCATGTATGACAATTGATAGAGTGATGCAGTTTCTTGTAACAAGTACATTAGATAGTGAAGTGCTTGTTATGTCACTATTTTTCCCATTTGTTATCACAAGAATGTCTTTTAGGTCTATATAAGATCTTGGGTGGAAACAATGGCTTGATGGTGATATCATTGATGTGTATATCATGTACCTTAAGAAACTTCAAAAATCTAATGTTTATTGTTAAGCCTTAGTAAAATATTTTATATTTAATACTATGTTTCAAGCATTTGCAAAGTCCTTGGAGAGTCAGATACAACATAGCCAAAACAACTCATTAAGACATAAAGTAAAGAAACCCACAAAAAGACATGTCATCAATGTTGAAAGTGGTACATTGGTTGAAGAAGAGCTTGATGTGTTCATAGTAGAGAAGGACTTTATTGAAGATGTGAAAACCAAAATTTGCTAGGATGAATTTCTTGAATTAGGACATCGATTATTTTGCACCCCATTCAATACTGGTGGCCATTGGGTGCTTGTGGTTATAGACACATGTACCAGCAAAAGGTGTATGTATGATTCATTACCCTCTTTCGAACATGTAGCTATTTTTTAGAAGTTAATGTTAAGGTTTCTTGAATTTTAATTGAAAGGTGATTCTTCAATTGATGATAGCACAATTGAGGTGAATGGAAAGTGAAAGAAGTTACTTTCAAAATGGAGTACAATGGCTATGAAAGGCATTCCTTCTCAAGAAAATGGATATGACTGTGGCTTGTATACAATATTGTTTACGCATCATTTAGTACTTGGAAAATAGATAATATTTAGCAATGATTTTGTTTCCATGTATTGAAATACCATGATATAGGAAATTCTTAGTTGTTTAGTACTTGATCAACCATGGACAAAAATATGTGTGCAGCATCTTGTCTGTGAGGATTGTAGTAAGAATGGACCTTATCCAATTTCTAATGTAAAACAAATTTGATGATGTAAATGCCTCCCTACCATCTTTAATTAAAGGAAACTTTTTTGTATATTGGAGAACAATGTATTTATATTAGGATTATCGATTGGAAATATATATGGTGTTCATTTGTTTTATATTCTGATTATTATTTTTTGAAATTTTGACAAGGGAATCTGCAATATGAAAGGTTTAATATGTGTTTCAAATATTGTTTCCATCAAATCAACAAGTTATCATAATATCTACACAAAATATGCTTCTCATATCCTCCTTTCTATAAGTTGTTGATCAAATTTGTACTTTATCATATTAATTATCTTGATCAACTATGATTACATGTGTATCACATCTTACTTGCACTAAATTCATGCTTTTATATGTGAGATGTAGTCACTTGTGGTATGATGCAAAAGTGTTTATTTATCTACTGTGAAAATGTGTAAAATGTTGCATCTCACAGCACATTAGAGGTTGCGAATCTATGTGCATTGTAGTCCATCACAAGAATGCAATAAATATGTGTAATCTTATGTGACTCACAATTATGTTCTTTGTTGCAAATCACATGTCATCAAAATTATTAACAGAAACATTTTTTAATAGTGTAAGTGGATGTGATACGCAAGATTCATTAGCCAACAAACGTTGTGCACAGTTGTGCTATGAATATGCAACTCACATGTCAATGTAGTTCATAACAAAAACCTCTTTTTACAAGTGCGAGGAATTGCAAGCTGTATGTTTGGTGAGCTAGAAGTAGCTAAAAACTTTTGCAATGCCAAAATATGACTTGCATAGATACAATCTACATGAATCGTGAGCCTAGATGTGATTTGAACAATTTCAATGATACGATGCAACTTGCATATGGTCACATTTCATTGGATCATGCTTTTTTTATCTAGTGTGAGGGTATGAAACCCATGTGACTCATTAGTAGGCTACCACAGTGCACCTCATAGGTGATTGCACCTCTAAACACAAATAAGAGTTTACCAGTGTGTGGATGTGACCCATACATATCCATAGAGATCTCTAATTGCAAGGGCATGTGATCTACATGCTCTCACAATATGATTAAATTTTATGTTTACTAAGTGTAGAGACCAAATATTATCAACTTAAGTTGAAAATTGTTTTCCCAACTATAGAAATGAAGAATAAAATCAATATTTTACCTAGTTATTATAAAGTTATAAAATTGTTTTAGCATCTTTAGAATGATTGCTATAGAACAAATCAATATTAGGAAATGCAGAAATGGCCGAACTCTGTAACTTTAATTACCTTGAACCAACATGTTCTATATAGAAATGAGGCACCAAATGACAAAAAAACATGTCCAACAATCAAGAAAGAGCTTATCAATTATGAAAAAAATCATAACAATGTACATGGCTAACAAAAAAACAAAATAAGATTCAAAAATGACTATTCAATGTCCTCAATGCAAGTATCCTTCTCCTTTCCTTCTACAGCTATTGTGTCCATGAAATCTGCCTCATTCACTATGTCATCAACTAGCTTAGCAGGGTTATCTCCTGTTTGAGTCATATCTGATAGGAATGCCTTTGCTAAAGGCTCCGATGTGGCCATGTCCATTCACACTAAACTAGAAATGTCATTCACCAACTTCCCTAAACCTTTATCTCTATAGATTACCCTTAACTACTAAAATGTATAATTAGGTATGATTTCATAGTTGTTGGCAAGATGGGTGTGTCTCCTCTCCACATGGCTAAAACATTGATGCATCTGAGACTTGAATGCATCAGTCCTTGTAATAAGACCATCTATGTATGTGTTCATCCTAGCCTCCATTACCTTTAAGTATTGAAAAATAGTAACCCCATATCCAAACTACTGCCACTATAGTGGCTAAACACAGATAGCATGGGGTTGATCACCCTCACCATAGAACTCATTTCATCTATCCTTTCCACCATCCCATGGCACTCGAGGATCAAGGCACCATACCAAATCATTACAACAAGTCTTAAGGACTTTTTGAGTATAGAATGCACAACCCAAATGAGGCGATTGTTCCTCACTAAATATCTACACCTCCCCTACATCATGATTAGATGCTAGAATCTTCTAGTGCCTAAAAAGTGCTGATGTGAGCAATGAAAATTCCATTTTCATTTCATTTCTAGTTAGGACTTGCATCCTCTTCATCAAACTATGGGGGTAGTTGAGGAAATAGTCTCTCTCCAAATCAAGTAGGATCATCAATCCAAAATACATAACATATGTGTGATGATTCATAGTAAGGAGGTTGGTGTGAATAGCCCTCACAAGAACTCTTCGTTCAAGGGAGAAGCTCTTATAATGCCAACTAGCCTCATCTGGCTCCACCTCATAAACCATGACAAGTAACTATGTTTCTTATCTAAAGATGCAGTAATGAAAAATTCCCTACGTGCACCAACAATAATGTAAAGTGTGTTTGCCAAGATCCTCTTTATCAATGGATAACTAGAATCACCAATGCATACAACCATAGATGATGCTACACCTCACATATGTGATATGTAGAAGCAATGTACCTCATTTTCATAATATTCAAGCCCATCACTGATGATAAATCCAAGGTGATTCTCAATTACCTTAGCATGCCTCTCTAGCCATACCAAATGTAACAATGAATTGAAGTCCTTAGGACTTAGTATCAGGGCTATTCTTAACTACACCTCTCAATGCTAAATTTCCTCCTGTGCTTGTTGCTCTTAGGCCTGACAAATCTCATCCTACTCTCTCCAAGGATCTTGTGTAATAGCTTAGGAGCCAACTTTCTCTTGATCCTGGATATGCCTCCTATCCTCTTGTCCTTTCAGTCTAGTGGACTTTCTTTGTTCAGTTGGTTGTGTACTTCCTTTGTGTAAAGATAACATGCAAAGCATTAAAATTAAAATTAAAATAAAAAATCATCTAAAATAACATTCTATATCTAAGCTTTCAACCTAGCCATTACCATATGTTTAATGCTAAAAAAATTAAATGAAGAAATGCATAACTTTTCCTACACTCAAACTTAGCTTTCCATGATAAACTAGCAGCTTCCCATCCCTCCAGTTAAATATGCTCTAACCTAATAGTATCTTTACCATATAGAATAATTTTTTTCATAGTCATTTTTTAAAATTAACTAACCTATTCACAACCACTAACCAATTAACATATATTTCTAAATTTTCTATTTCTTGAATGTATTTAGTACCACTTACCATCTTAAAATACTCCTGCTTAACAAATTAATAGTCTTGGAACAACCTCAACTAGAAAAACCCAATCATTTTTGAATGAAAAGTTTATTATTATTTCCTTTGCATTTTAGATTTGAAGAAAATTGCAAATTGTAGCCACAAGAAAGTTACCTAAGTCTTTAGATCAACCATCAAGAATTCTATCTAATTATTATACTCATGATGAGATGATGATGATAATTTTAGTAAGACAAGGCTAGGATGATGATGATAATTTGACCTATCTAATTGTTCAATTGATAATTCTCTTTACTTTGTATGTATAGTTTTGTATTAAAGTGGTTCTAATCTTATGATAATCTTCAAATGAGGTTCAAAATTATGCATCATAATATGTACATGTATAATGGTGAATGATAATAAAAGTTTTCTTAAATGAGTTTCTTTTTAAATAAATATTAACTTTAACATCTATATGTTAGTGTAATGTGATTATTGTGTTGGTACTAGAAACTCTTTGATTTTTTTAAAGAAGTTATCTTATCTAGTGTCCTAATGATAAAAGTAGTGTAATACACATTAATGACTATCTAAATTATTTAATACTATTTTCTTAGTTAAAGCTTTATTATATTATAATATGTTAAGTTTTATTAAATACATTTTGAAGCACCATCAAATTTCATGTTGCAAATTCCACATTTTATCTTGAGGAAAAGTGTCATTGTAAATGTGAGATATGTAGTACATAAGCTACAATCTTGTATATTTCAACTTCTTGAGGCTGAAAGAATGCTTCAAAAGTTGTTATTTCCCCACTTATCAAGTGAAAAAAAAAGGTACCTAATGTCGATATCTAGCATTGGGAAGGCTAAAAATGCCTTGGAAATGGCTAAAATTGGCCTTTCCTTGGGTTTTTTTAGGGGTATAACCCCAACTATGCTACAGCCATTTTCAGTAGGCTTAGTAGATTCAGTAAGCTTAGAAGCTACAATAGTCACAATAGCTATAGTAGCCATAGTAGCTATAGTAGTTAGTGTAGTCACCAAAAAGACCTAGCAAAAGTGCAACATTGGAATTGTTGGATGACCATTTCTTCAACAACAACCAATGTAGTCATCCTAAGGTAATAATGGCCAATGCAAATAGCACTTTCCACAATGGGTTCCACCATTTCTATAGTTTTTCCATTTCCAAAGCTTTCAGCATAGTCACAAAAGCCTGTTTACTATTTATAGTAAATGAATGGGTTTTGTGGGTGTAGTCCATTCTAGACTTACCAAAAATACCAACTATGCTAGCAGTAGATGACCAACTATGTTGATAGTAGTTGACAAACTACATTGGTAGTAGTTGACTAACTATGCAAATAGTAGATGGGCAACTATGCTAACAAGAGTTGACTAACTACATTAATAGTAGTTGACCAACTATGTTGACAATACGTGGGCAACTACACTGGTAGTAGTTGACTAACTACGCTAGTAGTAGTAATTATTGCAACCCAAAATCAATGTTAATGTATTAGTAATCAATAGTAGATCAAAAAATGGCAACCCTAAATCTATAAAAATCCAATGTTGACATAATTTTCTAGGTTGGAACTCTTGGCATTCTAAGAATTTTTGGCATTCCAATACTCTTTGGCATTCTAAGCACTTTTGACATTTCAAAACCATTTTGGAGCAATACCATTTCCCATTTTCACTAGAATTTCCATTATCCATCAAATTCATTTATAACCCAACTACATTTTTTGTAGTAGAAATAGGCACTATGTTGGGTGTAGACACCCCCAAATAATTTTCATTGCTACTGAAGGTGCAAACCCCATCCCATGTCCATCTTCATTGGCAATCATCAAAACCCATTGTTTTCATTACATCCTCACTTGGTAGTGCCGCTTGGTGGTAGAAATTGGGACTACGTTGGGGATAGAAACTCAAATGTAGTTTCCATTGTCCCAAATGTGTAATGCCAATCCCATCCCCACATAGCAAATTTGGTGAAAATTGATGGAAAATTGTAGTAGGCCGAAATTGGAAAGAAATCGAATCATGGAGGCAACTTTCTCTAATGGACTTCAAGCTTTGGCAAGAAACTTCCTATGCCCTTAGCATAACCTTGTACACTATGCACTCAATCTCTTTTATATTCCTTTATAAATTTTGTGGTTCATGTTATGCAAATTTTGGTTTTCATTTCTATTTCTACATTTATCTCTATAATTGCAATTTTGTTTTCCATTGCCATTTCTCAATAGGCCATTTCTATCTACGTTTTTAATAGGCCATTCTTAGTATACCATTTCTATCTATGCTTCCAGTAAACCATTCTCAGTAGGCCATCCTAGCTCAATTAATTGAGATGAAGGAGGAGGTTGAGAAGCATAGCTTAAAGGAATAATAGAAAGAGGAGGACGAGTTTAGGACAAAGTCTATACCTGAAAACATCTTGGGATGGTTGTTCCAACAAGTGACCCGCAAGGCCACGAAGCCTTCCCCTAATGCCTTTATATTCTCTATGGATATGGTGCCACCATCTTTTATCCCCTCATACCCTACTATGATTGGTCCCACCCATATTATAGTTGTGCACCAAACACACTCGGTGCCACAACACATGACCTTCCACTTTTCCATGTCATTCACTACATAGCCTCAAACTGTGTAGCCATCATCAATCATTATTACTGCCATTAATCCCCCTATGATCCAAATGGGATCCAGAGTAGGACCCCATGCAACTCAAGGGTCACATACCCTCTTTGTTCTCTTTGTGCCTCAAATACCAGCACAAACATCTTTTTTCCTATTTGGCCCAAAGACTACAACCATGATGCAACTACTTCTTTCCTTCTTGCAACCAATAGTAAGTCCACAAGCCTCACAATGTATGCCTTAACCCTTCATCCAAACCCCACAATTGATAAGGGCACCCGAAGGCTTCGATCAAGCTTTCCAAATGATCTAGGACCTGATTGAAGAGTTAAGAAAACTCCAAGCCTCAATGTCCTAAACTATAAAGATTATGAACTTCTATCAAGATGATCCCATAAACCCTACAATTCGACCCCTAAGTCTCATCAACTAGCCAACCTAAAGAGAGCCACAAATAAAATAAAAGTAAGGGGAAAAAATAAAAAAATTCCTAAACATGAAGTTAAAATCCTAGGTAAGATGGAGGGAGTTAAGGCAAATAAAATAAATAAATCATCCACCAATGTCAAGGACTTCCTAACTGCCATGAAATCCACCATTGTTAAGGACTTCCTCACTACCATAAAACAAGTGAAAATATCATTGAAATAAAAAAAATACTTCATTGAGCCTTGAAAATTTGGCTATGATCTCTTCCACTCATTGTAGAGCACTTGCCAAAATGTTGACATTTGTTCCTATGAGTGAAGAACTGCCTACTAGTGAGAAATGTATCTACTCTGTTATCATGTCATCTTCACTTAAGAAATAACCGAAATAGGAAACTTTGACATTTTCAATAGTGAGGTTAATACCATTTCATAGATTGGTGAAGTGTCACAAGAGCCTCTTTTCATAACCATTAGAGTTATCCAGTATAAGATACATCAAATACATGTGGATGATGGAGCAACCATAAATGTTATCCCCTTACCCATTATGGAAAGGTTATGCCTAGTTGAGAATATCCAAGACACCTCCTCCTCTATGCTTAAGTCCTTTAATGAATCATGGGTAGTAATGAGAGTACATTTCATTAGACTGTGTGGTCAAGGAATAGTTTCCCACATCTATTGACTTCCTAGTTGTTGTGAAAACACTAGGCTTCATCTTAATTCTTGGACTCTCATGTTTGGTTAAGTTGCAAGAATTTTCATCACCTATTCATAAAGAGATTCATCTACCTTATGGGAAAGGTAAAATTGTTATCCATGGAGATAGCACAGTTCCGTTGTCTATCAACAATGTTAACTTTGAATAAGGATCTAAGGTGGAGTTCCAAGAAGAAACTTCCATAGCCAAAAATGACATCAATAACCATGATAATACCAACAAAGCCAAAGCTAATAACATCAAAGCCTTAAATGAGCCTTTGGAGGAACTCCCATTCAATATTATGAGTAAGGAAAATGGAGAGTACAAAATCATGCACCAAAGATCTTACTAGTTTTATAGTCTATTAAAGATTAGGAAGTAATTGAGTAATTAATGTGTCCTCTCTATCCTTTCCTTGCATATGCATTATGGAATTTTACTTTATTTATTATTTATAGATTTTTACTTTTATTTATAACTTATTCTTACACTTTTCATTGACTTTCTTACCAATAAAAAACATCAAAACTAAAAATGCTAAACAAAATTATTGACTTTCTTACCAATACCAGGAGCTAGCTATCATAGCCTATCATATCATCCATCATTTTCCTCATGAACTCCATCATGTATGATGCCTCCATCCAAGTTTTAGAGTAAAATGTGGATGTTTCTAGCGGAGCCTCATTCCCTGTAATATCCATAACAAAACAACATTTTTTATGTCTATAATAAAAATATGATAAAATAATATTTTAAAAATTTAAGGTAACCAAAAATTACCAAGACGATCATGAGACATGTTGCTTAGAGGATTACCTTCTGAAAGTAGGTCATTCTAAAAAGATAGAATCTAAGACATCATGTGATTCCTTATTCATTCTCTCTTCTTCTTTTTCATATTGTTTACCCTCCTCCACAATGACCTTAGCTACTAATACCTAAATTTTGACTATGACAAAATCATAGCCAAATAAAAGATAAATTAGCAAGCATTCTATTCACCATGTATGACAAAAAAGGTAAAAAAACTAACAATTAGAAAACAATAATAAATGCATACCTTCAACAACTTGATTAGCCTTTTTGAGCTTGATTCCTAGTTTTCTAGGTATCTACTTACTTGAAACTATACCACCTTCTTCAACTCTTGGTCTCTTTATTCATTTCATAGAAGAACCATATATCTCCACACATAATTTCTTGGCCTTTTCCACATTACCACATGTAGCATGGGGCTCAATCCCAATGCAGTCAGAGGAAAAACCATGTAAACCACTAATATTTTTAGTGTGAACAAAAAATGGCTCACCTACATCCTCCATGAGTGAGCCTTTGACACATATTGAATGAGCAAGATGTTTATCCCAATGCTGGGAAAGTTGGAAAACATCACATTGTGTCCACTTTCCATCTTGTTTTATCACCAAAAACTCTACAAAACTTCTAAGATATGCATTAAAAAATGTAAAATAAACATGATACACTTAATTAAGCTTTTTGAAGAGTTTTTGTATCTCACTTCTTAATCCAAAAACCAACAAAGTGCCCAGTCAAACCTATTCCATCTATTAACACCTTTTTCATAACTCAAGGTTGCTGTACTCCCATGATTTTCTTTTGCAGCAATAACATAGAAAAAAATATACAGCATAAAACAGGGTATAACTTGTTCACCACCTCAATATCACAATTATCAAAAGATAATATTGCACCAAGAGATGATTTGAGCCAAGCCTTTATATCCTCTCTATAGGTTGAGTCTTTCTCTATTTTGGTTATCATCTAAATATTGTTAGAAGGTACACCAAAAATATTATTAAAAAATTCTTCATCAATGCTCAAAACTATAAGAAAATCATGGATACATGTGGAAAATTTTGTAACACCTTCATCAAATGAATCTATAACATTTAACATCTTAGCTATTAACATAGATGGACTAGGAAACATAAACAAATCAAATGAGCCTATATCAGTTATTCTTTGTTGAACATTCATGGAAGCCTTGTTTGATAGCCATTATTATGCCTTGTCTACTTCACCCCACTTGAGTAGAATCTTCTTCTTGGTTCAACCAAAACTAATTACAGTGATTATAGACTTTCACATAGAATCTATTGCATACAACATAGTTAGCCTTAAAAAACATATAAACAATAAATACAACTTAAATTAAGCCAGAAAAACTAAAAATTCTAAAAAATATAAATTTGAAAAGTTAACAAAAAATAAAAAAAAATTTTACTTACTTGACTTGGAAGAAGCCAAAACTTTAAATTGAACCAATACACATGCTCCTAAGTCTTGGAGAGCTCAAGATTCATGAACATGATTAGTAATTGCACACTTTAGGTACACTTGAAAATACCTTATCTTGTACCTAGAAAACCCTACACCAAGTTGGTTAATTAGTTACAAATTTGATGTTATCCCCTTTGTTTGAATTCCTCCAAGGTTGTATAGTCTAAAGAAAAGGTTCAGTCATTTGACATAAACCCTTCTCTTTACATCTTAAACTTGTAAATCAAAGCATAAAATTAGTCAAGTAGATAGCATTAAAACCAAAAAAAATACATGTTGAACCAAACCAAGGATTATCTTTCCAACATGTAGACATTTCTAGAAGAATTCTAGAATAGAGTGATTGGCTTGTGACCCAACATTAGAGTGTTTTTTGTATTGTATTATGAATAAATTAGCATCTCCTAGATACACATAACTATTGAATCCTTGAAAAATATGAATTTTCATTGTGTCCCAATTCCATTCAATCCTCAAGATCATCAATCATGTAATTAAGAATGTAGTTGGAAGACACTACCACAAGAGCCTCTGTAATGACAGCAGCAATGTCTACAACCAACTATGATCATACTATTACATTGTAATTTTGTAGTAGATATAGTAGAAACTCTTGAGCACTAGGCCTGAAGCACACATGGGATTTTTAATTGATGATCATGTTAACCATGGGGATATTAGGGAAGATCATTCCTATATAGCACAAAATGCCCACCATCTCCATCACAACCAAAATTGGTTTTAACATAGCCCTATATACAATCAAAACATGCAGCCATTAGAATAAAAAAATAAATGAAAAAAAAAAGTAAAACAAAAATAATCATAAAATTGACAACTTGACATGATAAACACAAACATAAAAATATCCAATCTTACAAACATAATTACTACTGCAATTCAAATCAAGATCTAGCCTTTATACATCTTACTTGACATAGAAAAAACTAGGTTTAACATTTTGTCAAATAGTTGACATATAGAACATAAATAAGCATTTTCACAAAAAATTGACATGAAAATTTTTTTTGCACAGAAACATGTGACTAAGATAAAAAATGTTGGGGCCAAGGAAAATCAAGATGCTAAAAAACATAGGCTCATAAGACTAGGATGACTAAAAATGCTAAGAATGTGGGAGAAGAGGGAAAAATGTTCAAGATTCTTGATTCCAAGAGCATATACACTACCTTTTCTTTTTAGAAAAAGGTAAAATATCAAAAAAACACTACCTTTACAAGTAGTGAAGCTCAAATACATTGCTCTTATAGAACGAAAGACTAAATACCCTAACCATAGAGTTAGAGGAAAATCCACAATGCCTATCCCAAGTGCCAGGAGCTAAAACATTGTCAAGATTGACCAAAAAGAATTCAAAATCTCTACATTTAGGCAAGAAATATGGTAAAAATTGATCATAGCGATAGGAAAAAAAAATTAATTACAAGCCATAATTATGGTAAACATTATTAATTATGCCAGAATTAATTAAAACGCTACACATATAGGTGTAAAAAATTCCAAAATTAATAAAAATTTAATCAAAAAACCTTAATTCACTGGAATTCAAGCATTAAAATTCTATAAATGTAGTAATTTAATCAAGAAAAATCAAAAACACTACCCAAGCACGGGAAAAATCCAAAATGCTAGTAATCTTAGCAAGATTTCACCAAAAACCCTAATTTGACATAAAAAATTGAAAAAAACCTTGAAAAATTGTAATCATGGCCTAGAACCCTACCATGCTACATTCCCCAATCTTAAAGGTCATGAACACTAACCATGAGTGGACAAAACCTTATCCACACTATCAATGGGGCTAAGAAAAAAATCATAAAATGCTAGAAAATAACTAGAACAAGTCAAAATGCTTAGATGTCATTTGGAAAAAACCTAAAGCTTCACCATGAAAATGTTAAAAACCTAGATTTCATTCCTATAGGTATTGAAAAACCTAAAACCATGATTCTATGTAGTCAAAAGCTAAAAATCGTATTGTACACAAGCTTGGTAAAACCTAGAATGTTGCAAAACTAGGCTAGAAAACTATAGAAAATGTAGAGAAAATGAGTACTTGAACACTGTAGATGTAGATCCTTCTCTTGTAGATGGGTTGAAAAGCCCCAATAGAATAATCCTATCGGCCTCCTTCTTACCTGCATTGCTACTCATTGATCCACTCTTCCTTGCCATGCCTACTAGATCTTATGAGTTGTGCCTTTGACTCTTAATAAGAGAAGCTTGAAATTTCAAGGTTTTCTCTAACACACTAAGCACAAGAAGTAGGAAAAAAAAATTTACCTAGATACACTATGGGGTTGGATTTTTATGATCCTAGCTTGCCCTATACACTATTGGAATGAAATTAATGTCACACAGTTGTGAGAAATTCCTTGCTTTAGCTCAAACAGATTATGCCTACTTGACCAAACAACCCCAAGTCTACCCCAAACATACTATGCATATGAAATTAAGTTTAAATGTTAACACTTGTTAAGAAATTGAGTTTTCCTAGCCTAAAATGTTCTGCATATGTTGAATAGTGATGGTATGTGGGCCTCATGGACCATGAAAGAAAATACCCAAGGGTTAAACACACTATCACAATGAAATAGAAAATGAAATTGAGTTCATAAAATACTTTATCTTGAAAAAATGATCTTTATGATCTAATACGCTATCAAGTGACCTCTAGAAAGCCTAGGAAAAACCACCAAAAGTAAAAAATGTTGTGGGAATGAAATTGACTATGAAATTAACCAACTACATTAATGTGTGGGATGAAATGGCCTTCCATAACTCAAAATGCTACCATTCTACCTTAACAAGATTATAGGTGGATTCCATGAATCTATAATCAAGATACCAAGTGCCAAAAATTTTGGGGCAATGAAATTGACAATGACATTAGCTTACACACCTTGACAAGCCTAAAACCATAATTTACACGTTGCCTAGATTAGCCAAATACATTAACATGTGGATTCCACAGCTCCCTGCCCAAAGAACAAAGGGTTAAAAATATTATACTAGTGAAATTAATAGCTTATTTGACATGGATACGCTATCAATCAGAGCCATACTCAACACATGCTACCCAAAGGTATCAAACATGTTACCAACCTAGTGTATAATGTCCACATGATACCATACTATGTCAAATATGCTAAGAATTAGGAATATTCGATCTTTTTGACTTAAAATATCATTATAATTTTAATTTATGACATTTTTATCAAGTTATTACCTTTTTTAATCTTATAATAGCCAAGATAAAAAATTAATATTATATTTGACCTTGTTTGATCTTATTTGACATTGACCTTATTTGACCTTATTTTACTTTATTTTGATATCATTTGGCCCTTAGTTTACATTGTTCACATTATTTTATCTTGTTTTGCCGTAGTGTGCTTTGTTGTGACCTCATTTTGCCTTGTTTGGCATTAATTTACTTTGCTTAGATCTTATCTTTCTTTGTTTTTTTTATTATTGCATCATTATTGCATTATTTTAACTTTGTTTGATAAAAATATCATCCAGATGCCACTTAATGTGTTCTTCTTAATATGCAAGATTGCTCATGGAGATGTGGATGTAATTCAACTTACCCTTAAGCTTAAATGAACCTTATATGATGTTAATTAACTAATTGACCTCGATTATCTAAATCTTGAGTTTGGAAGCCTATTTGACCACATAGCCTCCATAGAAAGAACTTTGGACTAACCTAGCTACATAGTTAAAACCCTTTAGTTAGTGATCAAAGATATCATAGAAGATTTTCTAGTTGAAGTTTTAATTACAACCCACAAGGATGAGGAGAAAATAGTAAAACTAAGTTCCTCACTTGAGCCTCAACTTGCCTAAGATACAATCAAAGCCCTACAAGCCAACATTAAATCCTTTACATGATCTTATGAAGACATGTCAGGACTTGACCACACCTAGTTTAACATAATATCATACTTGGCCCTAGCATTAAGCTTGTCAAACAAAAGGTTCACAATATCGGCCTAGATTTAACCTTAGAAGTCCATGATGAGATTAATAAGCTCTACCAAGTAGGTTTCATTCAAGTTATCATCTACAATAATTAGGTATCCAACATAGTTGTAGTTTCCAAGAAGAATGGAAGTATTAGCATATGTATTAACTTCCATGATCTCGAGAAAGCCACCATTAAGGATGATTTTTCCTTTCCTAGCATCAATCAACTCATCAATATAACTACTAGTCATGCATTATTTTCCATTATGGATGGATTCTCACGATACAATCAAGTTAGCATCAACTTAGAGCAATAAATGTTTACAACCTTCATGGTTCCCTAGGGGACCTTTTGTTAGACAATGATGTCTTTAGTCTAAATAATGTAGGTTTAATATATCAATGAGCTATGACCTATATCTTTAATGACTAAATGTTATGTTTACTTAATGACTATGTTAGCGATATAGCTGCAAAGGCCAAGGTAGCCAATGACCATGCTTATGACTTGAACTTAGTACTTCAACATTGTCTGAAGTATGAATTTTAACTCAACCCTAACAAGT
This sequence comes from Gnetum montanum, assembly GCA_015680685.1. Classification (NCBI taxonomy): domain Eukaryota; kingdom Viridiplantae; phylum Streptophyta; class Gnetopsida; order Gnetales; family Gnetaceae; genus Gnetum; species Gnetum montanum. The sequence continues at coordinate 338,711 of MNCI01033244.1, forward strand.
ATGTCTTTGGTATCAAAATTGAAAATATTCTTGGTTTCGTAGTCTCCAAGAAAGGAATATGTATCGATCCTAACAAGGTTAAGGCCATAACCAATTTGTTAGTACCTAGAGATCCTAAGGAACTACATGATTTCTAGGTACTAACCAATTTGTCTTTACCTAGAAATTTGTTAGTAGACTAAAATTCATTCATAGGTTCATCTCGAGGCTCATGGATAAGTTACAATCCATGTAACACTTTCTCAAGAAGGGGGCTAACTATAAGTGGACAAAAAAGTGCTAAAAAGCCTTTGATAGTATTAAGCAAGAGTTAGCCTAGTTGCCAACTATGTATCCACCTCAAAAAGATAAATAATTCTTCGTCTACCTTACAATATATGATGCATCCATATCCTCTTTGCTTTATCAAAAATAAGAGGATGGTGAAGAGATGCTCATTTACTACTTAAGCCATCCATTAGTAGCCTATGAGATGCGATACACTGAAGTTGAAAAACATTTTTTGATCTTAGTCTATTCATTAAAGAAATGGAGACAGTACCTCTTTAGGAGTCATGTCAACATCATATGTAAAGACAATGTATCAAGGGTTATTACATCTAACATCTACAAAAGTAGCTAAATATCCTAATGAAAAGACATAATAGATGAATTCAATCTACACTATGTTTTCCAAGCCTTAATAAAAGGCCAAGCCATAGCCACATAATTAATCATCTCTCTAGTAAAAGATAATGTAGCTATAGATCTTGAGTTTTCTTATGAACATGTCAATGTTATCAACAATGTACTCAAAGATTATGAGACCATTATGCACTTTGATGAAGCTTCAACTATGCATCAAGCTAGTGCTACTATCACCATTACACTTCCTTCTAACAAAATCCAATCTTTTTCTTATCATTTCAATTTTTCATGCACTAACATGGAAGAATATGAAAGCTTAATTAGAGGAATGATGATAGCTTGATTAGTGATTAACCAAATAACCAGAGGATACACTTGTAAGGCCAAACACTTACAATCATATTGTGACTTAGTCAAAACACTCTTGTAAAAGTTTATCGATATTAACATTCAACACATTCATAGAGCTAAAAATACACTAGCTAATGCCATTGCTACATTAGACTTAGGTGTAACACATGATATGTTTAGCAAATTACCTTTCATTATGGAAAACTATGCTCATCTGATCATGCAACATGCTGAAAATATTTTTGTAGAAACTATAGACAATGTTCCTCAACATGAATGGTATAATGATATCAAGTTTTACCTTATGCATGATGAACCTCCATAGAACCTTATTTCTTCTCAAAATAATGTTGTACATAAATGATCAAAACAATATGTCATTATGGTCGATAATACACTATGTAAAAAGTCCTAAGATATTGTATTATTAGTATGCTTAAATAAGATAGAAGCCTATATGGTCCTAGAATAAGCATACAATGACATATGTGCAAGACATATAAGACCTAGATCCATAGCTACTAAGATTAGATGCCTAGGATACTACTAGCCCAATATGAAAAGCAACTACATGCAAAAGGTAAAGACCTATGACATTTTTTAATAATACAACAATCTAATACATGTGCCACCAACATATTTACATACTAGGTAGATTACATGATCATTCCAATGATGGGAAATTAATATAATTGAATCAATAAATCCTAAATATTTTGAGTATTTTATAGATTATTTTATAGAGTGGGTTAAATCTATTTCTTTGAGGAATATAACTTCACAATAAGTCTGTAAATTTATCCTAGACAACATAGTATCTCATTTTAGCCTACCTTTAGTCATTTCCATAGATAATGAACCATAATTTAGTAGCCACGAAATGCAATCCTTTTTATCAACACTTACACATTAAGCATTTTCTTTCCTTACATCATTATCCACAAGTAGATGACCAAGCCAAAGCTAGTATCAAGGTTACTATCAGTCTTCTAAAGAAAATGTTAAATAATAGCAAATGTAAATGGCATGAATAACTATTGTACACACTATCGACCTATAGAACAACATTTAAAACTATAATTGGTGCCACCCCATATAACCTTTTTTTCAAATCTAAAGCTATTTTACCTCTTGAATTGCAAGTTCCATATCTAAGGATAGCCTTATTTGACTACATTAATGATGAGTAAAATAACAAGATATGTATCATTAACTTAGATTTAGTGGAAGAGAAATGCATGCAAATGCTTACTCACATAAAATGATATCAAGAAAAATAAAAACAACACTACCCTCATGATCCAAATTAGTAAAAGGTCAGGGAAGAAGACCTTGTTCTCAAGGTTTCTCATGAGCATGCAAATAAATTCTAAGCCAACTAGGAAGAAAATTTTGTTGATATTTTGTTATGTTAAAACCTTAGAAAATGAAGAGTGTGGAAATGTGCTTATAATATTGCAAGGATAACTTGAGAAGCTAATCAAGATGATAAAATGAGATCTGGGAAAATGAAACAAGAGTTGGAATAATAAAACATGAGCTAGGATGATAAAATGAAAGCTAGCATGACAAAATGCAAGCTAGGATGCAAATGGAGTCTACAAGTTAAATAAAGATGATCCAATGTTTGGTGAGGTATCAAATGTTAGAGAAATACTCTAGAGTCCAAAGCTCATTTACAGGCTAGAAATCCCAATTGTTGCAAGGATACCAAACATTTCTATGGAACATCCCACCAAAAGTGAAGTAGTTTTCATATATATGTCCCAACCTCAAATGGGACATCCCAATTAGTCATTTCCTAGCTATTGCATAAATTTTGAGGCGTTTTTGAAAACTAAATGACAAATAAAATGAAATTCTTGGGAAAAAAAGTATTATTAATTAGAATCTTAATCATTATCTACACCAAGTGGATTAGCTTTGTTCCCCATTATTCTCATATTTTGTAATTTATTGTATGTATTAAGAGCATCATTTCAAGGAATTTGTAAATTGAGTTATATTATTTTCTTGATTCTTTTCTCCCATTTGTATCCCTATGGGGTTGATGTGCTTCTTATGAAAAGGCATGTTCGTTACACTTGTTAGAAGCTTGCAGAGTTGAGTGTGTTTGCAATGATGAAACACTCTAATACAGAGCTCATATTTTGTAAAGGTTTTGGGATCCTAAAATTAATATTTTGAGCTTTTTGGAACCTTTGGGGTTGAGTGTTTGTCTAGTAACAAAATACTCTAAATAAAGTTCAAACATTATAAAGGTTGTGGTGCTCTTTAAATCACATTTTGAAGGAACAAAGTTTAGAGAGATGCAAGGATTCTACCCTCTAAGTGTAGAAGTATCTAAGTTGGAAAACCATGTAAAAATTGGCATTTAGTTTTAATTATCTTAGTTTTTTTATTTGGGAAGCTTTTCATGCCCCTTCTAAGTTCTTAGTCCTCAACTAGTATCAGAGCTTGATGCTCTTAAGTTCAAGGCTTAACATATCAAGAGTGAATGATGGAAGGGACATCCTACATCAAGAATCAATGTTTGATGGGATCAAATTTGTGTATTGGAATGCTAGAATACAAGAATTCTTCAAATCCATCAAATTTGAAGTCTAGGAATCAATTCTTGAAGGATAAAAATCATCCATCGATAGCACCACAAGAGCTACCAAGCCAAGAAGCAAATGGACATTAGATAAAAAAGATAAGTTCATGTTTGATTAAAGAGAAAAAAATTATTTTTATTGTTCTTTGAGTAAATATAAATTTAATAGAGTAGATGGGTGCAAAAATGCCAAAGAAATTTGGGAAACACTAGTAGAAACTTATGAAGATACATCTATTGTAAAATAATCCAAGCTTCTAGTATTGAAAAGTGAGTATGATAAACTCAAAATGAAAGAAGGAGAGAAAATTAAGGATTACTTTTCTAGAGAAAATGATTTAGTAGTAGCCATTCATGGGACAGGTAAAGATTTGTGAGAAAGTGATGTTATCATTAAAATGATTAGGACTTTACAGCCTAAATTTAGACCAAAATTAACAACCATAGAAAGAATCAGAAATTTTTTATTGCTAAAATTTGAAGAGCTTCAAACTGCACTTATTTCTTAGGAGATGGATCCCATTACTAAAGCTGCAATCAAAGAAAAGCTCATCACCCTCAAATCTTCATCAAAGGAGAAGGAGCCACTAGAACATGAAGTAAATAGAAAGATGAATTGGCTTTCTTATCTAAGAGAGTTCAAAGACTACTTGTGTAAAAATCTAAAAGCTTTAATCTATCAAGCTTTAACCAATCATGAATCAAAGGTAAGGAAAAAGGTAAGAACTTTAAAAATCCCAATCTTGATGCATGATCCATAGAATGTTGGGTTTGTGGGGGTAGACACCATGTGGCCTCGAAATATCCAAGTGTTGGTAGGTTTCTAAAGGACCAATTTAAAGCTAATTCGAAAAAAAATTTCTACAATGGCTAGGATGATGAAGAAAGTAAGGAGGAAGTAGATGATATCACAGCAAAATCATGTCTTATATGTATTTCTCTTGCTGATGATGTTTCAACAATGGAAACTAAAGAACCTAAAGGAACTATTGAAGGAAGGTATGATTTATTATGCAATGAGATTTTATCCTTTTAAAAACTATGAATGAAACTGAAGAAATCCCTAAATGATAAAGATTTAGGATTATCCCAACTCAATAAAAAACACTTGAATCTCTCACAAGAAAACTAAGACCTAAGGGCTAAGAATCAAAAGCTAACATCATCTTATGAGTAGATTACAAGAGAGTTTGTAGATATGAAGCTTGTAAATGAAATATTTGTCAAATGGAAGGAGTCCCTTTAAATATTTTTAGAACAATTAAGAGATCCACATGATAAAAGTGGACTTGGAAGTCATCAAAATAGACTTCTCCAACTACTTCATCCAAATGGAACTATGCTCGAAGGTTTGATCATATTGCCAAAGAAAGAAACTCTATATGTTATTATTGTAGAACTTTTGGGCATAAGCAATCTAATGGTCATTTAAAACATTTTCACATGAGTACTTGATCATATAATATGACTCCTTGGTCTTATCCAAAGGTGCCTAGAAAGAATACCTTGTAGGTCAAAAAGGTATGGAGGATCAAACTAAAAGAGAAGGAAGAAAGGACTTGTACAAAGAATTTCATAAAAGGGAATCATAAATCTAAGATACAAGATATTTGTACTAATCACAAAGGAGTAACTCCAAAGAGAAAACCTCACTCTAAAACCACATAAACTTTGTAATCTCTGAAAAGCAAGCTAGGTAAGTCGAGGTAAGTTTTTCTTTATTTTGCATGTAATTTTATTATTTTATAATTCTAATTATCCATGGTAGCATTCCCTTTAATCCCTCATCCTTGTAGCACAAAAATAGCCAACAACATCTTGGGACATCCCACTTTTTTATGAGAAATCCCACCTAGGACATTCCATCTTAAGTATAGCATCCCACTGTGTTTTCAGGAAACTCATAATAGATGCCCCATTTTTTAATGAGACATTCCAATTTGTAAAAAGAAGTTTCCTCAATAGCAAAAACTATATAAAATCAATCCTCATTCATTTCCCACTTTCATTTACTCAAACCTTGGATATCCCAGTGTAGTCATCAAGGATTTCCTTCAAGCTTCAATTCAAGTTCATTTATTTTGAAATTCATGGTTCATAAGAATATTGGTACATCAAGAGCTCCTCTTTTCAAGGGAAAAAATTCAAAGGAATCTTCTTCAAGTAAGAGAAATAAATATCATCCTTAATTTCACTCTTCAAATGCTTAACATTTATTCGAAGAACATGCTAGGGCTATATACTAGAGAAAGGATACATGAACATCCTCTTCTGATGAATTTATTGATTCAGTAGATAAGTGTTTCTATTCCTCATATGCCTCTTTTCAAAGGGAGAAGTCTTGTAGAATATTCAAAGAAAAGAAGCACTACATAATCAGAATCTAAAATTCCAACTTCCATACCTCAAAATGTAAGAAGAAAGCAGGCTACATCACCACCTAGGACCTCCCCTCAGCTTAGGAGGTCTAAATTTGAAAGTGCTTAGGTAAAGTCATGTTTAAAGAAAGCCCTTAAACCATTTTCCAAAATATTTGGGATGATCAAACAAAATCTCTCTTACCTTCATAAGAAAATGAAAGTAGTAGGTGTGCCACTACCTCTAGATGGGTAGCAGTTTGAGGAGATTATCATTCCTCTAATGTTAGATAATAAGGAGGATAATCTAGCACTATCCAAACACTCTACAGTAGCTAGGAAATCCTGAGCATATGATTTAGAAAATGCCTTTGATTTAGAGGATCTTGATGCACTTCCTATACATGTCTATGAGGAATCAGTACCTCATCAACAATCATTATCTTTTGGGCCATCGGTGTAGGAGGAGTCTTTAGATACTCCTACCAAAAGATACTCAAGTTACAAGGCTTCCAATTCGATCACCCAAGGCTAAAAATAAGCAAGAAAAAGTATATTCATATTGAAATAAGGTAAAATATCTAAGATAAATGAATGAGTTTATTTTTGGTCCAATCACTTTTGAATCTTTTACCTCAAGAAGACCTTTATTGATGCTAGCATGGTTCTATGAAATTTTTTTTTCTAGGCATATTATTAAGGATATGATTATTTTAAAATTTTCAGCCTATTAATTTTGTAGCCTTAACCATTCTTATAGATATTGGTTCTAAGGCATTCAAGTAATATGTGTTGTTTCTCTCTCCTTGAAACTTCGATCTACACATGATATTATTTTGAGTGATTTCAAAAAAGGGGGAAGAGTTTTATGTTGGTTTGGACATGGACATATGTTGGTTGTGTGTTTATGTATATCCTTGGGCATGAGACAATTATTATGATTCATGGTTATGTATATGTTTGTTGCTATATGGTTGTATTGGACTTATGATGGAGAGATGAATTCGTGTGGTTATACTTTGATAGTTTGATGCTTCTAGCACTTTTGTATATATTTTAACTTCTTATAGTCTAGAGTTAACATTTGATGTATATATATATATATATATATTAGATACATGTTATGCTTTTGGCTATATGAGAACTTTTGGTTTTCCCATCTTGCATATTATATGATGAATAGTTATGGACTTGATATTACAATTTTCCTATGTGATCTCATGTGATTAGGACTAATGCATATAAGCCTTTAAATAATACATCCTTTTTTCCTTTCACCTTTTCAATTTCCATAGGAATATATATATTTAAAAATATTAAAATTATTGTATAATATTATGGATTATGCTAACCCATTTTCTTAAGTTTTTGACATCACCAAAAAGGAGGAGGTTTTTGACCTTTTAGTATGTCAAAACCTGAGATAATGGAGAATGTGGAATTGTACTTATAATATTGAACAACTAAGTTGAAAAGCTAATAAGAATGACAAAACAAGAGCTAAGATAATGAAATGAGAGCTGGGATGACAAAACAAAAGCTTGAATGATAAAATGATATCTAGGATGATAAAATGAGAGCTAGCATACAAACAGAGTCTACAAGCCAAACTAAGATGTTCTAATGTCTAGCAAGGTGTCAAAATGTCAAAGAAATGCTCCAAAGGTCAAAGCTCATTTACAAGCTAGACATCCAAAATTGACAACAAATGTCCCAATTGTTGGTGGAACATCCTAACTACGATGTTATAATTCTCTATGAGATGTTCCACTAGAATTCAAGTAGTTTTCAAATAGAGGTTCCAACCTTGAATGGGACATCCCAATTAGCTATTTCCTAGCCATTTCATGAATTTCAAGGAGTTTTTGAAAAATAAAATTCTATAATACAAATTGGAATTCTTCGAGAAAAAAATAAGCACTATTCATTAGAATATCAATCATTGTCTACATTAAGTGAATTAGCTTTGTTTTGCATTATTCCCATCTTTTATAGTTTTTTGTATCTATTGAGAGCATCATTGCAAGGAATTTGTAAATTGAGTTACATTATCTCCTTTGATTCTTTTCTTCCATTTGTATCCCTGCAATGTTGATGTACTTCTTGAGAGAAGGCATCTTCATTAAGCTTGTTGGAAACTTGTGGGGCTAAGTGTGTTTGCAACAATGAAACACTTTGATGTAGAGATTGCATTTTCTAAAGGTTGTGGGATTCTCAAAACCATATTTTGAGGTTGTTGGGACCTTGTAGGATTGAGTGTTTTTCTAATAAGAAAACACTCCAAGAAAAACTCAAACATTGTAAAGGCTATGATGTTCTTTAAATTACATTTTGAAGGAACAAAGTCTAGAGGTATGCAAAGATTCTACCCTCCAACTATAAAAGTACCTAAGTTGGGGAATAATGTAAAAATTAGGATGTAGTTTTAATTATCATGGCTATTTTATTTGGGAAACTTATTCAACCCTCCTTCTAAGTTATCAGTCCTCATCTTTCTTGATTACCAAAGTCTATGGTAGTGAAGCTTTTAGATTGGTAGACATGGATGGTAATGACTTTGCTAATTTGGTCAAATATTCCTATCTTAAACTTTATTATATCTAATATTGGCCAGTTCACTCCTAATTTTTTTTAACCTTTGTTTACATATCTGAATGGATGCACAACATTGACAAATCCTATAGGCTTAAGTGAGCCTGCATCATCCCTCTTTGGCCAAAATAACTGCAATTTTTGTAAAAATATGCAAAGTAACATCCCATGTTCTCAAAGTTCTACCAATCATCTGTCATGTTAGCTAATATTTTCTTGTTATCTCATTTAACCTCATCGTAATATTTGTATTTTTTTTATTTGTTTTCATGTTCTTTTGGAGTTGTGTTTATAGGATGAGCCTGAAGTCATCATAGAGGAGTGACTCATTACATTAGTGGATTATCACATGATCTCGACACATAACATTCAATTATCTTGTTTGATCATGTCAAAAATTCTTTCCTCACATCATTTCCATTACTCTATCATAGTCATAATCATGTATCCACTTCATCATTATCCTCTTCATGATGAAAACCTATGTTTGACATTCATGTATCATGGCCATGTAACATATGCTATGGCTTGATTTATCAATCAAGTTCACTAAAATATCCAAACATTTCATTCAGCAAGATAACAAAAGTTTAGCCTTGACATTGAAACCCAAAGAAGGTTTCATTCCAGAAAAAAACAGAGAGAGAGAGAGAGAAATGCCAAGAAAGCCAAGAGGCCAAAGTATCTTAATAAGTAACAAATGACTTTAAAAAATAATGATTATCCAAGTGACCAAAGTAGCCAATACTAAAGCACTTTTTTTCCAAAATTTAAGTGCATGTAATTGGTATCACAAACATGAAGCATAAAGACATCATCAACCAACAAGCATGTTACTATGTCATAACCATGATGTCAATGTATGTGGAATTCTTTGTTAGCCTATTTGACCATCTTCAAATAGTTGGTATAGCCAATTCCTTACTCCAAATTCTCACCATTACATGTTAATCCTATTTCATCATTACAAGCACTCCTTAACATGATTCAATACTTACAAAATCAAATGTGGAGAGAGAAGCATTGGTAGAAAACCTACGATAGTGTTTTGCATTCTTTGTTAATGTCTTTCAGGTCAATCCTCAAAACATCAACAAAGAGGGGCTAATGAAACATCTCAAAAAAATTTCATTTGTAATAAGGAATCCTTACAGTCAAATTTCAATTGTAATTTTGATTAGTCCCAAGAGAAAACACAAATGCCTTAATTTCCTTTCAAAAAATTTACTTTGTGATACTATTTCATCTAAATCTCAAGATAGTTTCACTTTGTAAGGTGTAATTCATAGCATAAAATGTTAATACACTATGAATTATACCAAAACAACATAATTAATCTTGTAATTGTCAAATATGCTTAAAAAAACATTTTGATTATATTGATTGTAGTAAAAAACACTAGTGATAAAAATGCTACAATTTTGGACCATAAAATGATCAAAAACACTATGTAACCACCCAAGGAACTTGTGAGAGCATAATCAATGAAGCAATGATAAATTTTGGTCTATTTAAGTGAGAATTGACCTTGTTTTCATGACCTTTTTGACAAGTAGAACAACCTTTTTAGAAATAAGGGAACTTTGGGTAGATTAGAGACTTGGTTATTATAGATAGACTTTTTCTTCTTTAGATCCTTCATCCAATGTTGTTCATGAAGAGTAAAGAGAACCTATTGTAGCATTTATTTTTCAAGAGCAAATCAATTGAGATAGATGAGTGTAGATCAGTTGTAAAACAACATCTACCTACCTACACCAGATCTCAAGTGATAGTTAAGAGAGATCTCTAAAGCATTTGTATTCTTAGGCATTTTATAGCTAGTAAATCTATACCTTCTAAACCTATTTCATAGTATTTTACAGTATTCAATACAAAGTTTACAATTTTTTTAACCACATTTTCCTATTATTTCTATACTTTCTCTTGATTTTTGCATATCCTACATTGGATCTATCATTTGCTCGTATTATTGCTCATTTTCTGTTATTTCACTTGGTGATAGACTCTATAAGTCCTTAGATACTTGACAAAACTGCCTAAGATACCTCAAATCCTTTCTAAGGCTCATCAAACTTGAGGTAAATCTATTTTGAATAGGTCAATTCAATATTCAACTCAAATTTTTCTGTCAGTACATGCTTGCTAAACACAACCATTATTTGTCATTTTTAAAAATTGTTACTTTTTTTTACAAACAACTTTTCTATTAAGAATAGGAAAAATTTCAATAATATATCCTTCATGACAATAATAGCTACAACATCCTTATAAATTATAATATGTAATTTTTTGGGGAAAACATTGATTACTAACCTTGAGTTTTAATATTATCTTTTTCTTTTATAAATCAATCTCTACAATATAATGTATTCACTACATATCATATAATAATATTTTTAACTTTGAATTGTGGATTGTACCAATGCTACTAACAATTTCACTTTTGACACTTTGAAAAATAAGAGATATTTTCTAATTCAATCCAAAAAGGAATTTTAAAGTAGTAAGAATAATAAGGATAAAAATTCACTTTCCATTCTTAAGCAATAAAAGTATTATATTGATCCATAAAAACTTCAAAATCTAATGATTTATCTATCATTTCATAATTAGCTAGTTCGATAAGCAAAAAAGATTCAAAAAACTAGCTTACATGTAAACATTAATTCTATAACATTCAATTATAGCTTAAATCACTAATGCAAAACCCTTGCTTGGGTGAACAAATCCAATAATTTGTAGAAATCAAAGCGAGTCAAAAAATATGAATAGCTATTCATTATATCCCACATTCTTCTACCATGATTATGGCTTTTAACGATCTATGATACCCTAGTTACCAATTGCTGCCTTAGATACATTCCCTTTTCCAAACCTCTTAAGCTCCCATTCTTTTCTCTTTTACTTTATTTTTTTTATTTTTGCATGGGATCTTAGTCAAATAGAAGACTTTAACAAAACCCTTCACCATTACTTAAAAATAGGTGGACAAACTGTTTTGTTCAAGGAGATCTTTCATATGCTGATCGTCATCCATTTCATGATAACAGGAGATGGGATACATGGGAAAGATTTTTTGAAAGGAGCACAGCTTACCAACCTAGGATATGGACTATTGGAAATCATGATATTGATTTTGATGCTAATATTTTATTGACCTTTAAACTTTCTTTCAAGCAAAGTTCCATTGTTGTATGCATAAAATTTTAAAATATGTTCCTCATTAGTTAGATGTTAGTATTTTTAACAATTTATGGCATGTGTAGGGAGAGTCTAAACCATTCAAGCCATTCATAAATCTTTATCCTAGACCATACAAACCCTTAAAGAGAACTAAACCATTTTGGTACTCAATCAAATGTAGTTCAACTTACATTATATTTCTTTCTACATACTCTGCTTTTGGTGAGGATCATCCAAACAATCTTTGAAATTAAGAATTTTTTCATTTTATGGATTTTAATTCTTTTATTAGTTCATCTTTATTTTAAACAAAAGAATACCACAAAGAGTATTATAGTGATAGATTCAAATGCTTGTGTCATGATGTTCAAATAGCTACAAATCATCAAACAGTACTAAATAGTATTGGTATTTAGTTAAATGTGGTTTAGCTTACATTATAGCATAGTCATCATTGTTAGAAGTGGAGAGAAATGAAAAAAAATATAAAACTATGTAGAAGAAGATTGTTGTGGATATGCATTTGCAAATTTATACAATACACATATTTATAAAATTATTGAGTCGAAGTTGAATGGAAACCATTCAAAAAATGTAAAAATAGAGGATATGAAACTTAACATAGAGGGAACATTGAGTAGAGGAAATTTTACAAAGCAAGATCACTATAGTTACAAGACCCTTAGAAATAATGTTGGAAACTAAAACATTCTAATAGTGTAAGTATGAAACATTCTAATACCCCTCCTTAAGTTGGAGTGTGGATATTGAGAATGTCCAACTTGCTAAGAAAATATTGAAACTAAAGGCTCTAAGAGGTTTTGCAAAGCGATTAGTAGGTTGATGTGTAGTGGAAAAATGAGCTATTTGAACCATTCTAGATTGGATCTTTTCATGAATAATGTGACAATCAATCTTAATATGTTTAGTTCATTCATGAAGAGTGGATCAGGAGTAATATGTAGAGTAGCCTTGTTGTCACAAAATAAATTTTTTGGTTGAGAATTAGATATTTGAAAATCCTTTAATAGAGTGAAAAGCCAAGTGAGTTCACAACAAGCCCTTGATATGGCACAATATTCTTCTTCAGTTGAGGAATAGTAGACAGTAGATCCTTTTTTTGATTTCTATGAAAGTTGAGAAGTTCCAAGAAAGGTACAATACCTAGTAATAGATCTATGGGTATTAATGTAGCTAGCCCAATCAAAATCACAATATGCATGTAATTGAAGAGGACTTAAGGAAGAGAGTAAAATTTCCTGACTTGGTTCTTTCTTTAGATATATAAGAATTTTATGAGCTACATCAACATGGGGCTGCTAAGGCTGATCTCAGAATTGACTTAAGGAATGAACTAAATATGTAATGGCAAGGTGAATGATAATGAGGTAAATGAGACATCCTACAAGGCAGCAATATGAAGATAGATCCTATAATAAAGGTCCATCATTTTTTTTAACCTTCAAAATCTACTCCATTAGAAAGGAAGAAGAATGTAAACTAAGAAAACTTGTATCTTCAAGAATATCTAAAGCATATTTTCTTTGTGAAAGATAAATACCCTTACTAGAGCAAGCAATTTCAATACTAAGGAAATATTTGAGTGGCCCCAAATCTTTCACTTAAAATTAACTACAAAGGAACCTTCTTAGAGCTGCAAGAAGAAAAAAATATTTTAAGCAACAATGATATCATCTACATAAACCAACACTACTATAAAGGAAGCCCTTTCTATGCATGTGAAGAGAGAATGATCAACATTTGATTGAGTATAGATAGAATCAATGAGAGTAGAAGATACTTTTTAAAACCATTTTCTTGAAGCTTACTTGATCCCATGTAGAGATTTGTTAAGGTGGAAAACATGCATTTCTCCTAGCACACCAAAACTAGGAGGGGGAGCTATATAAACCTCTTCTTTAAGATCACCATGGAGAAATGCATTATTAAGATCCAATTAATAAAGGTGCCAAAATTGAATGGTTGCAACTACCAAAAGATATCTATCTGTAATAAGTTTAGTAACAGGTGCACATGATTCCTTAAAATCTAAACCATCTTTATGTGTATATCCCTTACCTACAAGATGAGCCTTGTAGTGCTTAATGATTCCATTAGGTTTGTATTTGATCTTGAACATCCACTTACAATCAATGGCTCTTTTATGATGAGGTAAAAAACAAAATGTCCAAGTATTTTTGGACTCTAATGCATGAATCTCTACTACCATTGCCTCCTATCATTTTGGATCCTTGATTACTTCAATAAAATTCCTTGGCATTCTATGAGATGAAATAACTACAAAATAGGCTTGATGTTATGGTGAAATTTTTCTATATAAAAAATTTGTGAAATGGCCTAAGTGGTGCTTACTGTAGGCCTTGTCAATGAGAAAGATGATAGAGTGCTTAATGAATGAATAGCTGGTTGACAATCATAATCTTAAAGATAAGTCAAAGTATGTTGAATATAAATGGATTTTATTGGTAAGGAATGTAATGGAGACATATTTTCATTTATGTCAATACTACCAACTCAACACATGGAATCCATTCAACTTCATAAGGGCTTAATGTCACACATATAATATGTTAGTTGCCAACTCAACACATGGGATCCTCTCAACTTCTTAAGGGCTTAATGTCACACATATAATATGTGACTACCAACTCAGCACATGGGACAACATTGATAACTTAGCACTTGGAACCTACTTAACTTCTTAAGATCTTAATGTCACACATATAATATATTAGCATTGCCAACTCACCACATGAAACCCATTCAACTTCTAAAGGTCTTAATGTCACACATATAATATATCAATGGTGCCAACTTAGTACATGGGGCACACTCAACTTCTTAAGACATTAATGTCATGCATATAATATATCAACTTTAAAATAACTAAATATCCTTAAATTAACTTATTCATCTTAGCAATGAAATAAACTTTCTAAAAGTAAATATAAATTTTCTAAAATAAAACTCTAGAAGTAATCTTTTTCATGCTCAAATAAATAAAGTTTCTAAAAGCAACCAAAGAATAAAATATTTTACCAATTTTTTTAAAAAAATGAATATTTTCAAATTTTATAAAAGTAATTCTACAATAAAGATAAAATTTTTAAAAAGAACTTCTTATCTAAAATCAAATTTTTGCAATAATCTTGGTTAGGCTAAGATAAATAAATTTTCTAAAAACAATCAAGGAAAAAAACCATTCTACAAAAAGTAACTCCAAAAATAAATAAAAGAACATCCATGAGGCTTTCTAAGATGAATTTTCTAAACATGACTAAATCCTATGAAAGAAATAAAATTTCTAAAAAGTAATTTTAAAACAAGAATAAATTTTCTAAAAATATCTTCTTCAAGAAATTTTCTTTACACTTAATATGTCAACTAAAAAATATAAATTTTATGGAAACGACAAAGAAATAAAATTTTGAAAAGTAAGTCCATGAAAAATAAATTTTCTAAAAACAATTATTAAAACCTTCTCACACTTACTATTATATGGCTTTACGAAAACAATAAATATTATAAAAAGCTCATGCCTAGAAATAAAATTTCTAAAACTAACTATAAAAAATTAATTTTTCTAAATAGAACCCAAACTAACTCAAGTTTACCAAAAATAACTTAATGTATATTAGATGAAAACAATAGTATATAACTTGCTAAAACATATTTTAAAAGTAAGTTACCCAAAAAAGTGCAATGACTTAATCTTTCTAAATTAATACAACCATTCTTAATATGAATACATATGTTTTAAAGTTTTTATCTTTAAATGTACACTTTAATTCTAAATTAATACTATCATTCTTAATATGGATACATATGTTTTTAAGTTTTCATCTTTAAATGTACATTTCAAAAATCAATTTTTGTACATTTCCTTAAATCCACCTGATGAGTGGTGGGTAGTCCCTATGCCTAATTATACAAACCATAAGAATTCACATGTGATTCTATTGAATTCTATGGACTTATTTACCTAAGTGACTAATATTCCTAAATGGTGAATTACATAATTGTAAGTCATTATCTTCCCAATCCATACTTGTATTAATCTTTGCATACTATTTAATTGTAGTTGAGGTAGAAGATGTTCATTTTTATATTTTTTCTTATTTTATATCCTAATTGCTAAATGCTTAGATGAATAAAGATTTAATAATTTAATTAATTAACTAATTAACTACTTCATTATCTAAGTAGCCTAATGTAAAGTATTCGTTTCACTTTTTGTACATACCCTGAACCTATATTAACACTACTAAGTTACCAAGTGTTTACTACTATTCAATATCCATTGTTGAGATTACTAAGCATTAATATGTTATGCTTGAAATGGTTGTACTTACATGTTTATGAATAATAACATTAATTACTAAAAAAAAATGTAAATTTCATATAAAGTAAAGTGCTAAAAAGTAGAATTATGCTCATCTAAGTTCTACAATGAATAGAATAAATCTTAATTTTATTATCCTCCATGAAAACATGTTCATGTATCTGTGCACTTAAATAAAATTCCATACAAGCTCTTTAATCTACATTGTAGGAACATAGAGGAAAAATATTCTAACTCTCAAAAGAAGAAATTCCAAGAATTTAGCTAAGGTTATGACTAAAAGGTATCATAAATGCAAGGGATATCCATATTTATATAAGTAATGACTACATCAAGATAAACATACCTACATCAACATGTCCTCGCATGCATCAAGGAGGATATGTTAACAAGGCTACGTTGAATAGCATGCGTTGACATATTCTGCCTTATTAATGGTTCATCATACCTCCATAACTAACTAAAAACTCATTCTCAAGTGAACAAAATTAAGATCAAATTTTCTACAAAATTTGGAAAAATATGGAATTTATTAACTAATTAACCAACTAACTCTAGCTAACTCTAAGTGCCAAATTATATAGTTTTATAAAAATGAGTGCTCTTTTATAACAAAATTGGACACCTAGATAAAATTTTAACATATTCTTTTTGAATGGATGGAGGTGTGATGAATGCTTATACTAAGCTTGGAGGTGAAGGCTTCTATGGCTTGGATGGTCCTTCATCATGTCCTAGTGCTACTAGTGGCTGAGGCTATCTTGTTGCTATCATTGGAAGTTTGAAAGCTATTAGGAGTGCTTTCATCTTTTCCTCTTTTCTCCATGGATTATACACAGTCTAAGATGCTTCACCTATATGTGCCAATGTAGGGATATCCCATGATCATAGCATTGAAGGAAATAGTTTCTTCACATTGACAAACTAGGTTATGAATGTCTTTCATTTAATATCAAATGTCTTTACTAGGATTTGTAGCTCTTAGTAGTCATTCATCCTCCTTGCTAGGTTCTCAATAACAAATCATTGATCAGTGAATCTACTTTTGGAAACTTCAAGCTCTATGTTGGATATCTCCAACTTTTGCTTTATCTCTTTATAGAGCTTGAACTTTGCCTCATAGAGGAGGTAGGAGCTGAAAACCTATCTCTCGAGTTCAAACGTTAACCTTCCTACTATTATCATTGCCAAGTTTACATATTGGAGGTTGGCAAGCTCCATATACTCTATCATCTACTTGATCTGTAACTCCTTTAGCTAGATTTATACCTTATTATATGCATTCATTTTAGCAAATATTGATTTCCATACATCATCTCTTTCATGGAGTTGTTGGAAGGTCTCATTCATCTTTGTCTTCTCTAATTTTATCCTTTTTTTATTGACCTCCTTAAGTAGCCCAACCTAGTCTCTCTAATAATTCTTTACACTTTCAAATTTTGGGGCCTCATTTTTCTAGGAAACTACCTCAATTGCAATCTTTTGGAAAAGAGCACAAACCTTCTCCATCAAGAGATTCCTAGTTTTAGCTACCAACCATCTCAAGTCCAAGCTCACCTTGGCAAGCTAATCCTATTGCTAATAGCTATATTTGACAAATTAATTCAATTGAGCATCAAGAATAGAGTTTGTAGATTAGTTAAAACTTGAATTCATATTTCTCTAAGTTATAATTAAGTCAAGTGCTTTAAAATGGAACTACATGACTTAAGAATCAATTTCATGGAAATAGACATTAAAGAAAACAAATAAGGCACAACAAAATCCCTTACCCTAAAGAGGAAGAGCTTAGTTGTAAAAATTATTTTTGTTAAATCAACTAGCAAAGTAGAAAAATTCAGTTTCCTCACAAATAAAGAGAATAATTTTTATTCAATTTAGCTACATGAATGTAAGGATGAGTCATAAAATGAAAAGAAACTCTATAAAAGAAAGCTTTGATCAATTCTACCACATGAGCATGTTGATATATTTGTAGGGTTAATTTTGTGATTCATAAGATGACACAAGAAAAGCTCTATCAAGTAAGGTTTGAGGCTTTAAATTAGCTTTATGATGTGATTTAATAACCATGTCAATGACCATATGAAGAAGGCTTGAAGAGTCTAAAACTAGCTCTACAAGTTAGCTCCTTCACATAGGAATTACTTTATGATAGCTCAATTAGTGAAGAAAAGATTCTACGAGTTACATCAGTCATCTAGGTCACCTTACCATGTCAACACTTATGAGGTAAATAAGCTCATAGTGATTGTAGATAAGTGTTTATATAGAAGCTTTTAAAATGACCTAGCCATGTTAGCACAAGGAAGGAATTTGTATAATCAAAGATTGACCCTACAAAGTAGTTCTACCATGTTAGCTTCATCAATCTAGATAAGTCTCATTAAGCTTAAAAGTTTTAGTGAAATTCAATTCATCACATCGGTCTATAAAGAGATATTGGTAGAGTTGCAAAATGGTTCTACTAAATAACTCTACCATGTCAATTCTCTAATTAGTGCAAATTTCTAGAATCAAAATCTAGATCTACAGAGAAAAGGTAAATTATATTCTATGAGCCATGTTAGTCGTGTACATTAGCCTCTCCATGTTAGCTTTCATGGATCTCAAAAATAATTCTATAAAGCACCTCTATCATGTAAGCTCTAGAATTAGCTTATGCTCATAAAAGCCAGATTTAGTTCTACAAGGAAGCTCTACATGCCATGTCATCATTGTGCCAATTTAGTTCATAGAACCAATTCATGAGGTTGAAATTCATCTCTATAAAATGGCTCTCCACATCAACATCTACCATGTCAACTCATAGAGGAAGCTTATAGAGTCGAAAAATGGTTCTATGAACAAGCTCTAGTAATTTGTCTTTGGTAGAGCTCAAAAATTATTTTATAAAAAAAATCTACCACTCAAGCTCCATAGGTAGCTTACTTTTAGGTACAAAATGGTTCTATAAAGGAGCTCTACAAGCTACATCCTCACTTTGCTAAGATAACTCATAGAGTGGATTCATAGAGCCAAAATTCATTTTTTGAAAGAGCTCTACCATGTCAATGCCATGCCACATTAGCTTATAGAGCCAGTTTTTAGAGTCAAAATATGGTTCTACATACAAACTCATTTTAAGCTCTACCATGTTCTCTCATGTCTAATTCCTCTTTCTCTATATTTTTCATCATCTTTTACATCCTTAGAATATCTTCTTCTTTCATTATCATCTCTCTCATGATCCCTTCTACTTTCACTACCATGATCCCTTATACTTTGTTCTTTTCTATTAGAGTCTATTAATGAGTGATGAAAAAAAATGAGGAAGTTGAAGAAAGAACCAACCAGTTCTCCTTCTATGACTCCTAGATTCATCCCTTCTAGATCTATTGAAAGTTTTAGGTCTCAAATTCCTCCTAAGTATAGATTATACCTCATCTCTTCCTAAAATTTCTACAAGGATCTAACACAACTTTATCATTATAGGATATTTGATGCATATGATTGGTTTTTGAGAATCAGATCTATGAGTTTGGTGAGACTTTTTAATGCTATATGATTCTTCTTCTTGTTTCTCACTAAGGATGGTCGCTTATGGTGCTTTCTTTCCTTTCTCCTAATCATATCCTACTACCATAATAGCATTCCTTCTTACTTGAGAGCTTTTTGGATAATATGACCTAGTCATGTCCTTGGTAACTTGATATCCTTCTTGTATGTAGTCAAAACTTGACCTCATGAGGGTTACTCAAAGCATTAATGATATTAAACATTTGGGTGACAAGAAAGTGTTGCTTTGTAAGTTTCGCCATTTAAATTGTTCATCCTAGTGAAAAATAAATATGAAATCAAAATAATAAGGATTATTATGAGCATATGAGATTCTTGTTTTTATTGATGCACTCTAATATTCTTCATTATAATCTCTATCATTACATTCATTATGATCCATAATATGAGGAGATTTCATTTTGGATATAAAAGCTACTTTAGTGTAGTTGATGCTTAAGTAAGTGTGTGTTTTGAAATTTATTCTAAGCATGAAAGATATGCATGGTAATTCTTGATACAATAAAATATTTAAAATTAACTAATTAGCAAACATTAATACATCCCTAGCAGTAGTGGTAATGATGAGTGATAGAGAATTCCAACATTCAACCATACAAGTCATAAGTATTCACACTTCACTAGATTGTAATATGTGGGTGAACAATGTAAGTATACTAGTGAGTTGATAGTAAGTTCATGATCATTATCTTCCCACTTAGAGTTAGTGAGGTGCAAAATGTATGGTTTAACTCTTAGTAAGGTATTTGATAAATTTATGTTATTGACTCTTAAAAGCTCTAAGTGTAAACATGGTGAAGATGAATGTAAAATCTATTTCTAAGTATAATGAAAATGTAAAGCTATTCTATTTTATGGTGAAAAGCATCTAATTTTTTTTCATACATGTCCTAGGCTGATTTAATTATTACTAAGCTTATCAAGTAACTTTACTACCGAGTGAATCAAGCAAAGTAATTATGAGGCTACCAAACAATTACACTTTACATTTAACATCAATCGTACTCATTCTGCCTTACTAATGAATACTAGAATAGTAAATGACTTAAGAAATGTAAATGACATAGTAAAAGTAACTAACATGGAAAAGTAAATATATTCTATGTGAGATGCTACAACATTGAAGAACAATCTCAATCTTTATTACCATTCATGAATTGTATCTAAGAACAATCCACTCAAATAAATATTTTATACAACTGTAATTTACCATATTGTAGGCATTCATAATTAGGTATAACTTCAAAAACAAAACTAGAAGAATTTTGCTAAGAGTTAGGCTTAAAAGTTGTTTTCAATGCAACGGTGCACTTGTATTTATACCCATGACCATGGCCCACTACAATGTATCTACAACAACATATGTTGGACTATGATATTGTAGTCCACAATATAAAAGTGTTTTATCACGTAGAAAGACCATTGCAAATTAGAAGATCAAAATTTTTTTTCCTAATAGTTATTAATCTATCTTATTAATAGTGCTAGTTGTAGAATTTTGAGTCCAACTGTGATCTTTCAAAAATGTCTAGACTACCAACATTATGTTATGACTAAATAACTTTTATTTACTGTGAACCTATCCTTGCATTAAAATTTCCATAAATAAATTTTGATACTTTTGCTACAAATTTTACAATATTGTTGCATAAGAACTAAAAAGGATGATCACAAGAACTGAAAATATAATACAAATTCAAAAGATTTTCCAAATAGAAAATTTTTTGCAAAATCCTCTTATATCAAGGATGATCCAAAATAATATAAAAAATCTAAAAAGTGAGTTGGAAAAATTCCCACATAATCCAAAAATTCATCAAAAGATTGAAAATGCTCTAGAAAAAATTACCCTACAAATTTTCATATAAAAATAAGTCCAAGATGATACAAATTTGGTAGAATTTTGGAATAATAATTAAAATCTTAAAATAATAAAAAATAATTGAGAATTTGAGAGAAAGAATAAAAATCCAAAACAAAATATGGTAGGCACATGAAAAAGAAAATAAAATAAACTTCCCTACAATGTTGGTAGGGCTTTCAAAATCTTCTTGGCTTTCCTTCCTATCCAAAATGCCTAAAATCATTTTCACTTCACTTTAAACTAATGTACTAGGAACCCTCCACAAATTGAAACTAAGAAAAAATCTATTAATAAGCTAAAGAATCACATGCACCATAATACATGGACTTGTTGCATGTTCAATAATGGAAGAAACATGCTCGAAATGAAATAAACGAGGCTGAAAATGGCTTCAAATTGAGGAAAATAAAAAAAATAGTTTTTGTTTAGAAAGAGAAAACCCAATGCACAAGTGAGAGAGGTGGTGGAAGAAACAATGGCATTGAAGAATATGCAATATTAAAGATAATGATTTAAATTTAAGCTTTAAGGATTTGAAAAAAAAAGAATAAAATAGAAGGCATTGAAGCACATGTGGGAACAACCATGTAGCAAAAAACAATTTTATTTATAGTAGATTTGAGAAGGATCCTTAACAAAGATACCTACTTATTTATCTGCTACTATTTCTAGATAAAGTAAGGTGGTAATCACAAATTCATATATGGGATCTCGTTATCTACTGATTGAAACTAGAAGATAGATTAATCTTCAAAAGAATAACACATTGGCAAATTTTGTATACATGCAATAGTAGAAGATGAAGAACATATTTTTTTGAATTATCATTTCATTATTGCTCTTAGATTAAATATAGTATTTAGGTAACAACTTTACTACATTTTTTTTTAAGGTGGAGGAGTTAATTTAGGGTCATTTTCTTGATAAGGTGTTCAAGATCCATCATGACTATATCAAAGCCTTATGGACCCTTTTTGGTCTCACACGGACATAATTAAACATTTCCATTTCCATTTCCATATATATACATGTTTTATATATTCAACTTATGTTATACTTTTACACTTTTATTTTACATGTAACTTTTCCACATTCACATGGTTTCTTTCAAGTACCTTACTTTTAAATTGAATTTTTAATTTACTTTTTTCATAAAATTTTTCAAAAGTTTATTTCTTTTCTTTCCTTCCCAACTAATATCCTCAACATTCAAACATGCATAGGGAGTACATATAAACTCCAAATTAACTTTTGTTTGAACCTATGATATTTTTATCAAGCACACTATATAAGCATCTATCAAAATCATATTTGAACATCACTCATCATAGTCACATAATTCAAATGTTAAAATTTTATGGAATTTTTAGTAAACTAAAAATATGACATCTCAAGAACCATAACTCCAATTTTACTAAAACAAGAATTAAGACTAATGATTTTGAATATCCTAGACACATTAGTAAGGTTAGATTTTAGGTAGAACACAATCCTAAGGTACTTCCTTAACAAAGCTACTTTATATAACATTTAATTATGATTAAAAATGAACTTTGAATTCTAGTTTATTGACAAAAATGTAATAAGGGATATGGTCTACATAGGGTTAGGGTACAAAAAGCTCCATGAACAAAGTATGATATAATCACATGTTCATAATAAAATATGCATAACTAAATGTGCATAATAAAGATTAAATATACGTAATTGAATGTGTGTAAAGAATATAATATGCATAATGAAATTATTGTAAAGTATGATAACTCATAGAAAGAAAAAATCAGTGGATAATTTGATTTCAACATTTAATTATAAAATGTATAAAAGATTTGACTGAGCTTAACTAGTAATAAAAGCAAAGGATACAAAACTTTAACAAAATACTTTAATAAGAAGATTGAAATCACTTATATCAGATAATAGTAGCAGTATCAACAACAATAGTAATAGTACCTACAATAATATAATCCTATGATTTAGTCAAAAAAATTAGAGGTAACATATTGAAACATATCTGATAGCATTAAAGAATTAAATTTATTGGTGTTATCTCTTACAAGTGATATGTATTTAGTGATAGCATAGGTTAATAATTTGAATTTATTCTCATTCCTATGTATCTTGAATCTTTTCTTGTACTTAATCTAAACTTTGAAAAATTTTGTTATTGGATCTCCCTACCTTCCATCCACTTTTAAGCTTAAATGATTTGGATAAGAATTATTTTTGTAATGACTTAGAAAAAATCATAGTAAGTTAGAGCATCTTAATTAGAAACAAAGGATATTTGTAGAAAGGGTGGTTTCACTAGAAAAAAAAAAGAGTATCCTTGGGTCCATGTTTGATTTGTGAACTTTTGAAATATTGAATTCTTGGTTTCTAGTTGAAAATAGATTCATGATCTCTTTAATACTTAAAAGACTTGGATTTGAACCTTGGTTCATTTGTGTACCTTCTTAAGTCTCATATATCTTTCTATGTTTAATAGAATGGGGTAAGTCCAAGACTTTAATCCATTGTTTAATCATGGAATTAACATTAAATGTATTTTTGTCCTATATTATTGATATTTTTTATGATTTGATGAAATTTAATATTATACTTATTATTATTTCAAGTTCAGCCTCATATAGTTAAGATAAGGCTAGGATGATGATGGAAAAAATGATAACATATAGTATAATTAACAATGAGGTGCTACCCTAATCGTAAGACTCTTGATTTGGAAACTTCACATTGTGGGTTCTGTTTTGGTAGACAATGATAAGTTGTAAAATTCATAGCATGTTATTTCATGATTAAAGAAATTAGAAATTGATATGTAGCATATTTCTTTAAATAGGTTCAACACTCAACTTAAAGTAGTTTTTAATTTATTAAATAAACCAAAAAAATTGATATGATTAGATTATTCCTGGTGATTATTAGGAACCTTTCAAGTCTAGTTTTAAGTTTATTTCAGTTTAGGTTAGTTTTGCAATTTTGAGAGATTTTAATTTTGTGAACTATCTATACCCAGTTCTTTCTCCCCTGTAGACATAATGTGGGTTCCTTTGCCACTTCATTCCTATTGGTAACTTTTATTTCTCTAATTTAACAATGAGATATTAGATTAGTGGTAAAACTCTTACAATTATTTTAGGTTCCAACAACTACTTTTACTTCCATTTTATATCATAAGTGTCATTTCTCCCATTCTATATCATACCTAAATGTCATGTCAAGGATGTCATGAGTCATTTTAATTTCAAAAAAAGAATGAATGCATGTCATTCAAAGTCTTTTCCTTTTTGAAACTCTCTTTTTGTCGGAGAAAGAAAATATAAACACTTGTGCAGCTGAACTAGTTTCTTTGCAAACTCTTGCAAGTATTCAATTTTCTTTGTTTCCTCTCTGTAACTCTTTTTTTTTCATTTTTTACATAATAGTTTAATATTTTTTAATTCTTTTCACTTAATTTTTTTGAATGAATTTGTAAATTTCCTTATTTTTTCCCCTTCGGTTGCAATCTTAATTTTTTTAGAAAAAAAAAATTGCATTCAAAAAGGCTTGACACCAGGTGCAGTTCCCCTTAAATTAAAAGGGCAAAAATTGTAAGATACTGCAACCCAATATAAAAAATGTCTAAAACGAAGATGAAACGATCTGTAACGAAACAAATTTATAGTAAAAAAAAAAAAAAAGACAATGAAAGAAACGGAGAATGGAAGACTTGCATTGTTAATGAGTCTTTATAGAATCTGGTTGAGATGCTGGTTTTTCTTATCTTTCAACAAAAGAAGAAAACATGCTTAAATATTTTTTTGTTTTAATGTCATAGCATGGTATGCATGCTGCACCGTAAAAGTAGATGACTCGGATGACGTGGGAGAGGTCTTTGGTCTGTTGTGGGTTCTTAGCTCCAGAACAATTCTTGGACGAAGTTTCGAAGCTTACGCTTGTTAAATACATCTATAATATTTAAACTGTTTTAACTTAATGTCATTGATCTTTTCGGACTATTCCAACATCATCATTAATCGTTTCAAGGCCTTTATGCATTTAAATTTAGTTAATTTACTCCGCTGCAGTATTGAGAAGAGGAATTTGTGCAGAACTGAGAATCTATTTATCAACAAGAATTTCAAGTTATTACAGATTACATCTTCTGTAAACAGCCAAGCCTCTGGCTTTGTAATAAAAGCTAATCATTATTTGCATATTCTAAGAATCTTTTACAAAGAAGCTAGGAAATATGACATGAGTTGCTTAACTTCATGAAGCCAAAGCTGAGACCTATTTAAACATATTTGACTGCTGATTATTACAATAGTCTTGGAATAGCAGGGATTCCAGCAAACACAGTTACCAGGGAAGGCTAATAAGCAGGCAGGAATATTCAAAAATCTATAATTACGTGTTACTTAATCAAGAATTCTTGCAAAAATACAAGATTTTGTGGATTGTGGGTTCTTCTGTCAGTTGTCGGTGGTGAAGCGACGAGAGAATACAAGATTGTCAGCATATTACGTCAAAGCAACGTAAGTAAATTTTTAAATAATATTGATGTTGTACGTTTACGTCAGGTATAAATAAGGAGGTGTCGGATTGTGGGACAGTGCAAAGTGCAAACTAATATTGCCAGAGAACTCTTATATACATAAATACAAACTTCTCACGCTGCATAGCAGCACTTTATCAAAGGATAAGGTACGGTTAAAACCATTTACTTTTCAACTCATCTCAGAGTCCCTATTGCTTATGTACCCAAATATTAATTAGCGACGTTGACTCGGTTGTAATCACATTCATTTTCATTTCATGAATGTGTCACGAGTCTCCCCACGTTACTTTTGGATGTACATTTTAAATGCCATTTTAAATGCCAGCGCATCACCCATGACACCAAAAGATCACAAAAAAATGATTATATCAGTACAAGAAAATGTAAATTATAATCACATTCATTTTCATTTCATGAATGCCTCACAAGTCTTCCCACCTTACTTTTGGATGTACATTTTAAATGCCGGTGCATCACCCCTATCATCAAAACACAAAAAAAAAAATGATTATCTCAGCACAAGAAAACGTAGATTATAATCACATTCATTTTCATTTCATGAATGCGTCACAAGTCTTCCCACCTTACTTTTGGATTTTTATTTTAAATGCCAGACTTACCATTAATTACTTTTGGATTGACATTTTAAATGCCAGATATACCATTAATTATGTTTGAAAATGTAGGAGCCTTTCTAAATGGCCACCTACACAATGTGTCCGGGGACATTAAACGTGACATGTGCGCAATCCCAAGGATAGGACTCAAAAGTTTGACTTGTCGAAGCCTTATGTTATCAGCTAATTTATTGTCCCCTCTACCCATTTTAGAACACTATTCAGTATCCCAAAAAGTTTTAAACGTCAAAATTTGGCACGAAATGGTAGTCCGCGGCGCACTCGGTATTAAATAGCAGTTGGATTGGAGACCTTGGCATCCATGCATACATGTCCTTACTCAACTCAGTGGCTTTCCTCATTTTCTGTTTGGCGTTGTTCTGGCCATAAGGGAGGGAAGAGTTGGTCCTTGAGTTTGCAATGGCACAAGTAATCACTGCCCAGAAAAAGATCAAGAACGAGGTATGTATGTAGTTAGCACGATTGATTTCTTGGTTCGTTAAATTTAAGTAGCGAGTTAATGCAATTAACTGCTGATGATTGTCTAACCCTAACAAAACTGGACTGTAATTGAGCAGACTGTGGCTGCAATACCACGGTGGGGGGATAAATTCCACGGTGGGAATCACCACGACGATGGAATTCATGACAGAGTTGTAGCAGTTACCCTCACCATGGACACAGCCCTTAACACCATGGCTTTTACTTATCAAGATTCCAATGAGCCCTATCCAACATTTGGCAACGCTGAAGGCCCCAAGAAATACTATGTAATGCTTTTTTTCTCTCTTTCAAATCTGCTACAAGTTTTACTGAATGTGCTACTGTTTTTCCTGAAATAATAAAGCGTTAGCTTAGTAGCAAAAAGTCTTGATTTTATAACTCTAGGTTATAAGTTAAATTTTAGCACTGAATTAAAAAGATCAATCTCTATGCAGATCACTTTTGCTGATGATGAAACGTTGTTGGGCATTAGTGTGTGTATTGGAAAAGTCCAATCCAAAATTAGGATAGCATCTGTGAAGTTTTACACAAATCATAAAACATACGGATCTTTCGGTAAAGAGGACGTTGAGGAAGCACAAAGCTTTGAATGCCACCGGCGGACTGGATGTGAAATTGTTGGCTTTTACGGGTTAGCTGGAGATTATATAAACAGCCTAGGACTCTATCTTCGTTTAACTATGCAAGCGTGCCGTGATGAAGAAGCCTCGTCGATGAAATCGGCCGTAGCGTTGGCTATGAAAAATGCTGCTAAAATCTTAAACGTCAGTTGCGTTTAATTTAATTTCCAAAAGTCTTTGCAGGTTCTATCAGACCTCACCATTCATTGAATTTATTTTTTCCGCAATGCAATTCCCTGTATGTATGTGTGTATATGTGTGCAAACAGACATTCATTGTTTCTATATCACAGTTGAAACGTGAATATCTTTTTTGTTTAATTACATCTTAGGGTGAAGATTGGACACCGCGGCCATCTCTTTCTTGGGGAGGTTCAGGTGCATATCCTTGGGATGAGGGGTTTTTTAAGGGCATCAGGCAAATCAAAATGGGGTATGACGATTCATATATCTATACAACCCAGACTCAATATGTTGGAATAGCAGGAGATACAGTGCAGGGGAATGAAAAAGGAGATGCTGCTGCCAAAAACAATGTTACGGTAATTTTTTCCCAACAAAAAAATTCACTAATTAGGTATCATTTTAAAGCCTATTACGATTTTAAGGAACAATGCTGCATGCATGGATGGTTATTTATTTGGTATGAATGTAACAGATTGATCTGAAGTACCCGGAGGAGTACCTTATGTCTGTAAGTGGCACGGTTGGAAAAGGTGGTTCTTATCCGAAAGTGGTAAAAAGTTTGAAATTCGTTAGTAACTTGAAGGTATACGGACCCTACGGAGAAGTATCTGGAGAAGCTTTCTCATCCCCAGAATCTGGATGCAAGATCATAGGCTTCCATGGAAGATCTGGTGGAGCTTTGGATAACTTCGGTGTACATCTACTGACGCATGAACCCAACTCCGATGAAAAATCAGGTTGAGAGGAATTCTCAGCTGCAACAATCATTGCAACTCTTCTTAATATGAAGGAATAAAATGCACGGTCCAGAGCTATGTTACTTGTTGCAAAATGTCTTCTAACAGTTGTTTGTGTCTGTCTCTGGATTGTGATTATGTCTCTCTATCAACCTCAGGGTAGGCGCCTTATTATAATGGTCCAATAAAATGCAGGCCAGGGTCTGCAGCATGATTTAGCTAAAATATTCCATGATAGTTGTAGTTGTTTGTGCTGTGAACGTTGCTGTATGTCACCGTCTAAGTCTGGTTACGGTTACGTGGTGTAGGATTGTTTTTATTAAATAAAAAATGTACCATGCTAATTTCCTGTAAAATGTCTATTCCATGTTTATTGTATGCATGTTGTGCATGGCTTTATCTAAATAAAGTCTTTATTTGAAAAGTATGATTAGCTTATTATGTAAGCATGGCCTACTATTAAGGTTTTTTTTGATTTTCTTGCTCTGACTATTGAAGGTGTCTGAGATAAATTTGTTTATATACTCTTTATCTTCCTATTGCATCTTTTTTAATATTAGTGAACTATTATTAGCTATTGTGTCGTAATGCATTCAATATGTCTTTCATTTAAGATCTCTTGCACTCAGCTACTACATTTCTAAATTTATGTTGCAACTTTTCTTAAAATTTAGCATATTGAAATTAACTATTATGAGCAAATTAAAATTTACCATTATGATTATGTGCTGGCTCACACTTCAACTTTTTCATTGTCACGTATTCTAATTTATTTCATAATGCAATTGGGAATTTTCTATAGTATGTCTTACATCTTGGATTATATGAACATTGGGTGCTTACCATTCCTTGACCTTCTCAAACCTCTCACACTAAAATATGCACCTTGGCCTTGTTATACAAAGCATAATGTATGTACACTAAAGAAATCCATAGAAAGACTAAAGCAAGTATGTAGGCTTATTATACAACACCTAAACATAGTCTACTAAGTTTGGTTTTGACATATGTAATATTATGTATAAAACAATCAATCAATAGACATAAACACCTTTCTAATAGTATTTATTGATGATATTCCGTTATGAAGTACAAATAAGAAATTGATTCAAAAAATAAAATATTTGTAAGTAGATTGAAAAAGTTATACATGTAAATATATTTGTTGAATTTAAATGAATTGATGAACACATGTACTTCATAATGGTCCTAATTCATGTCCTTTTTTAATTTTTTAAAGATTCTAGTTAAAGGAAAAAGATTTCTTCATATTCCTTAATATGGTTCCATTAGTTTCTTATAAATAAATGGCCCTTTCATCATGTAATGCTTTAGATATTCTCACAAAAAATTGGATGCATGAATTTTCAACTTCTATCTCAATTTATTCTCCAAAAATTTCAATTCTCTTCATCATCTTCCAACAATGTTTATTATTTGAATAAATTTCATCATTTATCAATTCTCTAATTCCATTAAAGCGATTGCACTAGTACTAGATATCTACAGAAGAATTTCATTCATCTCTCATGTCCATTTGGGTTTCAAATTTCCCTTTCATCAAACTCTGAATGTTTTAGTAACTTCTAAGGAAGACAAAAGGTCATTATCAAGTAATAACATCTTTGCCATATTCCACTTTATTTATTGAAGGTTTTTTCATTCTAGAATAAAGGCAAGATCAAGGAAACTCTATAGATCTAACTTCATCAATATTCGTTCTTTCAATTTCAACATTTTATGAAAATCTCAACAAACTATAACCTCTGATAAGGTCATGGTATCATTAGAGATGGATCATGAGCTAATCACAACTCATGGTATTATAAGAATTAATTTTGTATTCACCACAACTCATAGTTGACTTATAATAAGAAACACAACTTGTGATCACCTCATCGTGAGATTTCAAAATGAGGAAAATTTACAACACTTTGTGGTTTAATCATGGTAAGAACATTGGACACCCAATTTCAAGTTTTTCTCTATTTGCAAAAATAATAACCCATGATGCAAAGCCATGATTTTTGGTTATTAAACCATAACTCATGGTATTAAAATCTTAGAT
The DNA here is from genome assembly GCA_015680685.1 of Gnetum montanum. NCBI lineage: Eukaryota > Viridiplantae > Streptophyta > Gnetopsida > Gnetales > Gnetaceae > Gnetum > Gnetum montanum. The sequence goes on from MNCI01033244.1 coordinate 369,479, forward strand.
TGTTTCTTTGTTATCATTATCTCCAAATCAATAAAACTAAAACTGGAGCAAGGTTCATTATCAATCAATCAACATGAATTCAAAGGGTATGCTAAAATATTAATAATTTTTAATGAATCACAAGACTTTAGCCTATAGGCTAGACTTATGAAAGGAATTTTAGAAATTAATGATTGTTGGGAAATAGTTTAGAAAATATTTAAAATTATTCATGATATTGAATACTTAGCTAGAATACAACTAAGAGAATATGAGAATAAGAAGAAAAAGAATAACTTGGCCTTTGCCAGCATTCTCAATAATGTATTTGACATCATCTCATTTGGATTCTTTATCAAATTGTCAATAACATGTAGGATTCTCTTCAATTAGAGTATATGGATAATCATCAGACTAGAAAAATGCAATACTTGCTATCTGAACAAGAAGTTGATTTACTTGAAATGCTTCCTAATGAAGATATTTTTGGCCTAAGCTACTAGCCCCATTACGAGAGTCCTCCTCAATCATGATAAAATAGTTTTATCGTTGTAACAATGAGTTGAAGCTCTCTTGGTCATGGTTTTTTCTCTTGTTGTACTAGCTAAGGATGAGCTTTATGGTTAAGAGGCTAACTACTACGCCTTTGTCACACTAAGAGTTTTGGCTAAATGGCAACTACTTTGTTACCTAAACTTTGTCCTTATAAATAAATAATTTTTATTATAAAGCTAGGTGAAAAGATGAATTTTTTCATGAGAAGTATCATTAAATAACCATACACTATTTTAAATTTTATTTTTAATTTGAAAATCAATTCTAAGTAAATCAATTTGATATTTTATTCATTTAAAAAATTTAAAAAAATTCTCTTGGCCAAATAATTGATATATATCATAAATATATAGCTAAACTAGTGAAACATTCTTTACAAGAATGTATATCAATATCAAAAGAATAGCTGAATATGGATGTGATTATTCATCAAAATAAAAGATGCCAAATGTTATCCAAGCTATTTCAACAAATTCAAGATTTGAACATACTATGGAGAACATTATGCATTCAAAAGAAAAGAGCATGATTAGCATTAATTAATTAGTTACCCAAATTAGAATCCTCTAAATCATGAAAGAATAAATAACACTACAATTGATCAAGCATATGTTACCAGTCAAAGAGGCGAAGGAGCAAAATTTAGAGGCAAAAAATGACTCAATCAATTCAATAACAAAAATTTTCAAGATAATGAATATTGATGAGCGATGAGGCACCCCTATGCCCAACCATACGAATCACAAAGTGTTCACATGTGACTTGGTTAAATTCCATAGTCTTTATCATTTCCAGTGCACTAGCCCTTTAGGAAGTGAATCTAGCCTTAAGGTCAATTGTTGTCCTCCCAATTACACTTATGATGCACATTGGTATGGTTAAGTGTAATTGAGGCATCTATTTTTTATCATTTTTTATTTTATATTGTGAGTGCTTGAAATGTAAATAAAAAGGAGTTTAATTAACTAATCTAAATAACTAATTAACTAATCATTTAACTAATCCTAACATAAGTATCTGTTCCGACTTTCTGTACAAATCCTGAACCCATGTATCCACTGCTGAGTGACCAAACGCTATGCTATTGGGCATACCAAGTAATAACATTGTTGGGATTACCAAGTGAATACATGTTAAACTCAAAGTAGTCATACTTATGTATTTAATCTATCTAGCTTAATAATCTCATTAACTCAATTGCTAGAAAATAATTGCAAAATAATTGAGAATAATTAACAAATAATTGAAAAGATTTGAATGCATAAATAAAAGAGCTAATCTATCTAAGGTGCTGCAAGGTTTATCAGAAAGCTTGTCTTTACTAGGCATATCAAGTAATAACATTGTTGAGATTACCAAGTGAATACATGTTACACTCAAAGTAGTCATACTTATGTATTTAATCTATCTAGTTTAATAATCTCATTAACTCAGTTACTAGAAAATAAGTGCAAAATAATTGAGAATAATTAACAAAAAATTGAAAACATTTGAATGCATAAATAAAAGAGCTAATCTATCCAAAGTGTTGTAAGGCTTATCAGAAAGCTTGCCTTTATTGCCACACACAAAATTGTGCTTAGGTACAATAATGCTTGAATAAAGATCCCTACACTCAATGACTCCTATTATGGGCACTTAGGGAAAAATTGTAACTTTTGAATGAAAAAATGCAAGAACTTCACCACAATTGAAATCTAGCCTCCCTAAATGTGATGCGTAGGCACATATTTATAGGCGATGGATAGACACCATGTCAATGAGGCATTGTCGATGTAGGTCAAAATGCATCGATGAGGCCTCGTGGATGAGGGCTCATTGACGCGGTCGGCTATGTAGATGATGCCTCATCGACGTAGCCAACCAATGGTGACTTATCATACCCCCATGACTGAATGAAAACTTGTCCTCAAGTTCTTTTACAAAATTTTAGAAGGTATGGAATTATTGATTAAATTTTCTTTCAACAAAACAAACTTGACTGACTTGATAAAAAATGGAGTGCTCGAGTGTATAGATCAACACATTAAAAAAATTGTGGTGTTCAAGATACAAAATTAAACACCATGACACAACTCATTAAAAATTTAGACAACACATTCTTTGATGATATGAAGCTTGTTGGAGAAGATCAAACAATCCTAGGTAGTGGTGGTTCCTAAGGCTCTAAGGGACCTTCACCGACTTTATGCACTGGTGGTGGTTGAGGTTCTGGTTGTATAGCCATTGCTACAACTTCAAGTGGGAGGTGAAAAGCATTTAATAGTGCTTTCATTTTCTCCTCCTTACTCTTAGGATTATGCACCATCCATGTAACTTTCCCAATGTGGGCTGGAACAGGCAAAGCCCAAGGACACGGGATTGCTAGAAACAACTCGTTAACATTGAAAACCAAGAAATGAACTATTTGCATTCAATCTCGAATACTCACACTGTGTTCTTCAGCTATTGGTAGTCATTCATCTATCTGGCTAGGTCCTCGACGATGGATCGTTGATCTATAAATTTTCCTTTGAGGACTTTGAGTTCAGCATTTATAATCTCAAGCTTTTGCTTGGTGTCTTTGTGATCTTTGAACTCAGCCTCATATAGCAAATACGAGCTAGCCACATGCTTCTCCAATTTTGACCACCATTGTCTAGTTATCAACATTGCTATGTTTGTGTAACGAAGATTGGCCAACTCCATATATTCCATCATTTCTTCAATCTGCAACTCCTTTAAGTAGATCTCTACTTTGTTGTAGGCATCAATCCCATCAAGGATGAGCTATCACATCTCTCTTCCTTGTTGGAGTTGTTGGAGGGCTTCATTCACTTTAGCCTTTTCCATCTAGGTTTCTTTTTCATTAATTTCTTTTTTCAAGCCAACCTAGTCCTTGTAGTGATTTTTCACCCTTTCAAAATTGAGAGCTTCCTTCTTCTAGGTGGTGTTTTTTATGGAAAATTTTTATCTCAAGGTGCAAACCTTCTCAATTAATAGATTTCAATTTTCTGCATTGAATTTTTTCAATTCAGTGTTAACCTTAGCAAGCTACTTTTGTTGTTGATGAATGAATTTTTGCATTTGATCTCTTTGAGCATCGACATTTTGCATGCAATGATTTTGTGCAGTTAGTGTTTTATTTTCTTACCACATCTAATTCAAGTTCTTTTTAATTAAATGTGTTTCAGCTTCTACCATGGACTATTTGAAGATGGCCATTACTACTTCCTCCTCAGCCTCTTGAAGTCTTTCCTACAGCTATTTAATAGTTTCATCTCTTGTCATTATCAAGCTGAGGATTGTTTGCTCTGCAAGTCAGGCACAAAGTTTAGCAATCTCCATGGCCAAGCATTGATTTCACTCTTGGGCCATTTCTAGTTTCCCTTCCAAGATGATGCATTTTCCCCTTACATTCAATAGCTCCAACTAGGTTGTAGTGATGTTCTTTGGAAGATCAAAGATATCCGAAGTCGATTGCTCAGTTCACACCAGTTGTTCCAATAGTTGTTCATGCTAAGTTGTGTTCATTTTTCTACTGACTATGCCTACAGACATTTTCACATCTTGGAGTGTAGATATGTTTGGTACAAACATCATTGGTGCATTTAATGCTTCATCTACATGGTCAGCTCCACTTCTGCCACTGTTTCTTACCCTTGGTGCTACATCACCAAGACAGTTGCCTCCTCACCGTCATCCAGCATCACTAAGAAAGTGGCTGCATTTTCAAATATTTCTAGAAATAAATGATGTGTCTCTAGTGACACTATCATCTGCTAAGTGTTGGGATCTGACATCAAAGGCAACTATGTTCTTCATGCAGAGAAAATGGAACCACCCCTCTCCATCTGGCTAACTATGCAGTCCATCTCATTAAGGTGACTTATTGTTGGTCAGTACATAGATGGATCCATCCCATTGGTTCCTACCTGCTACTTATGTTTGCTCAAGAGCTACTCTTGGATTTTTCATAGACACTCACAGACTACATAGGCCTCCGATGTTATCTCCTAAGTGGTGGTGGTAGCAGATCCTCTTCTTAGATGGCTGCTAGCATTTTGTCCTTCATAATTTCTGCCCATGGGGCCAAGGGAGGATGCCTGAGAGTTTCATTGGAATAGTGAACAATACCTGCCCTTTTTCAAAGTTTTCTTATCAAGCATGGAAAGGGCAAGGTCCTCCCACATTTTTTTCCTTGAAATGCTTCTCAATCTTCAAATAAAGTAGCTATGGAAGGTTAACAGGAAATTTTCCACTTAGAGTGATGCATGCACGAGTAGAGAAGGTAATCATGTTACTTGGCCTCATCATTGGATTGAGGTGATAAACCACAATCTAAAAAGAAATTTTCTTTGCCAGTGTGAGTGCACCATATTCCTTATGGTCCATAACGTAACATCATTGGGTCCACTTCCTTTTTGCTTTAGGGTTACCTTTTGTTGATATTTCCACCAGCTATGTTCTGATGTCAAGCAACCCCAGTGCTTATGTGATGGCCTTCACCAATAGGAGACTTGAATGTCCTTGATCTTTATAATGGACCTTGGCCTTCAACTATTCTAGAAGAGATAGCTCTCTTCCATGTACCATCCCCCGCTGGTCGTGATGATTGGCCACATGGGAGAGGTTTCCAATTATGTTCTAATGTCTTCTAGAGCTTTCTCCAAAAATGGCACAAAGTTTATTTCTTAAAGAACTGATCTTTGGAGCTCTCGAGACTTGATGTTGTCTAGGTAGGCTTGATTCAGAGTGACATCAAGCCTAGGCACAAGTCCAGGTGCTTCTCCTCATTCAGATTATTTAGTAGGCACTTCTTCTTCTAGAATCTATCAAATAGATTCCACTTTAGGTTCCTCATGAAGAGGTCTCATTGCATGGGTCACCTCTTATTGTTCTTGGCCTTGTTCTTGCTGGCCTCTTTGATCTCTGGGTCATTTCTCCCATGGTTGCAAGCGTTCTCCTTCCTATGGGAAATTTTGTTTAGCTACCATATGCAATCACAATAGAACCATGGATTAGCAATCATTGTGTAACCTCAAAACAATTGGGATACCTTAGCTCTTGAGGGTATTTACACTTGGCTAAGTTGTAATTATGGCTAATTTAATTGACTTAATTGTTATTTGTATTTATGCCTTATCATTGATAAATCATCCCAAAGGTTGTTGGAAGGGTTAACTTGGAAAACGTTTATGTTTATGTATGGTTAAAGTTACTAACCCTTAGGGGAGTTAGAAAACATTTTTGAAAATTGCATCAGAAACCTTAAGGTTTGTGGCTCCCATGATAAAGATCTTAACTCTAGCAAGTGCAAGATCAAAAAATGGAGTGATTTGGACAAACAGTTGAAAATTTATGGTCTCTAAAAGGTTTTGGGCTCTGAAAAATTGCAAAAATTCCCCATGTGTTATGAGAAAATGACAAAAAATTCCAAAGTGTCCAATGGTATATATAGTATTTTTGTATTGCATTAATGAGGCCTCGACAATAGGGCCTCATTGACAAGGTCGACTACATCAACGAGGCCTTGATGATGTAGTTGTTGACCATCATTGACTTTGGTAAAACTTTCAAAATATAAGGAATTTTTTGATGAAACTGGGGTTAAATGAAAGCTTAGAAGACCAAGAATAGTATGAAATCATGAAAATATGGCATTAAATTTCATAAATTTGAAAAAATGGAGAAAAATTAATTTAATGAATGAATGCAATGAAAGATTAAAAAGTACTAAGCAGTTTACACAATGGAAAATACAAAATATAAGACTTTAATGATGTCAAAGGTAATGAATCTTAACAAATCAAGCTAAAAGCTATGCAAGTGGGTCCTCCCCATAGCAAGCTCATGTCCTTTTTGCCCTTTCATAACCTCAACTAAGGAGTCCATGGGTCCCATAGTTGATTTAATGATCATGATAAGTTAAGGACCAACCCAAAAGAATCCACTCAAGAATCCCAATATGTCAAACTAAGACATAGAGCATAACATAGAACCTGGCAGTGAGGTGAGTTATGGTAGCATGGATAGATGATAGAGAAGGTGGAATGGAGTTCCAAATTGAGGTCATAAGAAGTCCCTTATGGAATTGTGGTTAAAATGATTTGAGAAGTTCCATCCTCAATCCAAACCAAAACCATCCGCTTTCAGCTACTTCGCATCATCACNTGTTTTTTTTTTTTTTTAATGATGGGAACCACACCATGCAATGACGTTATTTGCCATCCTATCATTGGTGGTATGGAATAGTGAGAAGTCTACAAAAAACCACTCAATAAATCAAACAAGAAGAAGAGTACAAAGAGTATTAAGTCCCCTTGAAGTCAAACCCTTTACAAACCTTAGGATCCTTCTTGATTCTGGAACTACTAAGGTCACCAATTGATTAAAAATTTCTTTAATGAAAAAGGGACCTCAAATTCCTAGAACAAGGAAAACCATAGGGTTCTTTGGATGGGTGGATGATGTGGACTCATTACATATCCCATGAAAAATAAACCATGTCAAATTCATTGGACATCAAAATTCAAAAATAGAAACCAGACATTGACAATCACACATTAAGCACAAACCATCATTAGTAAACAACAACAACAACATTATGTCCTTTGACAATAAAGCAGATTTATTAACATAAATGAGAAAATATCATGCTCAATCAAAAGAAACATAAGAGACAAAATTAAAATATACAAGAAAGTGTAAAATAATCAAGAAAATTTAAATGTACTAAAAATAGTGTAAAATTAGAAAAATTTGAAAATAAAAAATGTCAAAAACAAAAACTAAGAGGCCATGATAATGGTCAGCATGGATGGCCATCTCCACCATGACTAAGATGGAAGAAGGGGATCTGAAAAAGAGAACGTGGATGTCCATTAGGTAAGGTAGTATTTACACTGGTCAATCTTGGTTCTAGAAAGGTTTAAATTGTTGGATATTGACCAATTGCTTTTTATTTGGGCTGTCAGGCTTGTAAATTATCATGGCCCCATAGGAAAAGGTTTGATTAATTATATAAGGTCCCTTCCACAATTTTTGAAATTTTTCCTTTTGACATACATGCGTGGGGTCCCAGTAGAGGACCTTATCTCTTGGTTGAAACCTTACTTTCCTAATTCTAAGGTTGTGGCATTACTTGCTGAATGTCTTGTTCACCTCATTTAAAGATAGGGCTACTAAGTAATTTTCATCTAGCACATTCAGATTATTAAATCTCTCCTCTTGTGCTAAACTTAGATCAAGGTTTAGTTCACAGGCCATTGAGAATGTACAGAGCTTAGATTGAATTGGAAGTGTTGGAAGTTTTCCGTACACTAACTCATAAGGAGAATATCCAATAGGAAGTTTCCAAGTTGATTGGTAAGCCTAGAGAGCATCATTAAGTTTTGTCCCACAATCCTTCCTATATTTGCTAATGGCTCACATTAATATTTTAGTAATCTCCTAGTTGGTTACCTTTGCTTGATCGTTGGCTTGGGGGTGGTAAGATTTTGTTAATTTAGGTTCTACCCCTAAGAATTGCATTAATTTTCTAAATGTGGCACCTATGAAATGAGTCCCATTATCAGAAATTAGTAAACAAAACACCCCAAACCTATTTACAATATTTTGTTAAATAAATCTGATGGTAGTGGATGATGTGCAATCTGTAACAGCTGTCACTTCTACCCATTTTGTGCAATAGTCAACTGCTACTATAATATACACTTTCCCATTAGACATGGGTGTGATGGGACCCATGAAATTAATGCTCCATGTGTTGAAAGGTTATAGTGGTTGAATCAATTATTGAGGACCTTCCATACAAGCAGTCATCCCATTGTCACATTGACAACGTTCAATGGACTTGACAAACTAGTGGGCATCCCTAAAGATTGTGGGCCAATAGTACCCTACCATCAAAATTTTTATGGCTATGCGTCTTCTTGCATAATGGCCTTCGCAAGGCCCTTTATAAGGTGTGTACTGATGGCCTTGTAAAATGTTGGTTTCTATTCATAGATGGAAATTAACATCCACTCTTAGATTCTATGAATTTGCATATGCGTATTCTTACACATAGTTGATCTTTGTCAGGGACACACCAATAGATTAGGCCATCATCACACACCTTATAAAGGTGTCTGTTAATTTCCATGAAGTATTTGACCTAATGAAAAAATTATTGCTTCTTCCTAAAATCAAAGTCTTGTGGCATGTCTTGAGTGATAAGATATGTGAGAATGTCATTATACCATATTTCTTTTTCAAGTGTATGTTCATTTATTGCTCCAATAAAGGGGAGTTCATCTAGAAACCGATCAAAGAGTAGGCTCTACTCCTCTTTGTTATCCCATCTAAAGTGAGAAAGATGATTAGCGACCACATTCTCGGTCCCTTTTCAATCCACCATAGTAATATCAAATTCCTACAAGATCACAAGCCACTGTATAGCACGAGGACTTACCATCGACTTATTCATAAGGAAGAGAATTACACTGTGGTCTGTATGTGCAAATACTTTTTAACCTAGCACATAATGTTTAAGCTTTTCTAGTGCATACACCACTACCATTAATTATTTTTCCATGGTGGTGTAATTTAATTATGCCCCAACAATGCTTCAAATTGTGTAGTGGATATAATATGGATGTTTCTTATCATCCATCTGTGCGAGCATGACTTCCAAAGCATAATTAGATGCATCTATCATGATATGGAATAGTTTGGATCAATCATGTGCTTATGGGATTGGTGCTTCTACAAGTTTTTCTTTTAATTGTTGGAATGCATTTTCACATTCCTTGGTCTATATGAAAGGTGCATCTTTCATTGTAAGTTATACCAATGGTTTAGCAATCTTAGAGAAATTCTCAATAAAGTGCCAATAGTAACTAGTGTGTCCAAGGAATGACCAAACATCTTTGATGGTCTCTGGTTGACACGTTATTTCTTGGATGACCCTTATATTTTTTGGGTCTACCTCAATCCCTTTTTGCGAAATTTAGTGCCCTAGCATAATGCCTTCTTGGACCATAAGATGGATCTTTTGCTAATTGAGCCATAGGTTTGTCTCAACACAACTCTTTAGTACTTGCTCAAGTCATTCTAAGGCTTGCTCAAATATAGCTCCATAGGTGGAGAAATCATCCATGAAAACTTCAACACCACTACTGATTTGTTATTGAAAGATACTAAATCCCAAGTGTTGAAATGTTGCAGGGGCATTGCATGGGCCAAATGGTGTCTTACAGTATGCAAAAGTCCCCCAAGGACTTGCGAATGTTGTCTTGGCTTGGTCTTCTGGTGCAATTTGGATTTGGTTATAGCCACTATAACCATCCAATAAACTATAATAACAATGCCCAGATATGGTGTCTAATACTTGATCCACAAATGGCAAAGGAAAGTGATCCTTAAATGTTGCCATATTTAATAACCTAAAGTCAATGCAAGCCTACCATTTACCACCTTCTTTGGTACAATTACAAGTGGGCTAACCCACTTACTATCCACGATTAGATAGATAAACCCTATCTTGAGGAGTTTCTCTATCTCCTCCTTAATGATTTACTTCAATTTGGGGTTTAGTTGCTTTTGCAACTACCTTCTAGGCTTCATGGCTAGGTCAGTGTAGATGTAGTGCTAGCATATCCTTGGATCAATTCATGTTAGTTCTGGATATGACCAAGCAAAGGTTGTTGACCATTTATTCACCACTTTCAAAAACTTTTCTTTTTGTTTAGGAGCAAGTTTGGCATTAATGATGATCAATTTAGCATTCTTTAAAAATGCATATTCCATTCCGAATGGTAAATTTTTAGTTTTAAGGGCTCTTTCTTGAAGTGATCAGAGATCTCAAACTCTCCCTGATTAGGGCTCTTGCTTGAACTAGACTTGTTCAGTTTTGTTCATGCCTTCAACATATGCACAAGTTAAACTCTTAGTTGGCTCCATGCATATTGTGCTTCTATCTGAATCAGTTATTAGCCACTGGGTGCCCTCTTGCTTTGTGGTTGCTGCATACAAACACCATTGAATATTAATTTCTTGTGCACACTGATTGCATGCCTTCATGTATGTGCTTCTAATTGACAAAATATTTTGCACAAAATTGCACTAGTTATCATTGTACACAATGCATGGAATATGCTTCTTCTCAATTTTTCCCAACTCATTCTCCTTAGATATATCAAGAGATAGGTTTCTTATACCCATTCATGCATTGATTGTACGTAACCAAGCCCTTTCCATGATGATGGGAAAGTCACTTTTCCACTTGTCCACCTTGATTACTAGAAAATTAGGAGGATAGGATCACCCACAAATTATGGTCACAATGTCCTCTACTAATCACAAAGGAATTGTAATTAATTGAATTGATAATTCTAAATGGATGTGGCTCTTCTTAAGAGGTAGTAGGTTACAGGATTTATACATATCATGGGAGATGAGATTAACTCTAGAACCAGAGTTAACGAGATCCTTACATGGCACTTGTCTAGCAATCTATAGAAAGATGAGCAAACTTTCTGGATCAGATCTTTTCATAGGAAGGTTGCCAGCTTTGATCTAGTCAGAGACAACATGAGGGTAATAGTGATAACGGAACAATGCATGACTTGCTGAACTTCTAGGGGAGACAAGTTGTTGAACATAATACCCATATGGATTTGGTTGCCTCTAAGGGTACTACTACCTTGGTGGTGTCATTCCCCATGATTGTGGTTGGTACCATTATTGGTATTGCTCATA
>MNCI01033252.1:0-177027 GCA_015680685.1 Gnetum montanum
ACTGATACTAGCTTTCTACCTTTTTAATGAGTGTCCTCAAGAAAATCTTCAATTTCTGCCAGTCATTTTCTATGTTTTGTAAGACATAGACATCATGAAAGGCTTGTAGATGGTTTTGCGGGTCAAAGTTATATCCCCCTCAAATCTTGGGATATTGTTCATGTCTAAGCACTTGATCTGACTATCTTTCAGATGCCTAGTTGGGATCTTAACTACCTCTACAATGTTAAGCATGCTTCAAGTTGCCAATAAAGGCTTATCATCATAATTATTTCATTGTCATTGATGATTTCCTCTGTTACCCGTTCAATTATTATGGGGATGGGGATTAGTATTATTGATCTACTACTCACCTCCATCATGATTGTTCCTTCTATGGCATTTTTTAGAATTAGAAGATGAAGAAGAAGATGTAAATAAAGAGGGCGAAGAGGGAGGAGGACTGCCACCACCATGGTATTTACCAACTCCCCTTCAATTATCCTAACCATGCTCATCATGTTTCTTATCATCTTAATGCTTGTCCGAGCCACTTCCTTGACTACCATCTTTACCTAAACTTGATTTGTTAATAGTGAAATGTAGATTCAAGTTCACATCCCCATCACCAATAACGAGGGGTGGAGAATTTTCATGTTGAGAGCCCCCAGAGGAAGGGTCCTCATTATTGTCCTAGTTCAGAAGGAACAAGGAATTGCTAAACCATTTTCCCTTCACAAACTCATGTTGCTTCTCCTAGTGTTGATCTCTCCTATGTTGTGTTTCTGTGGGATGGTAGTTCTGGTAGTCGTAATCATGCACAACGTACTCCTCTTGAAGATCATGGATGCCTAACTTCTTAAGAGTTTGAAACAACATCATAGGCACAAATTGATTGGGAGGCATTACAATGTTGCCTTCCATATCACACCATTGCAGTTGTTTATTCTAATGCAAGATGAAGGTAAAATCAGGCACATACTCATCTAGATGAGTATATACCACCTTGCACTCTTGTGGGACTAGTGGTTTAATATTGTCACACTTGAGAGAAGAAGACATTTTGTAAACAAATACAATATTAGTGTGCTTATATAATTATATTATGTGTGATAATAATGCTGACCTTAGGGTTTGTTTAATGATGTTAATGATATTCACTAATCCTAGATAGCGCACGTTTCAATAGAAAGAGGTCCTAGCAATGGTGTCAATGATGAGCGGCAAGGTACACCTACACCCAACCATATGAATCACAAAGCATTCATGCACGATTTGGTCAAATTCCATGGACTCTATAGTTTTCCGGTGCACTAGTTCTCTAGGAAGTGAATTGGGCATTAAGGACGTTCATTGTCTTGCCAACCACACTTGTGAAACTCAAGGATATGGTTTAAGTGTAATTAAGGTACATGATTTTTATCATTTTTTGTTTATGGTTTTGGTACTTGAAATAGATAGGATAAGGAATAAAGTAATTTAATGTCTACTTTAATCTAATTGACTAACTATTGTGTAACTAGTCCTAACATAAGTATCTGGTCCCACTTGCCATACACATCCTGAACACATATAATGTTGTTGGGTTACCATGCATTAAGTGTTGTTGGCATTACCAAATATCCTATGCATGCTCAAAGCAGTCGTACTTATGTGTTTACTTAATCGCTATTTAGATTATTTTACTTAATTATTTAATTAGCTTAAATACTAAGGAACATTGAATAAATGATTGGAAGCATTAAATGCTTAAATAAAATATTTAAGCTATCCAGAATGCTGCAAGGTTTGTCAAGAAGCTTGTCTTTATTGCTACACACACTATCATGCTCAAGTACAATAGTGCTCGAATAAAGATCCGTACACTTAATGACTCTTATTGCGGGCACTTAGGAAAATATTCTAACTTTAAAATGCAAGAACTGCAAGAGCTTTGCTACAACTATGATAGACTAATGTTTAAACATGACAAGTTGGCACGTATTTATAAGCAAGAACAAATGCTGCATTGATAGGGCCATGTCAACACATGAAATGATGAGTTGACAGGGCCTAATCAATGGGGCCTAGTCAATGAGGCCTCATTGATGTGGCCAATCCATGACTCATCATATAACCATGAGTTAAATCAAATCCTCTTTTAATATGATCATCATCATCATCCTAGCCTTGTCCCAACAAAATGAGGTCAACTATATGAGTTGTCTTTCATCATTTACCTTTATGAAGAGCTAGATACTATAGTTTCTTTAGATCATTTTCAATTGTTTTCCCCTATGTCTTTTTGCTCTTCCTTTTGATAGCTTTCCTGGAACAATGATATAACAACCTTTTTAATATATTGATTATTTAATCTTCTTTGCACATGCCCAAACTATGTAAGATGCCATTCCTATAGCTTATTTAGTGCTAAATTATAAACTTCTATAAATCTTGGTGTGTACCTATATATATTATTATGCATCTCATTGTAGAGAGAACTGACTATTGGGATCTCTTAGTAAAATACAACTATCACTTAGCTAGTGAATAAAATAATATAATAATATAAATAACTATTACAAGTAACTTCTAAGATAAAAAAAATCACATTCACTTTTATGGTACTCTTTAGGCTATAAATTCTGCCTGCTGAGAACATCAGACATGTAAATCATGCATACCAGTTAGACATTTTAAATGCCCCTTGCTATTTTGGAATGCATTTCATTGTCTCGGGTTGTAACACCTCACCCCACCAACAATCCAACCTCATCCTCCTATCTCCCCTCCTCATCCCCTCACCTTCCTCTTCTCCCCTCCACTCCCCCACACACAACCCACCCAAAAATAAAATAAAATAAAATAAAATTCTATAGCTTATTTGAAATAGAAGCAAGTTTGTGGGGACAGAGGTGTTGGAAACTAAAATAACTAAAACATAGGTACACCCTAAGACTTATAGAATTTTATAACTCAGTGCTACCTAGTAAAATCAAACCTGTGACATAGGGTTATCAAGCTAAGCCATGAACCACTAGGTCAACACCTCATTGTTATAGAACTAGAAGTAACTTTGAGCCTTCCTTTAATGTCTCTATTGTACAATTTATCTCTTCTTGTAATATAAAAGTCCATATAAACATTCATATTTCTACGACATATACACTAATTTGCTTATGCCTTTTTTTGTATTGCCCAACATTCAACGCTATCTAGGATAGTTTGCCTACTATTCTTCAAATTTTACCTTTATTGGGATTCTTTTATTGTATAAGATACCAGTAACCTATTTGCATTTTGATTATCAATCCTACTATTTTTCATATCCTTATCAATTTCACCATTTGATTAGAGCATTGATCCTACTTGTAGTGAGGGAATTTTTGGCTTGAATTGCTAATTTTATTTCACCACTATTTATACTTTTATTGAAATTTCATTCTATATATTCTTTCTTACTTCTAATAATTGTTAAGCCTTTTGATTTTAGATCATATATCTACTTTGCCATTTTATTTTCTCAATCTTTATTTACAAACATAATATCACCTGCAAATAGAATACACCAAATAATATCATGCAATATTTCTTTATAAATTAATCCATAACAATAATAAATAAGTACAACCGAAGTGCTCATCATTATACAAAGATACTGTAACGGGAAAATCAGGTGTGATTCCTACTTAAATATTATTAATGCATTAATTTTTAAAATTGAGGAATTTTAAGAGTGAATAAGTTGCTGGAAAAAGAAGAAGAAAGAAAACTTAGGCAGAAATACACACATGACATGACGTTCCGTGTTCGCAGTTTGAGTGAAACTGTACTAAACTGTTATTTGCTCGCTATTCGTGCAGATGGATAAGGGCTGCGAAGGTAGAGTCCATCGAGAAAAGACCCTACGAAGAACCACGTCGAGGAAAAAGCTTTTTCTTTGAAGGAAATTCTGGACCGCTCGATAGATAATGGCGAGATTATTATCAATTTATTAAACAAAATAAAAACTTGTGCAGTCGGTGGATATTTAGTGAAAGTATGAAACCTATTACAGAGAATAAACTTTCAGTCGCTCTTCATTGATATGAAGAAGAGTTTAAGATTTACGTTATTATTTTCCAGAGAGCTACTTAGGCCGATCACCTTTGGCACTAGTAACTCCAAATACTTTCAATACAGTACTGATCCTCACTTTGATCGTCGTCTCTAGTCTCGTGCTCATGATTGAAATGCTGCGTATATTGGAAACACAGGACGTTTTCATCAAAATAATCCCACAACTGATTATCCAATTCAGGAGAAAATGCAATAGCGGCAGCAAAGCTTGCAGCAGCATAATCTTGGTACTCATGTTTGCTATTGTGGCTGCTGGGTGGCTCTGCATCTGCACCAGCTTCATCAGCATTTGTCCTACTACGCCACCGCCGCTGCAGAGCATACTGTCTGGCGAAATTCTTGATTTCATTAGCGGACATACAGGTACGAGCAGGAGACAACGAAGAAGAAATTCTGTTACAGGAATCGGGAAAGTTAAATTTGGAGTCGGGCCCTCTCAGACAGAAAAGAGCAGCGTCGTACGCCATTGCAGCCTCCTGGGGAGTATCATAGGAGCCCAACCAGATCTTGCTCCTGGATCTGCACAGCCGAATCTCGGAACCCCATCTTCCCCACTTTCGGTACCTGATTCCAGTGAATCTAAAGTCACTTCTCGAACACTGCTTTCCTTGTGTCTCCCTTTGCATCATGTTTTAGCAACCAATATCACTCACTCTGGCAAGTACATCTCACAACGTTAGCTCCAGTACTTATGTAGTCCTCGCCCAGAATTTTAGTAGGAAACCGAACAAGATTTTAAGAGAAAGAAATAAGATCAAATAAGATCACCGGGGGAAAGCACAGATGGTAAAATCTAATTGTGCTTTTACGGTGGATCGGAATCAACCAAAAATTTATGACAGATGTGGCGATGTTTCAGGCAATAAGCTTAAGTTGGCGCCATTGACAGTCTTTCCACTGGGCTGCAACGTCAGTACCCATCCAAGGCTTTTAAAAACATGGGCGGCTCAAAGGTCAAAGTTGAAAGTTCACGGCTTACGCTGCTTGACGTTAACATGCATGACGTTATCATGCTTACTCTGCCAACGTTGCGTGATATTTTATTTTCAATCACACGGATTGCCCATGGAATGGATACCTTCATTCATTATTAAGGGCTGGGCTGTAGCTTGTTCAGGATCGGATTGTCAAGATGATTGATGCCCTCTGCACATGCTTGGTCCGTGTGAGGTTAGTTCTGAAGTAGGTGAAGTCTAACGCAGTGATCACGTTACGTCGAATTCGTGTGAGGTGAGTTCTATAGCATGTGAAGTCGAATGGAGTGGTGACGTTACGTCGAATTCAAATCTCCATTCTATGGACATGGAGAATTCACATGAAATAAGTCCAGCACATGAAATGAGTCCAGGTTAATTTGCGGTGACGTGCTGCTTTTGAGGGCAAAAAACTGGAAAATGCCAAAGAGTTAAATGAAAATGATTTAGAACAATGGAGAATTCACATGAAATGAATCCAGGTTAATTTGCGGTGATGTGCTGCTTTTGAGACCAAAAAACTGGAAAATGCCAGAGTTAAACGAAAATGATTTAGCCGGCTTTGAGTGCTCAGCAAGTCAGCATCAACAGTGGCCAGTAAACTCATGCCAGTAATATTGGGTTAACTCCAGTAATCTGTACAGTGAGCTCACTGTACTGTACCAGCTCACTTTATGGTTGACAGCCGATGAGCTCTCTTATGTGCGGGGAGCATCAAACCCTTAATGTTCATCTTATCAAGAATTTTGGATCGAAGAGCTGAAATATTCTTTGCACAACAGAGCAGCGGTTTACTAGGAGACGCTTAATGTTCAACGGTTTACTAGGAGACGCTTAATGTTCATCCTGTTAAGAAGGGTGAGGAGATGAGAGAAAGCAAGATCTTAACTGGACCAATACATGAACAAAGGCTTAACCTCTTTGTTTTAAAGATTATCCTCAACCTTTAAAATTAAATTATGTTCCTAAATTATAGAAATCAAAGATAAAAATTTGCTTAATTTACTTGAAGTTACTTGACGTAACGGTTTGTTTTGTTTTGTTTTAGCACGTTTGCTTGATTTACTTGAAGTTACTTGACGCAACCGTTTATTTTGTTTTTTTCCCAATTTCTATTTTGTCATTGTCTGTTGTGTGTAGGATAGCAGGTTCTTATTGGCATTTAAAAAGCACTCTGTGACCGGTGCCACCGTGCCATGTTCATTTTGCCAATATTCAAACAACTTTTCTTGGATTCTGGCGACAACGAAGACCATAACAAGGAAAATTGAATGCCGTCCTTGCTAGCAGCACAAGACTTTGAAAGATTATAAAAAGAAATAAATGCCTGGACCTGTCACAGCGACCTTTCCACTTTTTCAAAAAGCTTTCAAATACAAAACATGGTTCAAATGAAGGACTCGTGTTGACTCTTCCAAACGCCTCCCAACTCTAAGGATGGAAACCACAAACACCAAACCGACTATGCAATGTTTTCTTATAAAAATCGACAAAAGTTTATCCATTTCATTGTCACCTTGACCGGATGGTACTGGCTACCTAACCAAAGGCTAACAACAAAGAAAGCACGATTGCAAAACCAAAATATATTTAAAACCTATGTGCTAGTGGTTGGCAAACCTATGTGCCGGGGATTCGCTAATGTGACGTAAATTTCACGAACCGTTCTCAGTGGGTAAAGGTTCATGGAGTGGGTACAGGTTCATGTACAGAAGAAATGCGCTAAATTCGCATCGGGTATTTTTTGCATGAATGTTTGTATTTTACAACAAAAATAGTAAGTAATAGAACCCAAATCCCTTACATTTTATATAAAATACAAATGCAAAAATACATTTAGTTTAAGTCTTGTAAAAATTCGTAACGGGTGTCAATTTTTTTAATAAATATATTTTTTAACTTTTTAAATTCATGTCCCTAGTTACGAACTATCCCTCGGTGTAATGGGTCAACTATTCATAAATGGTGATACAGTCTCATTCATCAATCACTCAATTATGGATGTCACAAACTGTAAATGAAATCATTGAACTGGCTGCATCCATAGCAAAGGAAACTAGCGTGATCATTGGCTTTGACGAGCTCCTACCGGACCCTACATTACCCGTACCGCTAGATTGAGCGTTCATGGTTTCATGGTTTTTTTCGTTTTAGGTTACAATAATCTCGGTCAAAAACATCCCAAAGTATGCAAATCCAAGTTAATAGGAAAGTGAAGAGACCTGTACTTTCCCATCGGGCCTTACACAAATTAGAACACGTTTAGCATCATGAATTCTGGATTCCAGTCTTCCACATTGTTTTAATGCATAGTTTAAAACAGAATTCATAGAAAAGCTAGATGACATATTAAAGAAAACATAATATTATAGTATTTCAAATAGCAAAATTTACCATGAAGCAAAATATAAAACTAATCTAAAAGCAAATTGTAAAGGAATCCATATATTTAATAGGAAAGCTTGTCATAAAATAAAATTGATATTGATTTTTATCAAAAATTACGAGGTGTAGGAACTCTTAACAATTTTCTTCTATTTTTTATTCTTAATATAATTTTATTTTTGGAGTTTAACACCTCCTTTTTAGCAATTGTCTTCTTGTAAAAATAGAAAGATATCTCATGTTGACATAAATCTATTGAATACAAGACCTAAAGATGAAGAGATTAGAAATGGTGTCTTTGGTATTTTTTAATGAAATTCTGGCACGTGGCTATGCAAGATATTTATGATATGGTTTATGAATTTTGGAGAAATAATAATATTATTGGTGATTTTAATATCACTTGGATAACTTTGTTGCCTAAAATAAAGATGCTCAAAACATTACATATTTCACGCCTATTAATCTCTATTCTAAGGTTTATTAAATTTTATCTAGATTGCTATATTTATGAATTAGAGATATTTTATATAGCATCATTTCTCTTCATTAAATATGTTTTCTTCAACATGTTTTGGATTGGGTCATTTTGGTTTAGGAGGTGCTTCACTCAGCTACTATTCAAAAAGCAACATTTGTGGCATTTAACCTAGATATTAGTGAAGTATATGATAGAATTAATTGGAATTATATGGAATTCATATTACAAAGATTTAGTTCCCTTGCACACTAAATTTGAAAATTAATACTATTCTTGTAAATAGATATAAGAAAAGCAATATTTAGGAACTAATGGGTTATAATAAGGAGATCACATTTCTCTTATTTATTATGGCTATAGAATGATTGGGTGCCTATCTTCATAACCTTAGGAAAAAAAGAAAAGAAGAAGAAATTTATGGTACTAAGCTTACCTTTGGATATCAGGATTTTTCTCATTAATAATTCATGAATGATATTTTCTTATTAGTTAAAAATAAGAAAGTATCATAACTAAACTATTGCTGTATGTGGAATTTGCAAAATGAGTTTACATTTCAACAGAAACATAGCTTAATTGTTTTTATGTGCTTTTAGTTTATATTGGAATAGTACTCTAGAACTCATGAAATGAGTTTATATTTCAAATAATACATAGCTCAACTGTGTTTTGTATGTGGAACTCACAAAATAAATTTCTATTTCAATAGAAACATAGCTAAGCTATTTCTATGTGTTTTAAATCTTAGCTTTACATCTTCAAATATATAGTTGTATAAAACTTTAGTTGCAAAGTTCAATTTGAGCTTATAAATGGTTGATTTAGGATAAATATTAAGAACTAAATAACTAACTATGATTCATTTAAAAATTCATATGATAAAATAATCAATGCAATTAAAAGTAATATTATTAGATTTTCCTATTTGTATCTTTTGTAGATTAAAACATTTAACTTTCCTTTCCTATTATTATTATTATTATTTTCTCTTACAATATGATATGATAAAATTATATTTTTTGCAACAATACCTTTGATAACATG
The DNA here is from genome assembly GCA_015680685.1 of Gnetum montanum. Taxonomy (NCBI): domain Eukaryota; kingdom Viridiplantae; phylum Streptophyta; class Gnetopsida; order Gnetales; family Gnetaceae; genus Gnetum; species Gnetum montanum. The sequence continues at coordinate 8,962 of MNCI01033252.1, forward strand.
TCTAGTTATGATTTAATTTTTTTATAGCTTGCTTACATATGGTTGATTTTTTATTTTTATTTTTTAATTTTTTCAACAATGAAGTGCTAGCCTAGCGGTAAGACTTTTGATTTGAAAACATCAAGTTATGGGTTTAACTAGTGGGTAAAGTTGAGTTTTAAAGTCTTACAAAAGCTTCATGTTGGCTATATGTTCTAGAGGTTCATTCCGTCATTTAGTTTCAATTACGAGTGTCTCTTGTAGAGTTTTTGTAGCAAAAGTTTTTTAGCAAGGAATGATCTAAAGATGGAGAATACTAATGTCTCTCAAATTGTAGAGACTATGAAGAATTTTGAAGCTTTTGATTTTCTTTTATCTCATGATTTATATGAATCTCGTCAAAAGACATCACTTCACGATACATATTTATGTAGATTATTAGATTTGTTCATCCAAATAAGGATTTTGCACTAGTGATTCAGGCTATTCTTGAACACTATGGAATTAATGTTTTGCATGCCAACTATTTTTTTAATCTTTTTTGGTTTTCCAATTGGCCAATTCTAAAATGGTTGAGAAATCATTGAATCTTAAAGCTTTTATGAATAAATATAATACTTTTACTACTTGAGAACGGAAAGTGGATTTTGATCCATATTCTTCTAATTACTCTAAAATTCCTTGCTAAATTGAATTAGAAAATCTTCATCTTATTTTTCAAAGTGTTGAAAGAAAAATTATTGGTAGCATTGGCGTACTCCTGAAAATAGAGTAAAAAATATTACTAGAAGGTATGCAACACATGTCATTTTGTAGAAATTGATTTACTATAGAAGAAAATAGAATTAAAACTCAAGGACAGTAATCAGCATTTTTCCAAAAAATTACATATTGTAATTTGTGAGCATGTTGCACCTATTATCATCATGAAGGCCATGTTATTGGAATCTGTCCTATTCTTAATAAAAAAGTTGTTGGTGAGGAAAAGAAATATCAATTTTCAAGAAAGGAAAATAATGATAGTTTTTAGCAAGTACAAATGAAATCTTTTTCAACAAGTTCTTAACCTTTTACTAATCTTTTTAATTCTAAAGATGATAGTAAACTCTTAATATCTAAAGAGAATTCCTCTTTAGAAATTTTTTTTTTCCATAGGGATCAACAATGGAAATACTAATGTAGATGGGTTTCACTTAGTGTAACATGAAAAAAAGAGGCCTTTAGTTACTGCTTTGAATTTAAAAAGTCAAAATGTATCTCATGCTTTTACTACTTCTACTATTTTTTAAAATTTTATTTTATAGGACAATGCTTTTCACTTATTGGTGACATGGATTATGAGACAAATGGTGATCTTGAAAAATCAAGGATGGGGTCCTCCTTCCCCATATCTCAATGTTAGTTTTATCATAAAATGTGTGGGGCCTTTTTGACAGGTCCTAAGTGAAGATCACTAGGGATTATCTTTTAAACTAACATTTATCTCTAAATTTTCTTTTCCTATAAGAAATTAAAATTCCAGCTCATGATATTAGTTTTGTTGATAAATGCATTTTAAAAAATTGATTTATTTTCTTTTATTGTTCATAAAGTTAATAAAGGAGGCGTTGCTATTCTTGTTAATAAAAATTAGACTAGAAAAGTTTTGAATTCTATTTTTGATAACCTTGGAAGAGTTATTTGGATTATTTTTCATAGTAAAAGAGGTGACTTTGGACTCTATAATAGTTATGCTCTTAATAATTCAAAATATTAATAAAAGGTTTGAAAATATCTTCTATCTCTACCTAAAGTTCCTTGGATTATTAGAGGTAATTTCAATATGGTTGAAAGTTATTTAGAAAAATAAGATTAGTGTAATTTCAAAGAAAAATATTTTCTTTATGATGTTAGCTCTTTATTCTTATCTCATTCGAATGAGAAACATTATACTTGGTGTAATTATCAATAAGGAAATGATAGAATTTATTACCAACTTGATAGATTTTACATTTCTAATGTTTATTTTGGAAGTCTACAAGAAAAGTAGAAGTGCATATAGATACTACTTTGTTAGGTTATTTTTTTATTAGCATATTTCTCTTTAGAATTAATTCTTCATCCTTTTAAAAGCATAATATTTTTCATATGAATGTTAATATGTTCATAGGACCTAGTGGGAAAAATATTTTGAAGTCTTTATGGTGATATCCATTGGATTGACTAGTGGTAGTGAACTACTTGTAGAGTTAGAAATTATGCTAGCTTGTTTGAAAAGTAATTTGCTAAGCATAAGCATCAAGTTAAAGAAGACTTTGCAAAATCTGTAAAGCAAATGCAAATTTTTTAAGACCAAAATTTCTTTGATTTTGATACTCAAAAAATCCTTAACTAAAGCTTGTTATTGTAAGCAATGTTGGGATATATTTGAAGCCCAAAGTGATATCCCTAAAATTCACATGGGTTGGCTAAAAATTAAAGATGAATCTTACATGAATTTTTAAAATTTCTAAAAGAAAAGGATCAAGTACCTAAATTGACATCACTTTATATAAATGATTCCATCATTAAAAATGCTAGGACTATTAATAGTCTTTTAGCAAATCATTTTTCTTTTAAAAGTATTAGCAAAAAATCCTTCTAGGCCATTAGTATGCATATTCTTTATCTTATAATAAAAGTGCATTGAAATATTCATGAAGCAGAAATTATAGTAGAAGAAATCAAAGTATTGGTCTTTAATTTAGCAAATGGTAAAGCTCTAGGTTTTGATGATTTTATTATCAAATTTTTAAGAAGCATTGAGACATTGTTAGAGATTATCTCTTTCATGTTTTCGAAGAAGCCATTAAAAAACTTTCTCTTGGTAAAAATATTAATAAAGGTGTGATTCATCTTCTTCCTAAGAATGATGATCTTCAACATATTGGTAATTGAATGTCTATTGCTATTTTTAACAATATTTATACAATTTTAGTTAAATTCATGGCTTACTAAATTTAGAAGATTGTTGAAGATATCATTAGACTTGAGCATATTAGTTTTCTTAAAGGTTAACATATCTTAAATAATGTTATTACAGCTTGGGAGGGAATGTAATGGGCTCCTCGTACTACCCAAGACATTACTTTTATTAAGATAGATTATGTCAAAGCTTATAACATGATTGAATAGAATTTCATTATTTATTATCTCTATAAACTAGGCTTTGGTAATTATTTTATTCATCTTCTTTGCATCCTGCTCACTTATGCTAATGTTCATGTTACTAGTAATTTTGGATTAAGTTCCTCTTTTTCTCTTTAATGGTCAGTTTGTCAAGGTTTTCCTTTATCTTCCTATCTTTTTATTATTGATGTCAACTTTCTTTTATATAATTTGCATTATGATGTACAAAGGAATTTCATTAAGGGAATTTTAATTGATAAGAAAGTTACATAATTATCTAACATGTACTTTGCAAATGATTTTTTATTTATGATAATAATTCTCTACAACATATCAATACTTCTTTAGCTAGAGTGCAAGATTACTGCATATTATTTGGCTCTTGAATCAATTAATAAAAATTCACTATTTATTATAATGGAAATATTGATAAGTGGGTTAGTCTTAAGCCTTGGAAAATCTTGAAAAAATATTATGCCTTTAAAATTTTAGGAATACCTTTTTCTTTTGAGCTTAATCTTACTATTTTTTGGAAATATGTGATTTTGAGAAAATAAAAAAAAATGAAAAAAAAGCTCACCCTTACTCACAATATTTTAGTTATTAAGAAAATTCTTCAATCAACTTATGTTTATTACTCTAATTATTGGGATCCTTCTAAAATTCTTATGATAGAATTAATCATATTATTTATCAATTTATTTGGTCTGTTAAGCAATATAAAAAATTTTATTTTAGAGTTGCTTAGGATATTTTCATTAGTAGTAAGAAATATTGATGAATTTGTCTCATTAATTATTATAACCAAGTTATCTCTATAGTAGTAAAATGGATTGCAAAGTGCATTAATGAAGATGATGTTTAGATGTTCCTTTTAAGAAATATACTTATGTAAGAAAAATATAAGAATGATAATAACTAATCTTTTAATAACTTTCTTCATTGCCTTATTTTTCCTTAAGCCAATTCTATTCTTGGTTCTTCAATTCTTAAAAAAATTTGGAAGACATGGTGTAAGTTTAGTAAATATTGGATTTACAATAATATTACAGTTTTAGAAGATATGCTTAAGTAAATTAGCCTATGGTGGCTTTCTTTTAATGAAGAAGCTTGGGCTACTGATGCATTTAGATTGTGTACTACTTGGAGTAAATTTGTTATCTTTACAATTTCTCATTTACATATGCATGATAGATGGATTACTTGGAATGAAGTTTTTACCCTCCTTATCTTACCAACATTTGAGAGATAGAGACAAAGAAAAATATTCAATTGGGTTGGAGAGAAAGCTAGATCTAGATTTTCACTATCAACCATGACCTATTGTAAGCCATATTCCTAGATCTCATTTGAAATCTTACTTAGATTTCATTGTTAACTTGTGATGAAGTGCTAAAATGGTCAATGCGTTTACTAGGCTGCGTATATGGGATCCCATATACGTGGCCTGGTCGATGCGGCCCCATCGACGCATCCTTCCATGCGTTGACGTGGCCCCGTTTACGCGGCATTTGTTTCGGCCTATAAATAAGAGGGCTCTCTCCTCTCTTAAGTAACTTTCTATCAATTGTAGCGAAGCTCATGTAGTTTTTTTCTGTGAGAGTTAGAATATTTTCCAAGTGCCCACAGTAGGTGTAAGAAAGGTGTCTGGCTCTTTATTCAAGCACTGATGTATCTGAGCCCATTGGCGTAAACGGAAATAAAGACGAGCTTTTCAAGCATTCCTTGCAACATTTGGACTTAGTCATTTAATGGATTTAATAGCTTAATATCTTTATACTTTGATAATTACTTAAGTTTCTCTTGTTATTATTTTAATCACTATCGCTCATTCATAGTTCGTAGAAACCATAAGTATGGCCATCTCGAACGTAAACCCAATGCTTGGCAACCCAATGATGTTTAATGTCTAATAACCCAGTAGTGGTTAGGGGATGCTCAGGACGTGCCCGGAAGATAGGATCGGATACTTATGCTAGGCATAGTTAAGATATAGATTAGGATAATTATAGATTGCATAATATTTCATTCCTTACTTTCCATACCTTAATTAGACGCCAAAAGATAAAGTAAAAGCCATAAAAATCAATTGCCTCAATCTCACTTAATCATTGCCACTAGAACATCACAAGTGAGGTTGAGAAGACAACGACCATTCTAACAAAGGGTTTTTCTGGTTAAAGGTATGGTGTATGTTAAGTGCTTATAGTCTATAGAATTCAATTGAGTCACATGTGAATGCCCGTGATTCACATGGTTGGGTGTAGGGGTACCTAGCCGCTCATCATTGGCGCCATTGCCGAGGACTGTTAGTCTTACATGCATCATTTAACCTTAGAAAAATTATCATTCACGTCGTTGGAACGGACCTAGGATTGTAACATTTACACATGCTAGGTGGATTAAAGTAAAAAGTAAGGTACACCGAGTAAATGAATCATCTAACATCCAACATGCCTTCTTCTCACACGTGAGATGTATCCAACCCACCAGTGCCACAAGAATGTTGGGTGGTATAAAAGCATCCCGATGAATATGTCCCTGACTTCACATTCATCCTGCATTAGGATGAGCATCTACGATGGCAGGACATGGAAGGCAGAATCATACTACCACTTGACCGATTAGCTCCTAGAATGTTGTTCCACAATCTTACTAAACTAGGCATCTAGTACTGTGGTATGGAGTACGCCATGGAGGATCATGACTACTAGGACTATCGTCCCACTGAGGCCCAACGAGCACAAGATCAGCAGCAGGCAAAACGATATGAACACATGAAGGGAAAACAGTTCAGTAACCCCTTATTTTTGCAAGGGCTGCAGGATGATGGGGAACCTATCTTTCATGATTCCCATTTGGCCAAACTTCCTCTGGGGCATCAGATCATCTAGTCCATTATCCAAAAAAAGCCACCAAGTGATCGAGATCCCCAAGGGGATGGAGGGTCATGTGGGAAAAGTCACGGCTCAAGCAAGGATGGATAGGATGATCGAGGCTGTCATCAGAGTAGAGGGGGAGATTGACACAGGAGCGATGACGACTCATCTCCTTCTTCTCCATCCTCTTGCATCCATCTACTATCACCCAGTTCAGACTCTGATCATAACCGTGGTAGAAAGAAGTGAGGAGATGGTGGTCGTAAGGACTGAAGGGACTAGTGTGGGGAAATGCACGACCAATCATGTGAGGCTCACCATCATGAAAGGAGGGGTAGCTGAAATCATCATAGAAATCGTGGTGCTCAGCAGGACTATGACTCGGATGAGCCATTGTTGGCTACTTGAAGCATGCTCCATATCACCAAGGCAGTTTAGATACCTAGCAGGCTCATGAAAGATAGCCAGATCAAATGCATTGACATGAATAACATCCCTAGATTTGAAGGGGGATACAATTATGATCCGAAAACCCACTTGCAGGCATTCCATGACGCTTGCACCCTATAGAATATTGATAATGATTAGTAGAAGCTTAAGTTATTCCCTTGCACACTCATCAAGGAAGCAGAAAGCTAGTACTGGTCTTTGTGTAGCGACAGAAAATGTCGGTGATTGGAAACACTGAGAGGTCTTCGGGTGCACAGCCTAACCCCAAATCGGCACAAGGGCCGTGTTGGAGAAAATGGATTTAGGATGCCCTGAATGGTCTGGTCGATCAGATAGGGACTTAACTGGTGTACAATAACCCTTTTGCAAACAATGATTTTAAATAGAACACCTAGTGGTAAGATAAAAAGAAAACGTGATGTACACAGTAGTAGAAACATGCTAAAGCATGTAACGGAATAATGGACACAATTGAACGCTTGAAAATGTCAAAAAAAATGAAAAGAAAAAATGCTGTAATCAACCAAAAAGAGAGTTTGAATAGAAAGATGCACCATCCCAGAAAAGGGGTACAGGTATACAAAGTGTAGACTAAGCACAGTAGGAACACAATCACAGCCTCGGTGGTGTCAGGTTGTGATATCTAGTGCTCACTGTGATAAACTGTGCCTGCTGGGTTGGTGTGGTATGCTTTGGGTCTTGTTCACCCATGAAGCTAGGTGCCAAGATGCCAAAATGCCAAATGGCTCAATGGAAAAAATGCCAACTACCTTGATGGTAAAGAAATTGAAGCTTTCCCCCTTCTTCTTCTCCTCTCGAAAAAGAGGGTGCAGAGGTATTTATAGAGCTAGGGTTAGCCCAAAATGCGGATTAGGTACCACGTGGTAGTGCAATGGGTATTACATTGTAGTGCTACGCTGCACTGTAGTGCTATGCTATGCACTGTAGCGCTACACTATGCACTATAGCACTACGCTACGCTATGCTACGTAGTGTAGCAGGGTGTTACATTGTAGCACTACACTATGCTACATTACGAAGCGTAGCAGGGTGTTACACTGTAGCGGTATGCTACGCAGCGCAGTAGGGTGTTACACTGTAGCGCTACGCTACGTAACGTAGCAGGGTATTACACTGTAGCGCTACGCTATGCATTATAGTGCTACGCTACTCTATGCTACATAGCGTAGTAGGGTGCAGAAAGTGCCATTTGACAATTAGAAAAATTTGCAGTCGAGATGTTGAGACTTGAAATTTTGTGGTGTTTCAATGGCCCCTCTTTGTTGAAATCTAGACGAGTGGCCTGAAAGATGTTGACAAAGAATTACAAAACACCACAGCAAACATGTCATCAACATCATTTGTCAGCATAAGATTGAATGTCATTTTACCTTGCTCAAGAGTGTTACGGGAATAAGGTTATGTTAGGGGACAAGGGGTATAGGCAATGCTAGGGAGATGAAATTTAAATGGTGGGAATGAAATGAAAATCATGGATCATGATGTAAGATCCAAATTCAACATGACTGATGGTGACCATGCTATGAAGTAGTTTGCCCCTCAAATGTTGACCTTTCATCTGAGTACTCATGGAAGGGTCAAAGTTGATCCAAGGATGGGCCAATTACGAAGCTGTAGCGTTGTTGATTACTTTTTTTTGGGGCAAACCTTCTTTGGGTTTGGCTTACTACTGAATGTTAGCTGGAAGTTGACCATTGAAAAGATGGGCTTTTTTCCTAGGGATGATTCATATTACATCCACCTAGGCTTTGACCATGCAATAGAGGCACCTCACAAGATGAATTGTGTTACATCAACCATGGGTTCAATGGTTGATATAAAGAGAATGCCATGTGTGTCACAGTGCGTATGCATCAGAGGAGTGTGAAATCATGAGTATAGGGAGGATGAGAGGATGTTGAGATGAAAGAATGGATGTGCATAGGCTATAATAAGGATGAGGGGGATGTGCACTCTTAAGTGGCTTAACCAATCCAATCGTGCACATTAGAGCAACATGATAACTTGCTGTTGCGATGAGATGCACCTTTGCACAACTACCTCCAAGGCTTCGTCCTACAAACACAACTAAGAGAGGATAAGAAAACCACAAAATGTGAAATGCAAGTGCAAATGCCAAATGTGAAGATGCTGCAAGTGTCAAATGTTGTGCTAGTTGCAAGTGCTCAGGAAGCTAGTGAAGGTGCCAAGGCGATGATGCTGCAAGTGTTCTGAATGCTGCACTAATGAAAAGTGCTCCAAAAGAATCACCAGAATGGTGGGAGGTGATGATGCTATGAGTGCTCCCAAGGCAATTGAAAGTGTTTGGATCAGATCAGCTACATGCTAGTTTAAAGTCATGGTAGACTGTGAACCCAATTTAAGGTCTTGGCAGACCGTGATGTGCTAGTTTATAGTCCTAGAAGACTGTTGGATGCTAGTTTAATGTCATAGTGGGTAGTGGATGTTCTGCCAGTTTAACATCATGACCCAAGGACGAGCTATGCCAATTTATAGTCATAGCGGACTATTTGTGCCAGTTTGTAGTCATAGTGGACTGTATAAGGTGTGATGCTACATGTGTAATCATGTTGTGTGCCTACAAGATCCTGCAAAAAATCAACTAGAAAGAAAATAACATCAAGCAACAACTGTCATAAATAGAGTTAAAATGTATGAATGAAAGAAAAGCAATGCAAAAAGTGATAGTTTTAGGTCGTTCTGGGCCATAGGCTAGTTTAAGGCCTTTTTAGGCCATGTGTTTTTATAGTTTTATTTTTTTTCAAATGCAATGTGTAAACTAAGTTGAAAAATATGTAAACAAAGAAAAATGTGTGATCTAAGTGAGCGGGCAAAATGTAGACGCATAGGCTAGTGAAATGTAAACAAAAGTCAAAAATGCATGGCAAGTGGAGGCAAAGGGTAGGTAGGAACCCGCATTTTTGGCCAAGGAAAAGTCTTGGTCATGTAGTTGCTTCCTAACTGGGCATGGATTAGGGAGTGTGTAAGGCTTAGGATCCTCTAGGAAGTTATTAGCTTCAACCACTCATTCAAGTGTGTTAGGCGTAGGCTCTGCATTGGTTGTTATAGGTGTACCACCAAGAAACTCTTCTTCTAAAACTTGCGCCATGTCTATGTCATGGATAGTTGAAGAGGAAGTGTTATCACCATGGATGATAACTTGGCCACCTTCATATGGAATGTGGATTTCTTGGTGGATGGGGGAGGAGATGGCCCTTAGTTGGGCTAGCCAAGGCCTACATAGAATTATGTTGAAACTTGGCATCTCCTCTATGATAGTGAAGTTTGCACTAGTGGGGAATTGCTCTCCTATCACAAAGGCTAAGTTGATTGTACCCCTGACTGTAACACGTGATCCATTGAAGGATTTTAGACATGTGGCCTTGGTTGGCCTGATTTCATTTGCTAGACCTAGTTTGTCAATGATGGAGTATAGGACTACATTTGCTGCTGCACCATCATCAACATGCACTATGCGGATTGTGCACTGCCCAACACGAATGCTAATGGATAGTGGGGCTATAGTGACCTCCCCTTGTTCGGGGTTAACTTTGACTACATTTTTGTGGAACACTAGGGGTGTTGAGCTCGATTGTTGCGATATAGGGGGTAACATTATTGCATGCATGGATGCCTCATCTGCAGGGATATCATCCGTAACAAAAATGAAGGCCAACATTTGGGCCAATGCTTGCTAGTGAGTAGATGAGGTCGTGACTAGGTCGTACAAGCTCAACGTTGTGTTCTTTTTCTTGAGTGCTTGTTTTACTTGGGTTAATGCAGCTACAAAGTCCTTGTCATTAGCCGTTGTGTTGGCCTTGATTCCCTCCATGTGGCTTGAAAGATAGATCTCTTGAGAAGGGGACTTGGGCTTGGTTTTCTTGGCCTACTTGGGGGTAGGGGTCCTAGTGTTTAGTTGTTGTTTGCTGGTTGTGGCCTTTGCTTCAGCCATGGGGGTTGCGAGATGCTTATTTGTCCTCTTGTGTTGCCATTTAGTGGGCCTACTTGGGTTGCTAGTGGGATCAACCCTTGAAGGAGGAGGGATCGAGATGTTGCCCACTATTGGGCTTCCGGTAGGTGAGGGACCATCACGTTGTGGCACTCTTATGAAAAATGGTGATTTAGGTTGAGTTGTTGCATGGTTAACTTGTTGTGGCACCTTGATAACAAAATGTTGCTTAGCATCATGCTAGTTTAACGTCTTGGCGGATGATTGCTGTGGAACTTTGACCATAAAGGATGTTGTAGGTGCCTAAGGTGGCACTTTGATAATAAAGGAAGGGCTCTTGCTTGTGGAGGCGGAGGGGACCCTTGCCTTACTGGGAGGCACACAGATCACAAAAGGTTGTTGCGTAGGTTTAAACTTACCAGCTATGCTAATGGAATGTATGACATAAGAGGCATCATCTGCGTTGGATTGACTCACCGTGTTGATCACTAGTTGGCCACGTCCTATCATTCTCTACAGGTCATCCTGCAAAGCACAACAGTTGTCTATACTATGACTAACCAATTGGTGGTAATGACAGTATTGGTCTAGCTTGAAGTGTTGTGGAACTGGGGGCTCATTTGGCATTGCTAAAGTAGGGTTCCTTAGTAGTTCGCAGTACCTATCATGTTTTTGGTGGGTAATTGCCGATACATGTTTGTGTTGGATTTGCCCAACTTTCAAGAGCTGCTCTAGTAGTTCAAAGGGTTGCACTAGTAGTGGTATATACTTTGAGAGGTCCTTGTGTTGAAAGTTGAGCCCCTATCAATGTAGGTGAGTTGGTGCTAGAATTGACGATTTTGTTAGTTGGGGCCTTGGGCTACCTAGCTGTTGGGCCTTAGTTGGTTCCTTTTGTGCTTATGGCTACTGTTATCACTGTTGTGTTTTGCTTGCAAGCATGTTGTTTTCTGTAGGCCACATAGGCTGGATCATTGCTAGCTTGCGCTGCTTCCTCTATGCCTTTTGCTTGGGCAAAGGCTTGGCTAAGAGACTTTGGAGCTAGATAATACAATTTAGACTTAATGAAGTCATTTACTGCACCTTTAAAGATAGCTAGTAGGTGTGTCTCCGCTAAGGGTTCTTGCATTTCGTTCAATGCAACATTCCAACGTTGGAGGAATTTTGGCATGGGCTCTAGAGGCCCCTATTTAACTTGCACAAGTTGGTCAAGGGTTGCTTTAGGCTTTAGGTTGTACCTGAAGCGCGTCATAAATTGGCTTATGAGATCCTCCAAAGAGGAGATTGAGGCCTTGGGTAGTGCACGATACCAGTCTAAGGCCTTGCTAGTGAGTGACATGGGGAAGACATGTATGATGGCATGTGGCCACGCTTGAAGGAGTAGGCATTTAGATCGAAATGTGACCAAGTGTGCATTAGGATCTCCTTCTCCATTGTACTTGGTAAATTGAGGCAGTTGGGCCCTGGTTGGAAGAGTTAGGGGTGGTATCGTAGGACTTATGGGATCATCTTGGTAGAAGTCCATCACCTTGATGGTGTTAGAGGAGGTAGCCTTAAGTCGGTTGATTTTCTCCATCAAGCTTTGGATTAGCTGGAATCCCTGATCCAGGCTTGGGGATGTGCCAACCGGTTGAATTAGCTGGGCTTGGGTTGGTTGCATAGCATAGGGCAGAATTGTTGGTTGTGGAGTTTGCCAATTTAACGTCGTAGAGGACGGTTATGGCCAATTTAATGTCATAGCAGATGGTTGCTGATGTAATGGTTGAGCGATGGGTATGATGATTGGAGTGGGCCACACATGGGTGGGTTGGATGGACACCGCAGACATCGATGAGATAGGCAAGATGTAGGATGCCTGAGTTGTTTGGGGCTAAGAGGTGGCACCTGCATGAGCATAGTGTTGGGAAAATGCTTTAGTTGCTTGCAAGGAAGGCTGAATTGGCATGGTCACTATCTTGGAGGGGATGGATGGACCAAATCAAGGAGGGGCTGTACTAGGGAGTTGTTGTTGGAAGACGGTGTGGAGGGGGCTCTCATGCTCAGAGTGGGCCTCAAACTCATCTTCCTCATTCTATGAGGCTTCCTCATAGATTTTCCTTACATCAAGATTGTTTGCACAGATGAGTTGGGACAACAATTGATGGTAGGACTCCGTAAGTGGGATTTTGTCAAACAAGGAGGGGTTATACTCTCATCCGTTCCGATGGACTTGTTCATAGTCCTGTTTTGCTTCTAAATTGAGGTAATCCACTAGTAATCTTGCTTGGATTTTGGCACCAAAAAAATTGTATTGTTCGTGGATTAATGCGACATGCTTTGGCTGGGTTGTGGTATCAAATGTGTTAGACACCAACATGGAAGGTTGATCTGGATTCATATTCACACATCAGGTTGTGAGAGTTGCTAGTTGCAAAAAATAGCTAACTCTGAAAATAGCAGAAAAATGACGAAGTCTATCAATAGTGAGGAAATGACTAAGTATAGAAATATAGAAAATAGCTAGGTGTAACAATGCAGAAAAAAATGCAAAGTATGAAAATGTAGAAAAAATGCTAAGTATGAAAATGTAGAAAAACAAATGCTAAGTATGCCAATTGCTAAAAATGGCCAACTCTGGCCCTCCTTCTAGTGCCAAAAAATTGTAGCGATAGAAAAATTTGGTGGCTGGAAACATCGAGAGGTCTTCGAGTGCACAACCTAGCCTCAAATCCTTATGAGGGTCGTGTTGGAGAAAATGGATTCAGGGTGCCTTGAACGGTCTGGTCGATCAGACAGGAACTTAACCGGTGTATAATAACCCTTTTGCAAACAATGATTTTAAATGGAACATCTAGTGGTAAGATAAAAAGAAAATGTGATGTACACAACAGTAGAAATGTGCTAAAGTGCGTAACAGAATAATGCACACGATTGAACGCTTGATAATGCCAAAAAATGAAAAGAAAAAATGTTGTAATCGGCCAAAAAGAGAGTTTGAATAAAAAGATGCACTACCTCAGAAAAGGGGTATAGGTATACAAAGTGTACAATAAGCACAGCAGGAACACAATCACAGCCTTGGTGGTGTAAGGGTATGAAATTTAGTACTCACTGTGATAAACTGTGCCTGCTGGGTCGGTGTGGTATGCTCTGGAGAGCTAGGTGCAAAGATGCCAAAATGCCAAATGCGTCAATGGAAAAAATGCCAACTGCCTTGCTGGTAGACAAATTGAAGCTTCCCTCCTTCTTCTCCTCTCAAAAAAGAGGGCACAAAGGTATTTATAGAGCTAGGGTTAGTCCAAAATGTAGATCAAGTACCATGTGGCAGTGCAGTGGGTATTACATTGTAGCACTATGTTGCACTGTAGCATCATGTGTTGCACAGTAGTGCTACGCTACGCACTGTAGCGTTGGGTATTGCACTATAGCACTACGCTACACAGTGTAGTAGGGTGTTACATTGTAGCGCTATGCTACGCTACACTACGCAGTGTAGCAAAATGTTACATTGTAGCGCTATGCTACGCAGTGTAGCAGTGTAGTAGGGTGTTACATTGTAGTGCTACGTTACATAGCATAGCAAGGTGCAGAAAGTGCCATCACTCTGATAGTTAGAAAAATCTGCAATCAAGATGCTGAGACTTGAAATTTTGTGCTGTTTCACTTTGGAACCTGAACCAATCAAAAGATGGAGTATGATGCTTGAGATTTTCAATGACAAGTATCAAACGTACTCCAAAGTGGCGAATCTGAGACGTCAAATCCAAGGCTAGAAGTAAGGGAATCATGAACCCTTGGATGCAGCCATGAGCATGTACTATTCATTATTACATCGGTGTCCTGGTCATGGCTACTCTCAGCGGGCATAGCTTCGCCATATCATTGATGGGCTCTTCTTTGAAACAAGAAATACCCTTGGCGTGTATGCCTAAGGATGATTATCAGAATTAAGGGCCCATCAACTGCAATGCCTCATTAAGCAAGTGGCCAAAGAAGAGGGGGAACTTAGAAAGAAGGAGAGTGTAGAGGATTTTAATTGGGACCCTTCCATCAGAAAGAGGGAAGTTTGATTTTTTGAAGATGAGGAGGAATCACCACTGGAAGTAGCGGTGAATCGAAAAACCTTGCCCTTACAAAAGTTTGCATTTGAAATATTGGCAAAGGTTGATAAGATGTGGGACTCTTTTGACAAAAAATTCTAAAGTTTGCTAAAAATTGTAGAAGAGTCCAAAGAGCAAGGTAATGATTGTGATCGGTGTAGGAAGAAGGAAACTGAATGTGCCAAACATAAGGATAAGGGTAAAGTTGTTGTAGTAGAATAGGTTGTAGACTTTGACATGGAGGAAAATGATGAATGTGGCATATGCCAATATGAACATCCTAAGGGGTGTTGTCCTATGGTGTCACATTTACAAGAGTCTAGGGTGTATGCATTGAATCCTAGCTTGGCGAAGAGGTAAACACTCTAAAGGTTGACTTACATATAAGGCAGCCCAAGGCAATTCCACTAGCAGCAAGGGTATTATCCAAGTGGAGCACCACTGCAACCGTATGAACACTTCCAGCAGTGACAACATCCACAAGCATGGAGGATGCCACCTCCAAGGTAGTAGTACCCTTATCGACAATCAGATCCCTATGGGTACTACGTTCAGCAACCAGTCTCTCCATGAAACTCTTCCAGTCATGCCACATTTTAGAATTATTACCACCCCCAGAATATTTTCAACCACAATCTCCATCACCCAAGAGGGAAAACCCACATCTCTACTATCCTCCATCACCTTCTCCTGCCACTCCTTCTCCATAACATCCCACTTAGCTACCACCTGCTCCACCTATGCAGGGGGGAATCCCACCATAGCCACAACAATGCAACGCTACGAGGGCTGTCAACCTACAATTGGCTCCTTAGCTGGGTGGATCAGAAGCCAAGGCACGGAAAATTCCCTTCTTTTGGCCTAATAATGTAAGCACACCTTTACAACCACATATGGTTGGTGCCTCTGAACTTCAAACTACCTCCACTATTCCACCACTCGAGAAACCTTCAAACCAAATGCCCTCCAATGTACAAATGGTCATGCTCATGCATGCTATGACTGACTAGATAAAGGCAGGTCATCTTCTCTAAAAATTGACTAATCTAGGAAGTCCCCTCATCTATCTTCAGGTGGCAGGAAATGAGCCATCTAAAGCCCTTCTAGATTCGGGGTTAGGAGTCAATTTGATCTCTCATGACATGTACAAGAATTGGAACCTGACCCCGTTAAAGAAGAGCAACATTCGGCTCGAACTGGCAGACCAATCCATCACTATTCCCTTAGGATTGGTGGAGGACATTGTGACCACCATTTGTGGGTGGTCCTACCCTACTAATTTCCTTATCATTCATGTTGAAAATTGCAAGGGGAACTTTCCAATCATAATGGGAAGAGCCTGGTTGAGCACGGTGGATGCAAGACTAGGACTCTGAGATCTTTTTCTTGAAATTTCAAAGGAAAATCCTTTTGGAAAGATCAAGAAGAAGTGCATTCCATGCATCATGTATAGTGACTCAAGGTGCAACTATGTGCAGCAGTTATGGTCTGCTAAGTGGACATCCATTCAAGCATGCAGTCAGTGTACCAAAAAATCGCCAATTCAATAGTGCCTATATGCAGTAGCCACTAATCAGGAGGGCACCTAGTGGCTAACAGTTGATCTTGCTAGTAGCACATTATGCATGGAACCATTTGAGGGGCTTGTACGAGCCTATGTAGAAAGCATGGATGAAATGGAAGAGGTTCATCAACAAGTCTCCACTATTGATGACCATGATGATTGGGGAAAGCTGCAAATCCCTGAAAGCTTCAAATAAGAGCCCCTGAAGCTCAGGTCCTTATCGGCCCACTTAGAACATGCATTTTTGTAAAATGGGAAGCTAGTAATTATCAATGCCACCCTTGCTCCTGAACAAAAGAAAAAGTTGTTGAAGGTGGTGAACAAATGGGATGCTACGTTTGCATGGTCATATCTTGAGTTAACCAAAGTTGATCCTAGGGTCTGCCAACATCATATCTATATTGATCCTTTCATGAAACCACGACATCAACCACAAAGGCAGTTGAACCCCAAATTGAAGCAAGTTGTCAAAGATGAAATCGAGCAGTTGCTCAAAGTGGGGCCCATCTATTCCATCACCGATAGCGAATGGTTCAGCCCACTTGTTATTATGCCAAAGAAGGGTGGCAAATGGAGGGTCTGTATAGATTTCTGATTGCTCAACACAGCTACCTTTAAGGATCACTTTCCACTCCCATTTGTGGACCAGGTGTTGGACACCATTGTAGGGCATCATTATTACAGCTTTTTGGATGGTTATAGTGGCTATAACCAAATCCAAATTGCACTAGAGGACCAGGCCAAAATAACTTTTACAAGTCCATGGGGGACTTTTGCATACAAGAAGATGCCTTTTGGCCTATGTAATGCGCCTGCCGCTTTGCAATGCCTTGTCCTCAGCATCTTTCAGTAGCAAATTGACAATGGGATAGAAGTCTTCATGGATGACTTCTCTACTTATGGGGCCACGTTCGAGCAAGCCTTGGAATGCCTTGAGCAAGTACTGAAAAGGTGTGTAGACACTAATCTGTAGCTCAATTGGCAGAAAAGCCATTTAATGGTCCACGAAGGCATTGTGCTAGGGCATCATATCTCATACTTAGGGATTAATGTGGATCTTGAAAAGATTAGGGTCATCCAAGGAATCACCTGACAACCAAGCACTATAAAAGATGTTCGGTCATTCCTTGGCCACATTGGTTACTACTGACGCTTTATTGAAAATTTCTTGAAGATCACCAAGTTGTTGGTAGAACTCACAAAGAAAGATGCTCCATTCATTTAGACTAAAGAATGTGAATCTACATTCCAATTGCTTAAATAGAAACTCATAGAAACTCCAGTTCTATGGGCACTTGATTGGTCCAGGCTCTTCCACATCATGACGGATGCATCCAATTATGCGTTGGGAGCCATGCTTACACAGTGTGATGATAAAAAACGTCCATACTATATCCCCTATGTAAGTTGTAGCATTGTGGATGCTCAGCTTAACTACACCACCATTGAAAAGGAGTTGATCATGGTGGTGTTCACCTTGGAAAAATCTCGACACTATGTGCTCGGATACAAGGTGTTCATGCATACAGATCATAGTGCTATCTGGACTCCTGATGAACAAACCAATGGTGAGCCCCCACATCATCTGGTGGTTGGTGATTCTTTAGGAATTTGACCTCACCATGATAGATCGGAAGGGGACCGAGAATATGGTTGCTGACCACTTGCCTCAGTTGTGATGGGATGATGCAGAAGAGGAGGAGCCCCTCTTTGACCAATTTCCAGATAAACTCCTCTTCGTGGGTGCAGTCGATTCGCAAGTGCACAAGAAATCCCCTTGGTTCAACCACATCCTCACCTACCTCACCACTCAAGAATTGCCAAAGGAGTGGAACCATCGGCAGAAACAACAGTTTCTCCATAAGGCCAAGTGCTTCATGGAAATTAATGGCCACCTTTACAAGGTGTGCGTAGATGGCCTAGTTCGATGGTGTGTCCCTGATGACGATCTGCGCATCCTCCAAGATGCTCATGAGGGCCCTTGTGGGGGCCACTATGCTGGACGCCGCATAGCCATTAAGATCCTGCTTGCAGGATATTACTGGCCCACAATCTTCAGGGACGCACAATGGTTCGTCCACTCCTGCAAATGATGCCAAAGAGATGGTGGGATGACTACACAGTTGGAGGGACCTCAACAATGGATCCAACCATTGGAGCCCTTTGACATTTGAGGCATTAATTTCATGGGACCCATCACACCCCTATCCAATGGAAAGGTGTATATCATCATTGCTATAGACTACTACACAAAGTGGGTGGAGGTGGCAGCCATCGTCGAATGTTCTTGAAACACCGCCGCACAATTTTTCCAACAACAAATCGTCAACAGGTTTGGAGTGCCACACGCACTCATCTCAGATAATGGCACTCATTTCACGAGTGTCACTTTTCGAAAACTCATGCAACACTTGGGGGTCACCCATAAGTTTACAACACACTATCACCCCCAAGCCAACAGCCAGGCCGAAGTCACCAATAGGGAGATCACCAAGATCCTCACCCAAACCATCAACAAATATAGGAGGGATTGGAGCACCAAACTTAATGATGTCCTCTGGGCCTATTACTCCACCTGGAAACTTTCTATAGGGTACTCTTCCTATGAGTTAGTGTATGGTAAGCTACCAAAACTTCCAATCCAGGTAGAACTCTGGACACTATCCACAGCTAGTGACTTAGGCCTTGACCTACCACTAGCACAACGTGAACGACTTATCAACTAAGTGTGCTAGATGAGAATCGATTAGCGGCTCTATCTTCAAATGAGATCCACAAGGCCTACAACAAAAAATGTGATGATCTTAGGATTCGGAAGGTCACATTCACATGTGGAGACAAGGTGTTGTATTGGAACCCCACACATGTATCACAACCAACCAAGTTTCAAACACTGTGGGAGGGACCTTACATTGTCTCCAAAACCTTCCCATCTGGGGCCTTGCTTAGCCACAAACCTAAGGACCCCACACGAATGTAGTTGTTCAACCGAAAATAACTGAAACACTTCCACAAACTCCACCTAACCAGTGATACTGCCCCATCATCACCAGGATAGCCTCACTCCATCTTTTGTGTCTCCTCCTTTCCACCCAATTGTGGGGGAGACCATTATCCATGCTAATTCATTCCACTACATCCCTCACTCTTTTTGGAATTTTTTGTTTTACACTTTTTTGTTTTTCAACATCGTTCATACATTTGCCAATTCTTGTTAATTTTTTCCCTTCTTTAATTATTTTTCCATTTCTTTGTGTGTGTTTAATTTTCAATTGTTTGATAATAAGTTGTCTTATTATCGTTAGGTGTCTGGTGCAGATGGTTTTCGCTACGATGGGTCACGTGAAATAGTCAACCTGGTTTATCTCGCTCCCACCCTTACATTTGTTGTTCTTGGATTTTATGTCTATTTTTCATCTCATAACATCAGCAGTGAGTCCATGTCATCCACCCATCCACCCACTCCATGGTTTTCCTTCCTTTGGGAACACACAACCCCTTCACTTAAAAACATTGTAATTAATGTGTGACTTGTGTAGTTCCCAGACTCAGGGATGACCCAATGGTTTGAATTGGGTGTGACTTCAAGGGGAATGCAACATTTGTCGCCTCTCCTATCCCTTGGGTTACCGGTGTATCCTTACGGATTTCTTACCAATCCACGTCCTTCTCTACAAGGAAGTCACTGGGTAATTTGACCTTACATGGTGTGGTCCTCACCAAAAAAATTCAAAAGAAAAAAAAAATAAACATGAGGATTCAAAGCACATCCCTTGGTCAAATGCATGAAAATATGCATGGGTCTCTTTGCATGGTGTGGTTCCCACGAAATAACAAGAAAATGAAGAAAATAAAATCATAACTATGTGGGAATTCAAAGCACACCCCTTAGACTACCTCTCACAAGCCACCAAAATGAGTTATGGGACTCACTCCATCCCCTCTAACTGAGTCCCATTTCAGTTCCTTCCTCTCATGCTCATTGGAGTGGTGGTTTCCTGTGGATGTACTTTGATCCTTGATGGATAGATGGGGCTTTGCCTGTTGCTACGAGGTCACTATATGTGGTTGGTTTTGGGTTTGAACTTAGGAACGGTCCTACCGGGTCACTTAACCACAACTACACATGGGGTTTCACATGACCAACAATTGGAATTCCACTCCTCTTGTCTCTCCCTCACCTATTTCTCTTCCAAACTCACCTCACTACCCATCTTATGTTTTGAAAGTTTGTCGTGATCTCCATGTACTACTAATGTCTTGGCGGGATCTCCTAGGTAGGAGTATTCACTTGCGAGCACCATTTCTTGACCCCAGGGCCCACGAACTTCAGTGTTGAGGATATGTAAGGGCTACTAAGGCTACCGCCTGCTATGGGGAGGACCCACTTCCATATTCTTGGTCCCACTTGTTAGTCTCCCATCCTTTTGATTTTGTGGTTGATTATTTTTATGGTCCCATTGCCCGATTTCCTCTCTGCAAAGTTCTTTCTCACCATGTTTTCCTACCTTTGACTCTTTGTTAGCTCAACTCTCCTTCCTCTTATCCTCAGCCATGTTCCGGGTCTCTCACACTCTTCAACTGCCCCAATTTGGCATTTTAAGTTCATCTTTTTAGGCTTTTTATGGGCTGGTCAATGCTGGTCAATGAGAGTGACCCCCTACATATACAGGGCCCCATATACACAGCCCCCTGCATATACACGGTAACGTATATGTGGCCCTATCGATGTAGCATCCAACCCCTATATATATGGTCATTGTGCTTTATATTTTCATCATTTTGCAAATAAATTGGGGGGATATTTTGCCATTTTTTCCACCTAACTTCTTCCCAAGCACCTACATTCTATTGCGCATCCGCATCAATCGATCCTTGCCCTCTTAAGCACCCAGAGGTATGCTCTCAATTGTTGGGGGGGGGGGGCGTGAAGCCTATGTGTAATTGATTAATTAATTAATTAATTAGTTAGTTAATTAAGACTTCACACCTCTAAGGGAAGAAATGAAAACAACCATTAAACTCCAACTCGTCCCTTGTTGTTTTTGGCTCTAACCGTTGAATTAACACTCTAAAGGATTTAATGGAATGCCCATGCCAATAACATAGCTTAGTTGAATTGAGAATGTGTATAAGGACCATTTTGAGCTACTTATGCATAGTCTAATGGGTGCTTATGTTTGATTGCAGATGGCACCCAAACCAAGGCATCCAAGGGGTGAAGGACCATCACAACTGAGGGACAAGTGTCCATGAATGGGAAGGGGACGAGGTGTGCTGCAACTAGAGTACGTGGAGTGCTCTCATGTAACTGGCCCCCTCTACAAAGGACCTGATGTGGAATTTGTTCATTAGATTCTCAAAGAGGAGATTCCCAGCGAGCAATCGAAAGGGGATGAAACTCCAGGGATAGCACCAAGGCTTAAGGTCACCCTGACCCAAGCCTGTCTCTATGCTATCAAGCTGTGAGAAGTGCAACGGATGGTCCTATAGGAGCTAAACTTTGGACCATTTCTCAAAAATGCACTAGAAGATGTGAGACTTCAATTGCAAAATTCTCCTATGTGGCTGATCATCACAACCAGTGGTAAATGGTACCTAAGAGAAATCTATCTCTTCTGGAAAAATAGGCAATCGAGGTCTAGATTAAGGAGTAAGGACATTTATGTCTCTTACTCTGCAGAGGAAATAGTGCAAGGAGTAGATGTGGTGGAGACCAGAGTAGATGTGGTGGAGATCCCAAAACAAGCAGACCCTAAGGTAAAAGGGGAGTGGATCCAGCAATGTTATGGGGTTGATTGCAAGGAGTTCAGCATCCTAACCACTGTGGAGAGGGTGTATTCAAAGATTGTGTCTTACCATCTAAACCCAACGGTAAGACCCAGCAAAATCATGGCCTTCTCTGCGTGTGCCTATGCCACCTTGAGTAGAAAATTTCCAATGAGTCTTCCACTGTTGATATTCTTGGAAATTGAAAAGAGGCTTGCTGAAATCGAATGTGGAAGGTAAGCTCTCCCCTTCCCTTGCCTAATCACAAAATTATGCAAATAGGTAGGGATAGCATGCTACGCCAATGATACACTCCGAAATTCCCTGATTGCCTCATGGAATGAAATGATGAAGGATATGACTCCTGCCACTACACAGATGGAGGAAGAGCAGCAACCACCTCCACCACCTACACAAACAACAAGGTCATGTTTGTAGATTATTGCAGAACATAACCACAAAATCCAACAATCACTCTTGAGCTAGCAAGAGTAATCTGGCAAGATTGATGGAGGGGAAGACCCTTCGGTTTATCACCCTACAATGAGCCACTTGGAGCAAGTGGCTCGATCAGTCAGTTTGTTAGAAAGAGCAGGGCCAATGTTCTTCGGCACCTGAACACAAGTGCCAGCAAGAAAAAATCCTAGCATTTGAGAGGTAACAGTATCAACCCAACAGCTATTTCCTAAAATTTTAGGGAATGCTGCTACCTTCTTGGTACATTTGGAAGATGGTGAAGGGGCAACAGTCTTAGTGATACAACACCAGGGACAAGAGATTGCGGCTGAAGTGGTTGCTGATACACTTGCTATGGTTCTCAACACACTGGCGGTGCCTATACCAGATGTACATGGGCTTCAAGATGTACAAGCATCTGCCGGAACTTCACATAGCAAGATTGATGCAGCACAACACGAAGAACTATTGGACCGACTGGTGGAAACTGGGCAATCGCTTCCAGATGTCTTTGACCTTCCAGATAACATCACTGTAACCTAGTCGGAGCTACTTTTGGCAAGGGGTAAGAGCCTCATTTTGGAAGGGAAACTTGAAGCTGCTCAAGCCACTTGTCAATGTTTGGCAATAGAAGTCACCTAGTTAAGAAACCAACTTGTTGATCCAACTCTCCTCAACCATGAGCTCACTAGAGATGAGGCTTTTCAACAACTTTAGGTTAAAATTTAGATAGTTGAGGATGAGTGACAGTCGACGATCTTTGATAAGGCCTTGGTAGACGTTCAGACATATCATTTAGACAAGCACTTGACAGAGGTTCGCCAGGAGAATGTCAGGTTGACCACGAAGGTCCATCGCCTGTGTAATGTTGGTGCTAAAAATGAGCACATGAAAAATTTTATTCACCAACAGCAGGAAGAGCTAGCTAGGGTGAGTGCTGATGTGAGAAGGTTGGCTGCTGAGAACTAAAATCTATCCAAAGAGGAGGTTCGAGCTTTGCAAAAAAAATTTGCCATCGAAATCGTTGCTTGGAAGAATGGGGCCTAAAATTTGAAAAAGTGAAGAATCATTATAGGGACCAAGTGGAATTGCAAAAGGAAGTAAATGAAAAATAGATTCAAGTTGCAAAGGCTAAGATGAACTAAGTGCTCCAATAGCTCTGAGAGGGAGGTGAGGTATGGCAACCTATCTTTGATGGGTTGAATGCCTACAATCAAGCTGAAATCTGCCTCAAAGAGCTGCAGATTAAGCAAATGATAGAATATATGGAGCTTACCAACCTTCATTATGCAAACCTAGCTATGCTCACAATCAGGAGACTATATTCTGATTTGTAAAAGTAAGTGGCCGCCTCATATTCTTTATACGAGGGCGAGTTCCAAGCGCACAAAGTGACAAAGTAGAAATTGGAAACAAAAAATGCAGAACTTGAGGTTCTCTGCAGGAGTTTTGAAGGATAGCGTGCAGTCGTGGAGAACTTGGCCCATTAGATGAATGACTACCAGCAGCTGCAAACATAAATTCGATTTTTTGACATCGAATGGAAATAGTTTGTAGCTTGGTTTGTCAACTTGAAAGAACTCTTCCCAGCATTGCCATGCCCTTGGGAGGTTCTAGTTTCAGCATATATTGGTGAAGCTGCCTAGACAATGAACGATCCCAAAAGCAAAGAGGAAAAAATGAGGGCCCTCTTAGAGGCTTTCCGGGTGCCTCCAAAAGTTACAGTCACTGCGGGGTAGCCATCATTTGTGCCACCGCCACTGCATGGGCCAAAGGCTGGTGAAGGTCCATCAGAACCACCACCACCAGGGACAGTGTGATCTTCTTTGGAAATTTTTGCATATTTCCACATAGTAGAGAATCCAGGATCAGCAAGGTGTTCAATTTTGTCTCTAAACACCACCATTTTTGTAATTTTTCCTTCTTTGTATACTCGGGCACTTGGCACGTCATGTGTGTATGTGTGTTATATGTGTCAAATCATGTGTGTTGTAAATAAAAGTCCATACCTTCCAAATTGTAAGAGGAACTCGAGGATGAGTTTTTACTCAGTCATGGGGGTATGATGAAGTGCTAAAATGGTTAATGCGTTTACTAGGCTGCGTATACAAGACCCTGTATATGTTGTCGTGTCAACGGGGCCCTATATACGTGGCCTTGTCGACGCGACCTCATCGATGCATCCTTCCATGTGTCGACGTGGGCCCGTTTACAGGACGTCTGTTTTGGCCTATAAATAAGAGGGCTCCCACCTCTCATAGGTACCTTTTTGTCAATTGTAGCAAAGATCTTGTAGATGTTTTCTGTGAGAGTTAGAATATTTTCCAAGTGCCTGCAATAGATGTAAGAAAGGTGTCCAGCTATTTATTTGAGCTCTGATGTATCTGAGCCCATTGGCCTAAACGGCAATAAAGACGAGCTTTTCAAGCATTCCTTGCAGTATTTGGACTTAGTCATTTAATGCATTTAATAGCTTAATATCTTTATGCTTTGATAATCACTTAAGTTTCTCTTGTTATTATTTTAATTGCTATTGCTTGTTCATAGTTCGTAGAAACCATAAGTATGGCCATCTCGAACGTAAACCCAACACTTGGCAACCCAATGACACTTAACATCTGGTAACCCAGTAGTGGTTAGGGGATGCTCAGGACGTGCCCGAAAGATGGGATCAGATACTTATGCTAGGCATAGTTAAGATATAGATTAGGATAATTATAGATTGCATAATATTTCATTCCTTACTTTCCATACCTTAATTAGACACCAAAAGATAAAGTAAAAGCCATAAAAATTAGTTGTCTCAATCTCACTTAACCATCGCCACCATAACGTCACAAGTGAGGTTGAGAAGACAATGAATGTTCTAACAAAGGGTTTTGCTGGTGAAAGGTATGGTGTATGTTAAGTTCTTACAGTCTACAGAATTCGACTGAGTTGCGTGTGAATGCCCGTGATTCGCACGGTTGGGCGTAGGGATACCTAGCCGCTCATCAACCTATGATTTTTCTTAGTATTTAAAGCCTATGAGGGAGATTGAAGCCACACAAAGACCTAGTTAGCAGTTCTACCAAGATCAAGGATAATTTTGGAATTTGACTCCTATCGATGAGTTTTGACTCTTTTCATTTTGTGTGCATGTCTCTTTGCTATTTTCATTCCTTTAGCACCTATTTGTCGAAATGCTTGAATTCTCATGTATAAATATTTTAATATTATTTTATGCAATATTATCAATTTTGAGCTTGAATATCTTGCATGGGATGTTAGTCAAAATTTCAAATAATGTTATCCATGTTTTAATTAAATTTGACTACATTTTAGCTTTGTTTCAAATTTCATTATTTATTTAGCTATAAAACTAGGATTTCAAGCTATTTTTCACATTCTTGACCCTTAAAATAACTCTAGATCTTGAAGTCCTAGAAAGAAAGAATGTTTAGCACACTAGTGTAGACCATGAAGCATAATTTATTGTCCAACATGACCTAGATGTGGGATCATGATAAGTATTTTTGGATCTAATATGAAAGCTTAAGAAACGTTTGTTCAATGGCCTCTAGCCTCTGGGCAATTGAAAATGAAAGAAATGGAAAAACATTATTTTTTACAGCTTTTAAAATATCTAAAAATCAAAATCATCAACTGATATATATAATAGCAATTGTAGAAGGGTAGAATAGCCTTAGATAGCTAAGTTTATCTTTTTTTCATCATTTTATAATTTTTTGATGTTCATTTACACTTATATCTCAACTTTAATCTTATTTGGCTTACCAGAGTCTTTCTCTCAGTTGTTTAAATCTTGGTCTTAAATGTCTTTTAATTTTGATCCAACATTAGATTCATCTCTCCACCACTCAAAGATTTGTTTTATTGTTTGTTAATTTGATGTTAGATCATTTGACTATAATTCTTGTTTAGGCAACCAAATGACTAAATATGGGTTTCAGACTCATCAAGCATTCATATGTGGATTTTAGAATCACCATCAATTTGATGAAATGTCTATTTTAGGCTCATCATTCATTTGACTACATATGGGTTTCAAGCTCATTAGGCATTAATATATGGGTTTTAAACTCATCAACGTT
This sequence comes from Gnetum montanum, assembly GCA_015680685.1. Classification (NCBI taxonomy): domain Eukaryota; kingdom Viridiplantae; phylum Streptophyta; class Gnetopsida; order Gnetales; family Gnetaceae; genus Gnetum; species Gnetum montanum. Next base: position 35,346 of record MNCI01033252.1, read on the forward strand.
TTGACACAATGTGAGTTTCAACTCACAAATATTTGTCTATTAGCTAATTGATCATTGGTTTGGTTAATGGATGGTGATGGAGTTTTCAATTTATTAAATTTTTTTTTATTATTAATCTATGTTTATAGTTTTTTTTTGCATATTTTTGGCTAAATTGTACTTGCAATTAACCTCCATGTGCATGTTTATTCACCTACTTGATGCCTCCAACAAAATCCATAAGCAAATATATTTTGTTGATTTTTACCCTGCTCAGTACTAGAACTGATTGGCTTGATTTTTGTATGATTTTTAATTGATTATATTATTATAGATGATGTAGCTATAACACTCCTATTAATTATCTATAAGATTCTATGTATAATTAACAGAGATGCTATGAAACCCCAAGGATTTGGATTTAACCTTGATTTACTAATTTTAAAGGAAGCCATAATATAGATAAAAATTATTAATTACAAGCATAAATATAGTAAAGCAATACAACATAGTAAAATTTCATATTACTCTTATATATAGTTAAATAAATTTTATTTAGAGGAAAATAAAGATTTACACAGTCACAAAAATGTAGATGTCTAAACATTTCCCTAGTTATATCATGAAAGAGAACATAAAATAACGATCCTAATGATACTTGTTTCATCTTAATCGAACATGTAAAAATAAAGGTATTTATGTTTAAAATTTATGAAATTAACTAATAAAACTAAAAATAATAATTAAATAAAATATTATATAATAAATATTATTAAATTTTCCTAAAAATATAGCACACGTCAAAATGAAAAATGTTCCTTGGTCCTAATGGAAAAGATGGCAAATTCATATCTATCATACTTTCTTATTTATTTAGCAAAATAAGTACATGGCTTAGATATCCAAAAAGTGTACAAGGTTTCTATTTTACATAAATACAAATTACATAAAAAGTATTTTTTGATTTTAGAAGGTTCATGTTATATAGAATTGATCCATCATTTGTCTCATGTCCCTCTTTCAATTATTCCTTGCCTACTCTAGGCTCTCTACATTAAAATGTAGTAGGAGTTAGAAACCCTCAAATAAGAGAGGTTATTATAATTCTTTCTTAATGGAGCATAAAGGTTATAGATCAAAGTCTTAGGATATGGGTTAGGTAAAGGTTTTTAGTAAAATATTTAAAAATATTTCAAAGGCTAAAAATGCAACAAATTTTCCATTTTAAAAAGAGATCCAAATATCTAAAAGAAATGCAAATATTCAAAGAATATATATTTTATTAAGGCATCTTCGAAGGCTAGGTTTTGGTTATCCTCATTGCCAAAAGAATATGTCAATAGGTCTCGGAATAACCTCATTACTATCATTGGATTATCATGTTAATTAATTAATGTTCAAAGATATAAAAAATTTATCCAACAATAATACAAAGAGCATATATTTTAACTAGGAATTTTTGAAGGCGAAGTCTTGGTTACTTTCACTGCCAAAGGGACACATTGACACGTCTTGGAATAATCTCACTACTATCATCAAATTATCATTGTGATTCCAAACAAGTCACTCATGATCAAGTCTTGGCAATAACATCACTACTAAAATCCTTAATAGGCAAGACACACATATCATTGGAAGGATAGTTCTTAACTATGCCTCATCGTAAACCACTAGACTCAACTACTTAGTGCCATGATGTATTGTCCCTATTCCCAAAAGTTGCTATTGCATAATAAAGATGGTACCTCTTCATAACAAGTGTTATTATTATTGTAATAACACTTGAAAAGGGAGTTGTAATTGAGACCCAAAAGGGTGTATTATAATAACAGATGTGTCTCTTGAGGTGAGGTTTGAGGGTTTGACCTAAGGAATTTGTACTTAGGCTTAGAGGTCATGCTAGCATGGAGTTGTAGAGTGGGTAAAGGTGAGTAATAGGTACTAGGTGAAGAGGGACATGAAGAGGATTAGCCATCTCTTCTAGCTAGTTGTAGGCCTAACTATGGTGGAAGTGCTGGATTGCCTCCAAGGGCTAGATGTTGAAGGAAGAAAACCACAAGGAACACTCTTAGAGCATCATCGAGATACTCTATTCCATATCAATAAAGCATTCTTTTCTATTTTCTTCTACATTTTCTCTATTATTTTCATTACGCATAATGTCAAATGTTACATGTATTTGACATTTGCTATGTTATCTTCTCATGCATAATGTTTAATATAGTGTATATTTGATGTTTGCCACGACATTTAGGAATGGGATGTCACACATGATCTTGGCTAAATTCATATCCTTACATGAACTTAGAAAAAAAATCCATGATAGGAAATTTTTCTAACAACCCTTAAACCCATCGAATGAGTTCCACTAAAGAGCACTTAACTACTATATGTAGTTAGAGGAATCTAAAATATTCATGGCTCCCACTATTAATTGAGCAAAACCATTCATAGAAATACTATTTTTTTAATTCTAGAAATCCAAAGAAAAACAGCCAAGAATCCATGATAGCCAAATTCTCACAAAATTCTCATAAAATCACGTTTATGTCATGAGCAAATCCAACATAATCATAAAATATTAAAATAGCAAGTTGGAAAGAATTTTCATGATTCCAAAAAAGTTCATGAAAGGACCAAAAATGGTGTGTATAGGATTAAAATATAGAAATAAGCCCAAAATGACAAAACTCCAACAAAATCTCAACGTAATAGTTAAAATTGTAGAAGAATAACCGAAATCTAGAATGTAGAGAGAAGGGACATAAAATCCATAACAATATAGATTAAAAAGATGAAAAGAAACATAAAATAATCTCTCTTATAGAATTCACAAGAAAATAGAATAGCCATATGAAAAGGAAACTAGAATAATCTTTCTTATAGAATCCACAACAAAATAGAGTAGCTATATGAAAAAGAAACTAAACTAATATTTTTTACAAAATCTATAACAAAATATGATAGCTACATAAAAAGGAAAATAAATTAATCTTTCCTAGTTGTACTGGTAGGGCTCTTGTAATCTTCTTTTTATCTTCTTTTTCTACCAAACGTTTTCAATTTGTTTTTGCTTCGCTTAACTTTTTATATCTAAAACCTTTTTATGAACTAAGATGGGAGGTATCTAAGGCCATAATCTATTTATAAGTGGAAGAATAAAAGAAACTAGGCTAAAATTGACTTCAAAATGAAGAAGAAAAGATAATTTTTTTTTGAGAAAAATGTGATAGAACACAATTTAAAAAAAAAAATAATGGTAGAAAATATGTGATAAAAAAAAGTGGTAGAAGAGGTAGCAGAGAAACAAAATGCATAATGTTATTTATAATATATAGTACATGTTTATGCTTTACACATTGTGAAAACCACTTTTGATTTTTACATGAATATTTAAAAATTTTATTTTTAATTAATTCTGTTAACATTGTAAACATCTTTCATAATTTCTTTTCTTCATTTCCTTTCCACTAATACCCTTGCACTAAAACACTTATAATATGCACACCAAGACTTTAAATACCTAAGCTTCACTTACTATAGTCATTGAGCTCAAATGCCAAAAGTTTTATGATATCTCAAAAATTGTAACTTTTATTTTAGTAAATTAAGAGTCAAAACTAACTTCTTTAACATCTTGGACACATTAGTAAGATCATATTCTAGGTAGGATATCATCCTAAGGGATTTCCTTAACAAACATGATTTGTAAAATATTTAATTATAATTAAAAATGAACTTCAAATCCTAGTTTAATGATAAAAAGTAACAATAGATATGTTTTGGGTATGTTTAGGATTCAAATTTGTTCCATGAACAGAGTATTACATAATCAGATATGCATAATAAGAATAAACGATGCATAATTAGATGGACATAAGTGAGTCCGCATAATAAATATTGAATATATATAACTAAATGTGCATAAAGAATAAAATATGCATATCCAAATACTTGTAAAGGCATAATGAATAACAAAAGAAAAACTTTCTAGTATAATTGGATTATAACATTTAATCATGAAATATTTAGAAGATCTATAACTAGGTTCTAATTGTAGTAAAACAAAGAATACAAAACTTTAATAAAGTATTCTACCAAGTATATTGCCATAAAATAGATAAAAATTATTAACTATAAGAATAAATATAGTAAAGTAATACAATGTAATAAAATTTCATATTACTCTCATACATAAGTAAATAAAATTTATTTTAAGATAATTAAAGATTTGCACAACCACAAAAATATAGATGTCTAAAAATTTTCCTAGTTATATCTTAAAAGAGTATGTAAAATAATGATCCTAATGACACTTGTTTCACCTTAATTGGACCTCTAGAAATAAATATATTTATCTTTAAAATTTACAAAATTAATTAATAAAATTAAAAATGTTAATTAAATAAAATATTATTATATGATAAATAATATTAAATTTTCCTGAACATAAAAGATGTGTCAAAACAAAAAATGTTCCTTGCAATCTCATGGTCCTAATGGCATAGATGAAAAATTCATATCTATCATACTTTATTAGTTATTCACCAAAATTGGTACATGGCTAATATATCCAAAAAGTATGCAAGGTTTCTATTTTCCAAAAAATACAAATTATGAAAAATTTAGTTTTCAAATTTATAAGGTCCATGTTGTATAGAATTTATCCACCTTTCATCTCATGTTTCTCTTTCGATAATTCCTTGCCTTGGGCTCTCTATATCGAAATGCAAGATGAGTTAGAACCCCTAAAATAAGAAAGGTTGTTATATTTTCCTCTTCATGGAGCATAAAGATTTTGGGTCAAATTCTTAGAATATGGACTAGGTAAAGGTTTTCAATAGAATATTTAAAAATGTTTCAAAGTCTTACAAATTTTCCATTTTTAAAAGAAATCCAAAAGAAATGCAAAATTCTAAAGAATGTATATTTTATACATGCATCATCAAAGGCTAGGTCTTGGTTATTCTCACTATCAAAAGAATATATTAACAAGTTCTGGACTAACATCACTACTATCATTAGATAATGCTTTTAACTATTTAATGTCTAAAGATATCACAAATTTATTCAACAACAATCTAAAGAGCATATATTTTAACCAAGAATATCCAAAGAATAATTCTTGGTTACCCTCGCTATCAAAGAGACACAGTGACAGGTCTTGGAATAGCCTCATTACTATCATTGGATTATCCTTATGATCCCAAACAAGTCATTCATGACCAAGTCTTGACAATCACCTGACTAATAACATCCTCAACAATCGAAGTACCTGTATCATCAAAAGGATAGGTCTTAACTATGTCTCACCATATATCACTAGACTTAACAACTCAGTACCATGGTGTTGACTAAATCTATAGCCTCACATGAACTTATGAATCGAAATCCAAGGTAGGAAATCCATCCAATAGCCCTTGTTCTTGTGGATTGGATCCCAGTAAAGAACACTTCACTACTACATGCAAACAAGGTCATCTAAATGATTCATGACTCCCACGACCAACTAAGTAAAACTAGTCACCTAAATATTATTATTTAATTTCAAAAAGCCAAAATGGCCAAAAATCCATGATAGAAAAAATTCCACAAATTTTTTGTAAATCACAGTTATATAATGAGCACATCTATAATAATAATGAAATATTCAGGGAGCATGTTGGGAAGAACTTCCACAATTCCAAAAATATTTATCAAAGGATAGAAAATGATTTGAAAAAAATTAAAATATAAAAATAATTCCAAAATGATGAAAATCTGGAAGAGTCTCAGCATAATAGTTAAAATTGTAGAAGAATAATAGAAATCTAGAAAGCAAAGAGGAGAAACAGAAGATCCAAAAAAATATAGGGTAGCTACATACAAAAAGAACGTAAAATAATCACTCATAAAATCCACAACAAAATAGGGCAGCCATATAAAAAAAAAAGCTAAAATAATCTTTCTTATGGAATCCAAAACAAAATATAGTAGCTATATAAAAAGGAAACTAAAATAATCTTTGTTAGGGGATCTAGAATAAAATAGGATGGCTATATAAAAAGGAAAATGAATTAATCTTTCTTACCTGTACTAGTAGAGCTCTTGAATCTTCTTAATATCTTTTATTTTTCTACCTAACATTTTCAATTTGTTTTTGTTTTGCTTAACCCATCACACATAAAACCCTTCTACAAACTAAGATTAGATGAATCTAGGTTCACAATCTATTTATAAGGGGAAGAACAAAAGAAACTAGACTAAAATTAATTTCAAAAGGAAGAAATAAAGATAAAAAATATTTTTCAAAAGAATGTAATGGAACACAGTTTTGAAAAAAAAATTGACAATAGAAAACAAACAGCTGAAGAAGTAGAGGAAAAACAAAATGCATAACATATATATTATGTATAACATATATTTCATGTTCATATTGTATGCGATGTTTATACTTCAAGCATTGTGAAAATCACTTTTGACTTTTATGTGAACTTTTAATGTTTTTATTTTTAATTATTTTTTTTTAAATGCAAACATTTTTCATAAGTTCTTGAATCCATTTTCATAAGTTCTTGAATACTGTCACACTTAAACACTCCTAAAGTATACATTGAGTCTTCAAATTAGATTCTGTTCGAACCTATGAGATCCTTATCAAATGCTCTACCTAATCATATGTTAAAATCTTAACTAAGCTTCATTTATCATAGTTGCCCAATTTAAATGCTGAAATTTCACAAGGGATACATTTTGGATAGGGTTAGGGTTTAAAGTTGTTCTATGAACAAAGTATTATATAATCACGTGTACATAATAAGACTAAAAGATGCATAACTAGATGGCCATAACTAAGTTTGTATAATAAAGATTTAATATACATAACTAAATGTGCATAAAGAAAAAAATATGCATATCCAAATTGATGAGTGGCGAGATACCCCTACACTCAACCATACGAATACGAGCGTTACATGCGCGATCTGGTCGAATTCTACAGACGGACTAATTTTGGCATCTAGATAGTTAGCCTTAGGTCGCAGTTCACTGTCTTCCCACCTAGACTAGTATTAACTTTGTCACATATGGTTTAGTCCAGAGTAAGGTGTATGATGTGTTTCTAATCTAACACTACTCTTGAAGGCAATGGAAAATAATGTTAACTAAGCTAAGAGGGAAAGGGTAAGAGAATCTGACTAGCCTAAGTGCGATGAGCATCCATTCCTTGATTATCCGTACACATCTTGAACTGCGTGCACAACTACCACTGGGATTACCAAGCGTAGATCCTAGGTATGCCACTGGGTTACCAAGTAGTCACACTTAAATGCTCGTAATCAAGTCGTACTCATTCCGCGATTTAACATGAGTTTAAGGGTGAGAGAGATTAACTAGGAAAGTAGTAAATAACATTAATTAAATAATTAAACTAAGTGAATGTTGCAATGATGAAGTAATCTTGATCTTTATTTTCGGTCATGTGCATGTCCAAGTACGTCACACTCGAATAAAGGATGCTGTACAATTACAATCACCACACTACGGGCAGACACTGGAAAATATTCTATCTCTGGAAGCGTAAAACTGCTAGAGTTCCGCTACGGGACTAAAAACTAGATGATAGAACAAGGAAAGCTACCTCTTATGTATAAAAACTGAGGCAGGTCGCGATATCGCGTACGTGATATCGCAGCCCATGCGATATCATGGTTGGGATATCACGGTAGTGATATCACAACCACTGTGATATCATGGCTGTGATATCATGGCAGCAATATCTCATCCAGCAAATTCATGACTCATCACAAATACTTGTAAAGACATAATAGCTAACAAAAGGAAAAATTCTTAAGATAATTGGATTACAACATTCAATCATAAAATATTTAGAAGATCTATGATTAGGCTCTAATAATAGTAAAACAAAGGATACAAAACTTTAACAAAGTATTCGAACAAGCATATTGCATTTACTTATGTAGGAAATTAACAATAACAACAACAATAATAATAGTAATAACAATTCGCTAATATATTTAAATGCCTTTGACAACATTATAGAATTAATCATATGTATTAAGTTAAATAATTAAATTTATACCAATTTCTAGGTTATGATTCTAGGGTTGCTACAGTAGCTAATGACTAGAATCATGTGTTCGATCTTTTTATAATTTCTAATATTATGTTTTCAATTAAGTTCTTTTATTCTATGCTATAATTCTGAGTTAGGATTCTATGTATTTCTTCTAATAAAAGGACTTTTTTAATGTGGTGCTTATCTTTGATAAAATTCTAAATTTATTACATATTTAATTTATGTTGCAAGGATATATTCGATTTTTGGATTTTATCAATGTATACTCCATGTTAGAGCCCAATGTCTTATGAATATATTGATGATTTCAATTTAATGTGTATTATTATATTGCATTTTTTTATTTAATTCTGATGTATATTTCTAGTATTTGTAAATGTTATTTTTTTATTAATATATTTAGCTTGTGCTTTAGGATTTTACATTGTATTTCCTTAGTATAAAGGTTAGATTTGTACGCAAGAGGCTACTGTCACTATACTTTGATGATGTTTTATATTTTGTTGCATTTTCATGTTTCTATGCAATTGTAATTTATGAATGCCTACTACTTTGTCTATTCAATTTTGTTATATCCATTTAACTTTTCTTATGTAGCATTTTATTTTTCACACTTTCTTATTTTTACCTAGGTAATGTGTAACACCTTGCTAACTTGGCTTAGGCTAGGAAGACATTTGTTATATAAAGAACTTAAACTGTGGAAACTAAAATGTTGTTTAATAAAATGAAATAAATGTCAACAAAATTAAATAGGTAAAGTAATAGGCATTCATAATCAAGTAAGAGCATAGGAGCAAGAAAATAAATAGCAAAATATAAAAATATTATAGTGACAATAATCCCATGCATATCAAAGCTTACATGTTTGCTACTAAAAACAAGATGAAATATATTACCCAATTATTAAATTAATTGTAATAAATATTAAAAATCAATATTAAAATTAACTTGTGAATGATTAAATGAGAATAAGAAATAAACTAATGGTCCAAAATATATATAAATATGAAACTAAAAGTACATTTTCATCCAAAAATACGTTGGGCTCTAATGTTGTATATAACTATCAAATTAACAAAAGCATAATAAATCATGCAACATAACTAAATCTTGAATCAAAGTTTGCCTATGCCTAAGATAGACAAAAATAAAGTATAAATCTATATAATTCAAGTCTACAATCCCAGTTGAACATTATATCATAGAACCAAACTTAAACTAGAATTATAAAATAATTAGATTCTCTAAAATATGAAAATTAACTATTAGTTATCTTCTCTAAATCCTCCTCATCACAATTTATGTAATGACCTAAAAATGCATAGAAAACAAGGGAAATCAGTCCTACAGCTAAGTAGGATAAACCAACTAGCAAAAATACTTCATTATGGATTTAGTTGGAAGCATCAATTAGATAGTTATTCACATGGGTAAGTTTCAAGAAAAGTAAGCCAAACAAATGCAAAAAAAATGCATAAATAGATAATAATAATAAAAATAATAATAACCAGATCTAACTCAAAACTCCATCATCATCCATTAACCCCATTGATGATCAATTAGATGATAGTCAAATATTCGTGAGTCTAGAATCCACATATGAAACATTGATAAGTTTCACACTCACATTTAGTCAAATGGATGGTTTGAAACCCACATTTTGTTAAATAGTTGGTGAGTTTGAAATCAACATATAAATGACCAATGAGCCTAAAACTTATATTTCATCAAATGAATAATGATTCTAAATCCCATATTTCATGAATTATTTGGCAAGTATGAAACCTATATATAAATAACTAATGAGTCTAAAACCCATATTTAGTTAAATTCTTAGTCAAACTAGAACTACTATCAAATGATCTAATACGTAAATCAACAAACTTATAGACCCTTGAATGATGAAGAGACAAAGCAAACATGAGATCAAAAGAAAAAGAGGTCTAAGATCAAGATTTATATTGCTAGGCAAATGGTTCTAATGACTTATATGGGGCTAAAATTGAGATAGGATGTGTGGGTATCAATACTCGTGCCCATCCAAGGCCCATGGTGGACATAGCAGATGTTGTCTCTCACTATTTGGGCATCTTGCTAGCACATTGTATGTTGCAACTTTGATTCTCATTCTTGGATTCATTTTTGGACCATTACTCTTTATGGGTATCATACACCTTGTCGAAATGAGATTATGACTTTGACTCTCCATGTTATTCTACTGTATGATTTGATTATAAGATGAAATGATATATATCTTTGTAACCATCCTGGTTCACAAATTGATTCATCAACTATATCTCTAACTAATGTTGTTGGTAACAACTAGCTACATTACCTAAACTCATTAGTGACCTTTCTTTCTACCCTTGTTAGAACACTGACTCTAGGAGTGTAACTAATGACACACTAGAGGTTAGTGATCTTAAAACGATCTTCAAAAGTTAGCACTTAATCTTAAGTCCCAAAAGGTTAAATTTTCAAGACCTAACAATTAAATTTTTAGGCATGATTGGCTAGTCTATGTTATGGTCTTTAAGGCATAGCTTATGATATCATCAAATTATTGGATACCTAGATGATAAATCTAACCTCACCATTAAGTTCAAAAGGGTGAAAAATGTTAGAAATAGATATTGTATCCCCTAGTTATGCTAAAATTGAGACTTTGAAAGTGATGAGTGGCAAGGTACCCCTACGCCCAACCATATGAATCACAGGCGTTCATGTGCGATTCGGTTGAATTTCGCAAACTGTAATTACTAAGTACGCTAGAGCTAAATAGTGTGTGCGTGTTGTCCATTCATTATCTTCCTAGTCCCACTTGTGGAGTACAATTGTATGGTTAAGTTTGACTGAGGTGTAAGATTTTTATTATTTTGTGTTTTTTATGAAATTACTCACCTAGAACAAGAATAAAAGTAAGAGTGATTAATTGCTACATAAACTATAGTTTAGTCTAGCCTAATACAAGTAACTGTTCCCACTTCTTAGACACATCCTAAACTTTGTGCAACACTATTGGGCTATCAAACGCTAATTGTTTCTGAGCTACCAAGCATCACACATATGCTTGAAGTGGTCGTTCTTGTGTATTTTAACGATTTTCTTAATTGATAAAAATTAATTATTGCATAAATAAAATTAATGTAAATTGCATGAAATATAAATGCATAGAAAAGAAAGTCTCAAGTGTTACAAGGAATGGATCAAAGAGTTTTTCTTTATTGCCAACACAATGGTGTGTTCACGTACATCAATGATTGAATAAAGATTTGTTCACACTTAGATAGCCTGCTGCAGGCACTTGGAAAATATTCTAACTCTCAAATGATCAAAATACAAGAGTTTCACTACTTGACTGCCAAAAAATTACTCCCAATTATGTGCTTAGGCACTACATTTATCGACCTAGGAGTAACCCTATGATATCGAATGTACAATGTTGCATCTTGTGCCATGATATCACATACTCGATATCGTGTACCCGATATTGCAGCCACCCTGATATCAGAGCATTAAAAAACATGATTTATCATACCCCCACAACTGAATGAAGACTCGTCCTTGAGTATAGAAGAAGAGGAATAAGTCCTTTACAAAATATATTAGGGGTTGTGGACTTATTTGACTAACATGCAGAGTGACACAAAGAAAATAGGAAAATACAGAAGTGCCTGAGCATACAATATTGTAGTTGTGTACAAAATTGGTTGTTCATGACAATAGGAAAGAACACAAATGGATCCAAAGGGCATCCAACCCCTTTTGGAAATAGAAGAATAAGGGAGAGGTAGAAGAGATCTAGTAGTCATGAACAATCTCTTGTGAGTTGATATGGTTGCATCCTCCTTGGTGAGCGATAGTCTTACTTCTAGTCCATGCTTCCCATTGCAATCACAACAAAACCAAGGATTAGTATGTATAGTGCAATAGATAATGGCTGAATACCTTGTCTCGTTGATGATTTTATCTAGCCAGGTTGTGATTGTGATAGATTGGTTGCTTGATGTTGTTAGTGGAAAGACTGATGAATGGGTTAAGTAATAGAAACGATCCATACAATTTTGAAAAAGCTTAACACAAGGAATACTTGAAAGAGGGTATTCACAATAATAAAAAGGAGTTCATTACAAATAGTTGTGAAGGTGCATACAATTGGATGACATGGATGGGGTAAATAAAAAGAATTTGATTGTAATAATGTCTAAGGGTAAAGAACTTAACTTAACCAAACCAAAAGATAAGTAAGTGGGTGCTTCATAAAGTAGGCACAAGCCTTTCATGCCCTTACATAGCTTCAAACCAAGTAGACCATGGGCACCATGGATGATTAATGGTTATGGAAAGTTAAGTACAAAAATCCAAAAGTAACTAATTGGGAAACCCGACACATCAAACCAGAACATTGAATCAAAACATGAAACTGGCAGCAAGTTGAGGCATGAAAAGCATAGATGGATGATAGAGAGAGTCGAATGGAGTTCCTAATTATGGTCACATACAGTCCCTTGTGGAGTTTGTGATTAAATGACTTGGTAGGATCCATCCTCAGTCCAAATCAAAACCAACCACTTTTAGTGACTTTGCATCAACATTCTAAGGCAAGTCCATCCCCTGAGACACAAGAATGCTCCCACAAAATAACCACCATTCGAAATTGGAGTGAAGGTAGGAAGTGAGAAAGGGCCTTAGTTAGAGGAGATAAGAAAAGTCCCATAACTAGTGCTTATAGCCCTTTTATTTGGTCTAAGGGGTGTGCTTTGAATTTTGATTATTTGTGTTGATGGAAACCACACCATGTAAAGGCCCATGCATTTTTCACATTTATTTTGTCCAAGGGGTGTGCTTTGAATCCTCATCGCTTTCTTTTTTTGTTTTTTTTGTGATGAGGACAACACCATGCAAAGACTTATTGGACTTCCTATTGTGAAATGACACAGAACAGTAAGAATTTTACAAGAATACTCTTGCATACAAAAAAAAAAGCACAAAGAATACTGCATCCCTTTGAAGTGACACCCTGTCCAAATCTTTGATTCCTTCCCAATTCAGGAAACTACACAAGTCACCAGTTTATTAAAGTTGCCTTAATGAAGAAGAGATTGCATGCTTCCAAAACAAGGAAAACCTTAGAGTATGTGGATGGGTGGATGATGTGACTCATTGCTTGTTACATGAAAAAAAGCCATGTTCCAATCATCAATAATGATATTCAAAGTCAGAAATCAAACATCAACAATCAAATTACAAATGAAACATACCATCATCGAGTAGTGTATTACCATTGTACCTGCCACCTTATTAGCAAAAAAATTAGAAAAACACATCAAACACAAGCAATCGTATCCATAAAAGAAAGTAAAAGAGTAAATAATAAATATTGAATATATTAATAATGATGCAAAACAAAGACTCAGAGAAGAACAATAACCTTAAAAATACAAATATGTAAAACAAAGAGGTAAAACAAATAAGATGAAAATAAAAAATTGAAAAATAAAAAATGTGTAAAACAAAAAGGTCAAAAGATTGAGGAGCCACAAGAGGTGTTAGTATGAGTGACCATCTCCCCCATGACTAAGTTGGAAGGGAGAGATCTAAAAGATTAAGCGTGGTTGTCCATCTCACGAGGTGTTTCTTGAGTTGGTTGGCTTGGGCTCATGGAAAGGTTTTATTTGTTGAATGTTGACTAGTTGTTTCTTATTTGGACTATCAAGTTTGTAGATGATCATGGCCCCAAATGGAAAAGTCTCATCTATGATGTAAGGTCCTTCCCACAATGTTTAAAATTTGGTTCACTAGGGTACATGTGCAGGATTCCAATAAAGAACCTTGTCTTCTAGTTGAAACTTGACTTTTTTTATTTAGTCATGGTGTTTCTTGTTAAATGCCTTATGTGTTTTGTTGGATGATAGGGCCATTAACCAATTTTCATCTAGCAAGTTAAGACTCATTAATTGTTCTTTCTGTGCTAGACTTAGATTTAGGTCAAGATCACAAGCTATAGAGAGTGTATGGAGCTTGGATTGGATGGACAATGTTGGTAGTTTTCCATACACAAGCTTATAGGGAGAATAATCTATGGGAAGGTTCCATGTGGAGCGAGAGGCCCAAAGGGCATCATTTAATTTAGTGCTTTAGCCCCTTCAATATTTGCTAATGGTACACATTAAGATTTTTGTAATCTCCTGATTAGTGACCTTAGCTTGACCAGTAGCTTGGGGGTGATATGGTGTTGTGAGTTTATGTTCAACCCCCAAGCATTGCATCAGCTTTTGGAAAGTGGCACCTGTAAAATGAGTTTCATTATCAGAAATTAATGCACAAGGTACACCAAACCTATTTATGATGTTTTGTTGTACAAACTGAGTAGTAGTGGTGGATGTACAGTCGGTGATGACGACTACTTCTGCCCACTTGGTAATAGTCAACTACGAGTATTATATATGCCTCTTTATTTGATAAAGGTGCGATGAAACCCATAAAGTCAATGCTCCAAGTATCAAATGGCTCGAGAGGTTGTATCCATTATTATGGCCCCTCCATTCGAGTTGTCAAATTAGTATGCATCCCTAAAGATTGTTGGCTAATAATACCTTGCCATGAGGATTTTTATGGCCGTGCATGTCCCAGCATAATGGCCCCCACAAGGACCTCATGAACATCCTAAAGAATGCGTAGTTGATCCATATTAGGGACACACCAACGTACCAGGCCATTAGGACAAACCTTGTAAAGGTTTTCATAAATCTCCATGAAATGCTTGACCTGGTGAAGAAACTGTTGTTTCTTTCTAGTGTCCAACCCTTGCGGTAGTTCTTGCTTGAGTAGATAAGTGAGGATGGTTTCATACCATTTTGGTTCATTGGGAATTTGTGTATTAATAGCATCTACAAGGAGAGATTCATTAGGGAATTGATTAGAAAAAGAGCTCTCTTTCTCCTTGTCATCCCATCTTAGTCACGATAAGTGATTTGCAATCACATTCTTCATACTTTTACGATCTACCATCATGAGATCGAATTCCTACAAAATCACGAGTCATCGTATGACACAAGTGCTCACTGTTGGTTTGTTCATTAGAAATCTGATGGCACTATGATCTGTATGAACAAACACTTTGTAGCCAAGCACATAGTGCCTAAACTTCTCCAAGGCAAACACCACTACCATCAACTCTTTGTTTGTGGTTGTGTAGTTTAGTTGTGCACTTGCAATGCTCCAGCTTACACAGTGAATGTAATGTGGATGTTTTTGATCATCCATCTACGTAAGCATTGCCTCCAAAGCATAATTTGATGCATTGGTCATCACATGAAACAGTCTAGACCAATCTGGTGCTTGAATAATGGGAGTTTCAATAAGCTTTTATTTCAATTGTTAAAATGCTACTTCACATGTAAGGGTCTAGACGAACAATGCATCCTTATTTGTTAATTCTACCAACGGCTTGGCGATTTTGGAAAAATTCTTGATGAAGCGCTACTAGTAGCCAATATGACCAAGGAATGATTGAACTTCTTTAACTATTTCGGGTTGATGGGTTATTCCTTGGATGACCCTTATTTTTTTTGGGTCCACCTCGATTCCTACTTTTGGGATGTAATGCCATAAGACTTTACCTTCTTGGACCATAAGATGGCTCTTTTGCAAATTGAGTCGAAGGTTTGTTTCAACACATCTCTTCAACACCTACTTAAGACGGTCCAAGGCTTTCTCAAATGTAGCTTCATAGGTAGAAAATTCATCCACTAAAACTTCTACCCTGCTACTAATCTGTTGTTGGAAAATGCTGAGAACTAATCGTTGAAATGTGATTGGGGCATTGTATAGACCAAATGGCATCTGTTGGTAAGCAAAAGTACCCTAAGGATTTGTGAAAGCTATCCTTGCCTAGTCCTCTTTTGCAATTTGAATTTGGTTATAGCCACTATAATCATTCAGAAAGCTGTAATAGCTATGCCCCAAAATGGTGTTCAAGACTTGGTTGACGAAAGGTAACAGAAAATGATCCTTGAAAGTTGCCATGTTGAGCAGCTGAAAATCAATGCACACCCATCATTTGCCTCCTTTCTTTGGTATGATCATGAGTGGATTGACCCACTCACTATCTACAACAAGGTAGATGAATGCCACTTTCAGGAGTTGTTTAATCTCCTCTTTTACAATCTATTTTAACTTGGGATTCAAATGCCACTGCGGTTGTCATTTCAGCTTAATGGCAGGGTCGATGTATATTTGGTGCTAGCATATTCTTGGATCTATTCTAGTAAGTTTGGAATATGACCAGGAAAAGGCTGCTGACCATTTTTCTACAACTTTTATCAACCTTTTCTTTTGTTTTGTCGCAAGCTTAGCATTAATAATAATTGGCCTCCCATTTTTCAAAAATACGTACTCCATTCTAGTTGGTAGTGTCTTTAATTCAAGGGGCTCTTGTTTAAAATTGTAAGGAATTTCCATCTCACCCCAATTGACATCATCATTTGCTTCTTTAGAGAGTTGGTAATGAACTTGCTCGAGTTCATCCATACTTGCAACATATTTGTACATTAGGCCCTTAGCAGGTTCCATGCATACTGTACTACTGCTAGAATTAGCTATCAGTCACTGGATGCCCTCTTGTTTTGTGGCTATTGTGTATAGACATCTTTGGATATCAGCTTTTGGTGCACACTACTTGCATGCAGAGATAGATGTTTTCTTTACTAACCATAACTTCTGCACACAATGGCACCTTGAATTACTATATGCGATACATAGAACTCTCTTGTTCTCAATCTTTCCAAATTCATTTTCTTTTGATATCTTCAAGGAAAGATCTCTAATACCCATCTTGACATCAATAGTACTTAGCCACATCCTTCTCATAAGAATTGGAAAGTCCCCCTTGTAGTTCTCTACTTTGATTACTAGGAGATCAACAGGATATGACCATCCACAAATGGTCATGATGATGTCCTCAACTAGTCCCAATGGAACAGTGATGGACTAGTCCATCAACTCTAGTCGGATGTTGCTCTTCTTCAAGGGAGGAAGGTTTCACATTGTGTACATCTCATGTGAGATCAAATTAACACTAAACTAGAGTCAAGAAGAGCTTTACAAGGCTCATTCCCAGCAATTTGCAAGTACACTAGGGGACTCCTAGGATTAGCTAATTTTCTGGGTAGGTTACCAACTCAAATTTAATTAGATACAACACGCGTCAGCATTATATTATGGATTCAAGAAGGATTTTGGTTTGAAGGGGACTTAAATAGAGAGGAAATAGAGGAAGTTAGAGGAGTAGGGTTACCAACCATCGATGTGTTCAAGGGCTTTGGTGGACTGTGAGGCCAAAAGAAGGATCTTTTCTTTATTTGTGGTTCTGACCCACTTGATGGGTTAACCGATTGCAAGTTAACTACACTCATATAGCATTCCTTTGTTATGGCTATGTAGGCAATTCAGCTTGCATAGACAGAGCATGTGGTAGTTGTGTAGGAGATGGAGGAGTAGCTGCAGGAACATGGGGTGCATGAGGGTAGTAGGTGGTATCCCTCCTTGGATAAGGCGATTGGTATGTTTCAAGAGGGTAGTGGTGAGGTTGGTAAGTAGCAACATGACCAGAGGAGTCCTTTGGAGATGAAGGTTGCTAAACATAGTAACCATAGGGATCTGGTTGTTGGTAAGGGTATTGCTATTTTAAAGGTGAAAATGCCCACGATTATGGTTGCTGCCACTACTAGTACAATTCATAAGGTTGCGGAGGAGTTCCACTTGGATAGTATTGCTATGGTTGGTGGAACTATCGAGGATTGCCTTGTGGATAAGGCAATTTTTTGGGCATTTGCCTTTGTGCAAGTTATGGATGTAAGGCATACACCCAAATTTCTACAAGTGTGATAGAACTGGACAACATCCCTTAAGATGTTCATACTGGTAGACATCACACCCGCCATCATCATTTGAATCGCTATTCGTAATCATCTCTATTGTAGCTATCTTAACTTTACCCTTAAATATGGTAAGGTTTTTTGATTAACCACCTCGTCTTTGGCAAATTCATCCTTACTATCAAAAAATCGAACCACCTTTTTCCGAATAGAAGGATCCCTGTTATATTCTTCTACATTTTCACGTTTTCTCAGTTCTCCCTCCTCCTTGGCTACCTGCTCAATTAATTTTTGAATCTGACAGGTGCTTAACTCTGTCAATCTTCCTTGGGCATAGATGCCAAGGGTTTTCCTAGTTCTAGACCACAACTCGTCTACGATATGATGAAGTTGATCAAGTTGAGAGTATCCATGGCTAGGACACCTATGCAACAGAGAGTAGTATTGGCCAATAGCAGCATCCAAGGGCTCATGATTCCCTTATTTCCACCCTTGAATTTGTTTTCTTACATTGGATACTCAGGAGTACATTTGATATTTGTCATTGAATAATTCCAACATCGTACTCCACTGCCTAATTGATTCTAGTTCCAAGGATCGATACTAATTTTTTGCTTCCTTTATGAGTGTCCTTAGAAATAATTTTAGCTTTTGCTAGTCATTTTCAATATTCTATAAGGCACATGCATCCTGGAAGGCCTGAAGATGATTTTGCAGATCAGCATCATATCCTCCCTTGAACTGAGGGATGTTATTCATATCCAACCTCTTTATTCTGCTATCCTTCACATGCCTTGTTGGAATCCTCACAGCCTCTGCAATATTCAACATGCCTCAAGTAGCAAGTAGAGGTTCATCAAGGTAATGATGGTGGTGTCTACAATGTTCTCTACTAGCCCTTCTTTCTTGATGATGGGCCTCTTTGGATTATCCACGTCTTCGATCACGATTTTCCCGATGGTCTCTTCTATTGTTTTGGTCTTGTCGATCACCTCCATCATGGTTATTTCTTCTACGGCCATGATCTGAACCAGATGAAGAAAAAGACGACGACGACAAAGGGAAAGAAGAAGGGGAACTTGCTTTGTGTTGATGCCTATCACCCTTCCTTCGATGCTAGTGACCACAATAGTGATCATAATCTCCTTTGTCCCCCTTTTCTTGACTTACTTCTCCAGATTCATTTTTGTCATTGGATCCGTTTTGACTAGAACTTGGATTATGGATTGTGGATTGTACATTCTGGTTGAGGGCTCCTTGCACAAAGTCAAAGAGAGGAGAATCACTAAAGAAGTGGTCACCTTCATCAATTGGGTCAAGTGGAGGTGGAAAGATATTTGACCCCTTGCCCTTCACAAGCTCGTGTTGGTGCTCCAGCTGCCAATCCTTTATCTTTGTGCTTCAGTGGAATGAAAATCCCTTGATTTGGGATCTAGCATCTCATATTTTCCATGGAGATGTTGAAGTCTGTGTCGTGCAAGCATTAACTGGAGCATTGCTGGAATAGATCGGTCAGGTGGCAACACAATGTTGCCTTCTATATCATGCCACCGCATCAGTTCATCTTGATGCAAGACAAAGGTAAAGTCTGGTACATACTCATTGGGATGAGCATATACCACCCAGTATTATTGAGGCACTTGAATTGCCCTGGGTAGAGATGTGCTTCTGTGAGAAGAAGACATTTTTTGTTAATAAACACTGTGCAGTTGAGATTTAATTTAATGATAATAATTTGTCTTCATAGGATTTGACTCTTAGGGTTTAAACAACGAGGTTACTAAGTTTCACTAGGTTTAGATAATGCACGAAGAACTACAGTCCCCAGCAACAGCACCAATGATGAGCGGCAAGGTACCCTTACGCCCAACCATATGAATTATAGGTGTTCATGTGCGATCTGATCAAATTCCACAAACTATAATTACTAAGTATGCTAGAGCTAAACAGTGCATGCGTGTTGTCTGTTCGTTGTCTTCTCAGTCCCACTTGTGGAGTACAATTGTATGGTTAAATGTGACTGAGGGGTAAAATTTTTATTATTTTGTGTTTTTTATGAAATTACTCACCTAGAACAAGAATAAAAGTAAGAGTGATTAATTGCTACGTAAACTATAGTCTAGTTTACCTAACACAAGTAATCATTCCCATTTCCTGGACACATCCTGAATTTTATGCAACACTGCTAGGTTGTCAAACACTAATCGTTTCTGAGCTACTAAGCATCACACGTATACTCGAAGGGGTCATGCTCGTGTATTTTAATGATTTGCTTGATTGATCAAAATTAATTACTACATAAATAACATTAATGTAAATTGCATGAAATATAAATGCATAGAAAAGAAAGTCTCAAGTGCTGTAAGGAATGGATCAAAGAATTCGTATTTATTGCCAACACAATGGTGTGTTTAGGTACATCAATGCTCGAATAAAGATCCGTTCACACTTAAATCTCTTGAATCTCTTGCTGTGGGTAATTGGAAAATATTCTAACTCTCAAATGAACAAACTGCAAGAGTTTCATTATTTGATTGCCAAAACCTTACTCCCAATTGTGCGCTTAGGCACTGTATTTATAGACCCGAGAGTAACTCTGCAATATCAAATGTATGATATCGCATGTTGAGACGCGTACTTGATATCGTATACTCAATATCGTGGCCACTCTGATATCGGAGCATTGAAAAACATGATTTATCATAAAGTCTTGAGTCATCATGTTGGGCAAGGAGTGAACACAAATTTTTGGAGCTCCATGGGGCAGATTTGACTTTACCATTGTTCTAAGAGGTTGAGATCTATAGGAAACCACTCTTAGTTCAGTGAAAAAGATTTTTAGAGTCAAATGTCTAAAACCTTTGTTACAAAAAATAAGACTTTGAGAGGTTACTCACTACTACTTCAAGATGAGTGTACTTAATTACAGATTTCTTAACTTAATTGTTGCTAAAATATCAATTTTAATTAATTGTTAAATATTTTCAGCCTTTTTATATTTAAATGTTTCTTGCCTAAACGTCAATTTTAAATTTTCTATTATTTGAGTTTTGGAAATTTTTGTCAAATGCTAAGAGAAATCTCCGTTAACTAATGGTAATTTTTTCAATGGCCGAAATTGCCGAAAGAGGCAGGGATTTCCACACCGGCGGTGTCCATGAACGCCAGTGAAGGCTACGGTTTATGGTGCCGATGGTGTCTGTGGACGTTGGTGAAAGCAATGATTTCCAGAGTGCCGACGATGTCCACGGACACCAGTGAAGGCACCGATTTCCAGCATCAGTAGTGTCTGCGCATGCCGATGAAGGTAATGATTTCTGGCGTTGGCGGTGTCCGCGGACGCCAATGAAGCCAGCGATTTTTGGCACTAGTGGTGTCTGTGGACGTCGTCGAAGCACCGATTTCTGATGCCGGTGGTGTCCACGGCCACCAGGGAAGGCAGCGATTTCCGGCTTTCGCAGTGTCCGTGGGCATCGGGGAAGGCAACGATCTCCGGTGCTAGCGGTGTCCGCGGGCGCCGGGAAAGTAGCGATTTTCGGAGCCGGCGGTATCCGCAGGCACTGTGGGTAGCCAAAAATTACAGTGAATTTTTCAGCTGCAGCAGTGGCGACGGAGGAAGCAACAGTGGCGGCGATGGCGGTGCAGGTAGCAATGAAAACGGTCGTCGCGGAATCAAAAACCACGACGAAAAATGCACCGAGAGTTTCGGTAAAATAACATACGGATTCGCAGTGCTGTTCTATGAATTGACGAGTGTCAAATGGGCCTAAATGAACCTGCGTAGCCTTATCAATGATATATATTTATATAATTTTGTGGATGCGGGTACGACACTGAAAAGGCGTATGCGCCCTCTTTACAGGGCACTGAGAAAGGGGGCCTTGTGAATTTTTTGGATGTGCGAGCTCATGCTGCTACTACTGAAATGAGATGTATTTTTACTGCCTTTTTTTAATTCTTCCCAGAAGTTTGGCCTGAAAACTCTACATTCTTTTCAACACTTTTCTTATCGGACAAGCATGATATTGTTAAGCCTGAAGGCTTGCAGGTTCCGCCTGGCAAATAGTCAGCTCTATAATTTGACTTCGTGTTGAGAATTCATAACGAAAATTGCACTAGCAAGATTGTTAGAATTACAATTATAGCGGTTATCATTTGGAAGGTTAATAATGTGCTTGTTTCTCAAGTTTGGGGCATGGGTTTAATTTGGGGCATCATTCAACTAAACCTTTTAGAACTCGGCTATGATGAATGATCATTCGGCCTTGGGGTGACAACCATTATTGAAATTGCAAGTGCAATGAAAACATTTCAATTGAATAGAACTTTTCATTTTAGTCATTGCCTCTTTATAGAAGAAAGATGTAAAATCTTTAGTCATTGGGATGAAATTTGTATTGTTCGAATTGTCTCAATGAGTACAAAGCATTGGACATGATCTTAGGGTTCAAAAATAAAGTTGGAATTTTAGGAATTAAGAGGACCAAAATAGCTTATCTTGTTGAACTGAAATTACTAGGCTGACATATGGGTAACTTGAGATCTTCTAAGATAACTTGGTTTCAATTATAATTGATATATGAACCCTTAGATAAGCATGTGAAAAATATATCATACAAATTTTTAAATGATACAAATCTATCCTCTATACCCTAGCAATGTATTAAAGAGAAGATTATGACAACATCATTAGTTTCCCTATGGGTCTCATGGTAATAACCATTGTTGGTTGAGTAGTAGTGAGATAATCTTATGGCCTGCCATTACATCTATAAATAAGAGGCGACCTTCCCTTGTTTCCACATCTAGATCTAGACCCTTAGCCAAACTATAGTAGTTTTACCATTCCAGAGTTAGAATAATTTCCATGTGCTTGTAGTAGGAGTCTCAAAGTGAACGGATCTTTATTCAAGCAAATTGTACCTGAGCACACATTTGTGTACAGTAATAAAGACGAACTTTCTGATAAACCTTGCAGCATGTGGACTAAGCTAAATAGGATTTAATTATTAGTAAATGTTTAAATGCTTTCTTAAATAATTAATCTCTCTCAACCCTCAACTCGCCTAGTTAAGTGCATTCATTACGACCGCTTCGAGCACGTGTGTAATGCTTGGTAACCCAGTGATGAGTAGCATTTGGTAATCCCAGCAGCGTTACACTGGTTCAGGGTGTGTATAGTAAGTGGGAACAGATACTGGTGCTAGGACGATTAAAACTTAGTTAGTGAATAGTTAATTAAAGTTAGTCAATTAGTTCTCTTCATCCTTTCCTATTAGCATAGGCGTTAAAAAGATAAAAGATATAAAAATCATATACCTCAAGCTTACTTAACCATACAACCATGACAATACAAGTAAGTTTGGGAAGACAACGATTGATTAACCTTAAGTGTTCCATTAGGGCGCGTAAGCACTTAGTCCTTGGAGTTTGACCGGATCGCAAGTGAGACGCTCATATTCGTATGGTTGAGTGTAGGGGTACCTTGCCACTCATCATGCCTTTATCAACTCAGCAACTACATGTTGATATAACCTCTAATGCCTAGGTATAAATGCCTTAGGTCAAACCCACAACGATCACCTCAAAAGACATGTCCATTATTACAATGCACCCTTTTGGTTCTTATTTACAACACACCATTTTTTCCCCATCTCTTTGCTTGTGATCACTCATGGAATAGTGCCTCATTCTCTAGCACTATAGGCACCTTAATTCTCAACGGCAAGCAAGGTAAGTCAAGGTAAGGTTTTTTTTTCCATCTCTTTGCTTGTTTACTACTTAATAAGAATAGTGTTTGAAAATTTCAAAATTGTTTGTATTCTTTTTAGATAAAAAATGTGGAATAAGTGTCTAGAGCATTTCTCTCATTCATTCATGATATTAATATAATTGGTTTTGTGAAGATTTATGATAGCTCTTTTAATTATTTTCCTTAGATCTTTTTTTTTGAGTTCTTATCTTGTTATTTAGTCTTGCTTAATCTGAAATTCCTATGATGATTCTATGCTCTTAGTCTTTGGGATGATTTTACCATTTTAAGATAAGATAAATGTTTGAAATGCTATCAATATTATTGGTTGAATATCTAGATCTTTAAATTAAGCTTAATGTTGATCTCTAGTTATAGTGTGTTTGTGATTGCACACTGATCTTAAAAGCCCAAGATAAGTAGCACATATGTAGGAGGAGCCTACATCTCAATCATCTTGGGGAGCATCAATTGAGGGGGAGTCCATGAAGACTTTAGCCAAAATGCACAAAGAGCAAGAAAAGAACTTCAAAAGGTATTTAACGATATATAAATACTTAGTTCCTTATTGATGAGTGATGAGGTACCCCTATGCCCAACCATATGAATCACGAAGCATTCATGCATGATTTAGTTGAATTTCATGGACTTTATTGTTTCCAGTGCACTAGCTCTTTAGGAAGTGAATCTAGCCTTAAGGTCAATCGTTGTCTTTCCAATTACACTTGTGATGTTCATTGGTATAGTTAAGTGTAATTGAGGTATTCAATTTTTATCATTTTTATGTTTTATAGTTGGGTGCTTGAAATGTAGATAAAAGAAATTTGATTAACTAATCTACATTAACTAATTAACTAATCATTTAACTAATCCTAACATAAGCATCCATTCCCACTTTCTATACATGTCCTAAACCCATGTATCCACTGCTGGGTGACTAAGCACTATGCTACTGGATGTACCAAGAAATAACGCTACTGGGATTACTAAGCGAATACGGGTTACGCTCGAAGCAATTGTACTCATGTGTGTAATCTGTCTTGCTTAATTGCCTCATTAATGTAGTAATTGGAAAATATTTAATAACTAATGGAAACCATTTAATAAATAATTGAGAACCATAAATGCATAAATAAAATAGCTAATCTATCCAAAGTGCTTCAAGGTTTATTAGAAAGATCATCTTTATTGTTGAACACATTTTCATGGTCAAGTACAATAATGCTTAAATAAAGATCCATGCACTCAATGACTCCTACTTTGGGCACTCGGAGGAAAAATTCTAACTTTCAAATGGAAAAAAATGCAAGAGCTCCACTGCAACTACAGTCTCCACTTGCCATAAATGTAGCTACATGGCTGTATTTATAATTGACTACAGACACTATGTCGATAGGGCCACATCAATGAGGCCCAAACGATGAGGCTATGTTGATGAGGTCTTGTCAACACAGTTGATAGAACATGACTCTTCATACTCCCATGATTGAATGAAGATTCATTCTTGAGTTCCTTTACAAAATTGGGAAGGTATGGGATTATTGACTAAATTTTCTTCAAACAAAACAAACAAACTAAGTTGACAAAAAATGGAGTGTATGGATCAACTCATTACAAAAAATGAAGGTGTTCAGGATACAAAATTGAACACCATTACTCAAATCTTCAAAATTGGACAACACGTTCCTTAATTGTGCAAAGCTTGTTAGAGAAGATCAAATGGTCCTAGGCAGTGATGGTTCTTGAGGCTCTAAAGGACCTTCATCGGCTTCATGCATGGGTAGTTGAGGTGGATGCAACTATCCTGCTGTTGTTGTGACTTCACACAAGAGGTAGAAAGTATCTAGCAGTGCTTTCATTTTCTCCTCCTTACTCCTTAGATCATGCACCATCCACACAGCTTTCCTAATGTGGTATGAAATGGGCACATCCCAAGGACATGGGATTGCTGGAAATAACTCCTTTGCATTGATGAACTAGGTAGTGAACTATTTGCATTCAATGTCGAATGCCCAGACTATGTTCTTCAGCTCTTGGCAGTCATTCACCATTTGGCTAGGTTCTCAGTGATAAATCATTGATCTCTATATCACCCTTTGAGAACTTTGAGTTCAATGTTAGTAGTTGTGGTGCTTGAACTCAACTTTGTATAGCAGATATGAGCTAGCCACTTGTTTCTCCAATTCTGACTATGGTCGTTCGATTGTCAGATTTTTAGGTTTGCATAACAGAGATTGGCCAACTCTATGTACTCTATCATCTCCTTGATTTGCAACTCCTTTAAGTAGATCTCTGCTTTGTTGTATGCATCGATCCCATCAATGATGGGTTACCACATCTCTCTTCTTTGCTAGAGTTGCTAAAGGACTTCATTTAGTTTTTCCTTCATCATCTAATTTTTTTTTTCATTCACTTCATTTTGTAGGCCAACGTAGTCCCTATAGTGATTCTTCACTTTCTCAAATATGAGGGCTTCATTCTTCTAGGTGACGATCTTGATGGAAAATTTTTGATGTAAGGTTCGTACCTCCTCCATTGATAGATTGCAATTTTTCATGGCCATTGTTCTCAATTCAGTGTTTACCCTGGCAAGCTACTCTTGTTATTGATGAATGAATTCTTGCATTTAATCTTTCTAAGCATCAACATTTCATAGGCGATGATTCTATGCAATTAATGCTTTAGTATCTTGGTGCATCTGATTCAAGTCCTTTTGGATTGAGTGTGTTTCAGCTTTTGCTATGGACTATTTAGAGGTGGCCATCACTACCTCGTCTTTGTGATTGGTCGGTCAACACTTCTTCCTCTGGAATCTATCAAAAAAATTCCACTACAGGTTCCTCACAACGAGGTCCTATTGCATGGGTTGCCTCTAGTAGTTCTTGGCCTTGTTCTTGTTGGCCCCTTCTAGCTTTGGGTCATTTCTCCCAAGATTGCAAGGTTTCTCCTTCCTATGAACATTTTTGTTTGGGTGCCATCTATAATCACAATATGACCATGGATTAGCAATCATTGTGTAACTTTAAAGTAATTGGGATATCTTTATCTCTCAAGGAGAGTTACACTTGGCTAACTTGTTATTATGCCTAATTTAATTAATCCAATTATCATTTTATTTATGTATTTTCATTAATAAATCATCCCAAAGGTTGTTGAAAGGGTTAACTTGTGAAAATGTTGATGTTTATATGTTGTTAAGGTTACAACCCTTTGGGGGAGTCAGAAAAATTTCCAAAAAGTTTCATCAATTTTTCATCAGAAACCTTAAGGTTTGTAGCCCCTACGATAAAGATCTTACCTCTAGTAAGCATAGGATCAAAAAATAGAGTGTTTTGGACAAATAGTTCAAAAGTTATGAGCTTTGGAAGGTTTTGGGCTCTAAAAAATTTCAAAAGCTCCCCTTGTGTTATGAGTAAGTGGCAAAAAATTGCAAAGTGTCCAATGGTATATATAGGGTTTTTGTGCTGCGTTGATGAGGCCTAGTTGACTAGGCCTCATTGACTAAGGTGGATGCATCAATGGGGCCTCAACGATGCAACTGTTGACCATCGTAGTCAAACTTGCAAAATATAAAGAGTTTTTGAGTGAAATTGGTGTTAGATGAAAGCTTAAAAGACCAAGAATAGTATGAAAACATGAGAAGAGAGTGTTTAAGCTCATAAATTTTGGAAAAAAGAGAAAAATTGATTTAGTGGATGAATGAAATGAAAGATTAAGGAGCACTGAGCAATTTACTCAATGGAAAATGCAAAAGATAGGATTGCAGCGATGTCAAAGGTAAAGAAACTTAACTAATCAGGCCAAGAGCTATGTAAGTGGGTCCTCCCCATAGTAAGTTCATGTCCTTTTTTCCTTGCATAACCTCAACTAAGGAGTCTATGGGCTTCACAATCAATTTAATGACATGATAAGTTAAGGACCAATCCAAAAGAATCTACTCAAGAATCCCAACACATCATACCAAGACATAGAACATAACATGGAACCAGGTAATGAGGTGAGTTATGGTAGCATGGATGGATGATAGAAAATGTGGGATGGAGTTCCTAATCAAAGTCATAAGAAGTCCCTTATGGAATTTATGTTTAAAATGACCTAAGAAGTTCCATCCTTAGTTCAAACCAAAACCAGCTACTTTTAGGAACTTTGTATCACCACTCCAAGACTGATCCACCCACTTGAGACACAAGAATGTTTCCACAAAACAACCACCATTCCACAAAGAGAAGAAAAAAGAATTACGAAGTGAGAGAGAGAGGGCCTTAGTTAGAGGGGACCTTCAGGCATAGGTGCATGTCGTTCAAGTTCCAGAACTAGTGCTTGTAGCTTATTTTATTTGTCCAAGGGATGTGCTTTGAATTCCCATTGTTTAGTTTTGTTTTTTGTTTTTTGAAATGGAAACCACCCCATGTGAGGATGTATTCATGTTGAAGGGTTGTGCTTTGAATTCCCATTTTTTTCTGAAATGGGAACCATGCCATGCAATGATGTTATTTGACTTCCTATTAGTGGGTGGTTTGGAATGGTAAGAAGTCCATGAAAAACACTCAAGAACTCAAGAAAGTAGAAGAGTACAAAGAATAAAAAGTCCCCTTCAAGTCACATCCTTTATAAACCTTTTAATCCTTCCTAATTTTGGAACTACCAAGGTCACTGATTGATTAAAAGTTTTTTTTAATGGAAGGGACCTAAAATTTTTAGAACAAGGAAAACCATAGAGTTCATTGGATGGGTGGATGATGTGGACTCACTGCTTGTTCCATGGAAAATAAACCATGTCAAAGTCATCAAACATCCGAATTCAAAAATAGAAACCAGACATCGACAATCACAACATTAAGCACAAACCCTCATTAGTAAACAGCAACAACGACACTGTGTCCTATGATAATAAAGCACTTTTTATTAGCAAAAATGAGGAAATATCATACTTAAATAAAACTAAACAAAGAAAAATATATAATAAAATGTAAAATAGTCAAGAAAGTTCAAAAGTATTAAATATGGTGTAAAATTAGAAAAATTGAAAAATCAAGAATTTGTAAAAATAAAAAACAAGAAAAAGAAAAAGTAGAAAAATTGAGAAGCCAATTTGATGATTAGCATGAATGGCCATCTCCCCCATGATTGAGTTGAAAGGAGGAGATTTGAAAAATAGAACGTGGTTGTCCATCCATTGAGGCAGTAGTTGCACTAGCTTGTCTTGGTTCTAGGAAAGGCTTCACTTGTTGGATATTGACCAACTACTTTTTATTTGGACATTCAGGCTTGTAGATCAACATGATCTCAAAGGGAAAGGTTTGATCAATTATATGATGTCCCTCCCATAATTTTTGAAAATTTGTGTTTTGAGGTACATGTGTGGGATTCTAGTAGAGAACCTTATCTCCTAGTTGAAGGTTTACTTTCTTGATTCTAAGGTTATGATGTTACTTGCTAAATGCCTTGCTCACCTCATTCAAGAATAGGGCCACTAACCAATTTTCATCTAACACATTTAGATTAATTAATCTTTCCTTCTATGCTAAACATAGGTCAAGATTTAGTTCATAGGATGTTAAGAGTGTATAGAGCTTAGATTAAATTGGGAGCATTGGAAGTTTCCTGTACACTAACTCATAGGGAGAATAACTAATAGGAAGTTTACAAGTTGAACGATAAGCATAGAGAGCATCATTAAGTTTTGTACTTCAACCCTTCTTATACTTGCTAATGGTTCACATTAGTATTTTTGTAATCTCTTGGTTGGTTATCTCAGCTTGACTGTTAGCTTGGAGGTGGTAAGGTGTTGTTAATTTATGTTCTAGCCTCAAGCATTGCATTAATTTTCAAAAGGTGGCACATGTAAAATGAGTTCCATTATTAGAAATTAGTGAACGTGACACCTCAAACATATTCACAATATTTTGTTGTATAAATTTGGCAGCAGTAGATGATGTACAATCAATAATGGCTACTACTTTACCCATTTTGTGCAGTAGTCAATTGCTACTATGATATATGCCTTTTCATTGGACATGGATGTGATGGAATCCATGAAGTCAATGCCCCATATGTTGAAATGTTTCAATGGTTGAATCCACTGTTGAGAACCTTCCATGCAAGCAGTCATGCCCCCAACATATTGACAACATTCACAAGACTTGATAAACTAGTGGGCATCCCTAAAGATTGTAGGAAAATAGTATCTCACCATCAGGATTTTTATGGCTATGCATCTCCTTGGATAGTGGCCTCTACAAGGCCTTTCGTGAGCATCCTGAAGAATGCACAGTTGATCTTTGTCAGGGACACACCAGCAGATTAGGCCATTGGTACACACCTTGTAAAGGTGTCCATTGATTTCCATGAAGTATTTGGCTCGATGAAGAAATGGTTGCTTTTTCCTAAAATCCAAGTCTTATGACATCTCTTGAGTAAGAAGATATGTGAGGATGCCATTATAACATATTGCTTTTTTAGGCATTTGTCCACTTATTACTCTAGTAAAGAGGAGTTTTTCTAGAAACTTATCAGAGAGTGGGCTCTCTTCCTCTTTATTATCCCATCTTAAGTGAGAGAGGTGGTCAGTGACCACATTCTCAGTCCCTTTTGATCTATCATTGTGAGATCAAACTCTTACAAGATCACAAGCCACCATATAACACATGGGCTCATTGTCAGCTTATTCATGAGGAAGCAGATTGCACTGTGGTCTGTATGCACAAATACTTTGTAACCAAGAACATAGTGCCTAAACGTTTCTAGTGCATACACCACTAGCATTAGTTCTTTCTTTGTGGTGGTGTAATTTAATTGTGTTCCCACAATGCTTTGACTCATGTAGTGGATGTAATATGGACATTTCTTATCATCCATTTACATGATTACTACTCCCAAAGCATAGTTAGATGCATCTATCATGATATGGAAGGGTCTGAACTAGTCTGGTGCTCGTAGGATTGGTGTTTTTACAAGTTTCTCCTTTAATTTTTGGAATGCATGTTCACATTTCTTGGTCTAAATGAAAGATGCATCTTTATTTGTAAGCTCTACCAATGGCTTTACGAACTTAGATAAATTCTCAATAAATCATTAGTAGAAGCCAGTGTATCTAAGGAATGACTAGACATCTTTAATGGTCTCTAGTTGGCATACTATTCCTTGGATGACCCTTATCTTTTTTGTGTCTACCTCAATCCATTTCTACAAAATTCGGTGCCCTAGCACAATGCCTTCTTGGACCATAAGATGGCTCTTTTTCCAGTTGAATCATAAGTTTGTTTCTACACATCTCTTAAGTATTTGCTCTAGGAAATTCAAGGCTTGCTCAAAGGTAGCTCCATAGGTGGAAAAGTCATCCACGAAGACTTTAATGCCACTACCAATTTTTTGTTGAAAGATACTAAGGACCAAGTGTTGAAAGGTTGTAGGAGCATTGAACAGACCAAATGGCATCTTATAGCATGCAAAATTCCCCCAGGGACTTGTGAATGTTGTCTTGGCCTAATTTTTTGGTGTAATTTGGATTTGGTTATAGCCACTATAAACATCCAAGAATCTATAATAATAATGCCCATATAAGGTATCAAACACTTGATCTACAAATGGCAAAGAAAAGTGATCCTTAAATGTTTCCATATTCAATAGCCTGAAGTCAATGAAAACCAGCCATTTGAATTCCTTCTTGATACAATTACGAGTGGGCTAACCCACTCAGTATTTGTGATTGGATAGATAAACCCTACATTGAGGAGTTGCTCTATATCCTCCTTGATGATTTGCCTCAATTTGGGGTTTAGCTACCTTTGCAACTACCTTTTAGACTTCATGGCTAGGTCAGTGTAGATGCGATGCTGGCATATCCTTGGATCAATTCTTGTTAGCTCTAGATATGACCAAGCAAAGGCTATTGACCATTTTTTCATCACTTTCAACCACTTTTCTTTTTGTTTAGGAGCAAGTTTGAGATTAATGGTGACTGGTTTACCATTCTTTAGAAATGCATACTCCATACTAACCGGTAAAGTTTTTAGCTCTAAGGGCTCCTACTTGAAGTTATCAGGGATTTCCAACTCTACCCAACAGGTATCATCATCTTCATTAGAGATTTGGAAATGAACTTATTCAATTTTATTCATGCCTTAAACATATGCACATGTTAGGCTCTTAGTTGGCTTCATGCATAGTGTGCTGCTATCCGAATCAACTATCAATCACTGGGTGCCCTCCTGCTTTTTGGCTATTGTGTACAGATACCTTTGAATATTGATCTCTTGTGCACACTATTTACATGCCTTAATGTATGTGCTCTTGATTGATCAAATCTTTTACATGCAATTGCACCCATGATGACTATATGCAATGCATGGAATACACATCTTTTCAATTTTTCCTAGCTCATTTTCCTTGGATATTTCTAAAGATAGGTCCCTTATGCCCATTCTTGCATCTACCATGCTTAACCAAGCCCTTCCCATAATGATGGGGAAGTCACTCTTGCAATTTTCTACCTTAATTACCAGAAAATCAGTAGGATAGGACCATCCACAAACTATGGTCACAATGTCCTCTACTAAATCCAAAGGGATAGTAATTAACTAATTTGCTAATTCTAGATAGATGTTTCTCTTCTTAAGAGGTGGTAGGTTATAGGCCTTGCACATGTCATGGGAGATGAGATTAACTTTGGAACCAGAGTCAAGAAGAGCTTTGCATGACTCTTGTCTAGCAATATGTAAATAAATGAGTCAACGTTTTGGGTTAGTTCTTTTTGTAGAAAGATTGCCAACCTTGATCCAATTAGAAACAACATGGGTTAGCATTATAGTGTGGATCCTAGGTGGCACTTGGTTTGAAGGGTACTCGAAGGTATTTGATGTAGAGGATGAGGGTGTTGGAGATGTAGGGTGATTAGCCAGAGTAGGTTGTGAGGGTTGGAGAGGACTGTTGGGCTAGAAGAAAGGTCTTTTTCATGATTAATTTTCTAGACCACTCAGCTGAAAAAATGGTTGTGAGTGTGCAACCCTTGTAGCATTTCGTTGTTGTGGCTATGGGGGAATCTCACCCTGCATGGTTGGAGTAGGAGGTAACTAGGTTGAAGGAAAATGTGTATGTGTAGAGGGATGTGGAGGATGATAAGGATATGGATATGGATTCTCCCCTCGAGTAGATGGTGAATGTGTTCGATGATACTTTGGAAAGTAATAGTGATGCTAGAATGATGCATGACTTGCAGAACTTCTAGGGGAGATAGGCTACTGAACATAATACCTTTATGGATTTGGTTGCCTATAAGGGTCTTGCTACCTTGGTGGTGGCATCCCCCACAATTGTGGTTGATACCATTGTTGGTATTGCTCATAAGGTTGTGAAGGAGTTTCACTTGGATAGTATGCTTGTTGCTATTGGTGGAATTGTTGTGGATTGCCTTGAGGATAAGGCAATCATCTTGGAGCTTGCCTACATGCTAGGTGAGGATTCAATGCATACACTCCAAACTCTTGTAAGTGTGACACCATAGGGTAACATCCCTTTGGATGTTCATATTGATAGATGTCACATTTAGTTTCATCATTAGAGTTAGACTCCACAACATCCTCTACTGCAACAGCTTTACCCTTACCTCTTTGGTAGGCATGTTTAGCTTCTTTTTGTTTTTTGTGATTACAATCACTATTTTGTTCTTTGGATTCTTTAGCAATCTTTAAAGCAGTCTGAAAATTTTCATCCAAAGAGTCCCATAACTTGTCAACCTTGGCTAAAATATCAAAAATAGATTTTTGGATGGGCAAGGTCTTTCTATTCACCACTTCATCAAGTGGTAACTCCTCCTTGTTATAAAATTAGACCTCTTGTTTTCTAATGGAAGGATTCCTATTATACTCTTTAGCACTTTCCCTTTTTGTAGCTCACCACCTTCTTCTTTTGCTACTTGCTCAATTAGCCTTTGGATTTGATGAGCTCCCAATTCAGACAATCTTCCTTGGGAATACACCCCAAGGATTCTTCTAGTTTCTGCTCTACGCCCATCTATGATGTGGTGAAGTTGTTCCCTTTGAGAATAACCATGGCCAAGGCATCGGTGTAGAAGTGAATAGTATCAGCCCATGGTAGCATCGAAGGGTTCATGTGCTCCCTATTTCAAACCTTAGATTTGCCTTCTTAGATTAGACACTCTAGAGTACGTTTGATATTTATCATTAAATAGCTCTAGCATGGTACTCTATCTGCAGATAGATTCCAAATTTAAAGACTGATATCAACTTTTAGCTTCTTTGATGAGTGTCTTTAGGAAAAGCTTGAGTTTTTGCCACTCATTTTCTATGTTCTATAAGGCATAGGCGTCATGAAAATCTTGTAAGTGTGTTTGTGAATCAGAGTTGTATCCCCCCTCAAATTGTAGAATATTGTTCATATCTAGGTGCTTGATTCAATTATCCTTCACATGCCTGGTTGGAATTTTAACTACCTTCACAATGTTGAGCATGCTTCGAGTTACCAATAGAGGTTCATCATCATTTTTGCATTGATACCGTTGATGATGGTTTTAGCCATCCCTTTCGTTTTGAAGGCCTTCATGGTCATTGTTATCTCACTGATCACCTTCATCACAGTTATTTCGATGGTGGCTTTCATGCGAACAGTCAAATAAAGAGGAATGTTTGGAATCAAATGAAGAGGATGAAGAGGAAGGTGGACCACTACCACCACTGAGGTGCCTACCACCACTCTTACATTTATTATGAACATCATCCTTAGATACCTTGCTATTGCGGTGCTTGCCCAAGTTTCTACCTTGGCTATCACTCTTTTTTGAATCCAATTTATGAATACTAAATTGCAAGTTCAGGTTCACACTCTTGTCACCAGTATCAGGGGGTGGAGTGTATTGACCTCAATCATTGGTGTAAGGCTGGAAGGGAAAAAAAACATTGAAAGATCATCGGGCAGACACAGCTGACCCTGCCTTCACCTGAGGGAAAGTTGGAAAAGGAAACGAAGGCAGAGTGCCTTGGATGGTCTGCATGCAAATCAACCAAGGAATTCCCTGAGCGTAAACTATGGCTTGCACTGGGGTTATAGTAACTAATGATGTATGAAATGTAAATATTAATGTATGAAATGCAAACAGAGCGTACACAGAACAGTATTGTAGAGAAAATGTAAACTGAACGTAAACAGAGTAAACAATATAATGGCTGGAAAAATGAACTGTGTTGTATTTCTTAGAAAGGATGTGCACCGGTCAAAGCGTAGCTACATGTGTGGATGGCAGGTCAAGCACCAAGCCTCGGGGTGATGTGTTTTAGAAGTGCTTGGATGCTAGGAGTCAAGTGTGCCCAAGCGCCCAAGGGTTGCTAGTCTACGTTTCTTAAGCCTTCAAACTTCAAAATTGCCCATCCTGTTTATGTGAACTGATAGGGTATTTATAGGTTTTGGCTAGGCTTGGGTGCAAAACTCATGGATGGAATCAACGGTTGAGAGTTGAGAGGAAAATAGATCAAGTAACATGTGTTCGATGAACAATTGTGTGAGAGTTGGACGTGTGTGGGCAAGCTACGTTTTTGACTAGGTGCATTGTATATTACAACGTGTGTTGGCTTACTCAAGTTAGCTTACACTCATGGAAGCACATACAATTCAGAGCATAACAGCTTGACAAGCTCATAGGTGATGAAAATTTACAATGGAAATGATAATGCACAACAAGAGAATTTGACTTTGGCTCACTTGAATCTTCTCGATCTTTGAACTGACTACTACAGGATGTTGATCTGAGTGGTTTTGTGGCTGTTCGAGGCATCTTTGTTTCACCAAAGCTTCTAGTGTGAGTTGACTTTGTCCTGGCATGTCTCCAGTTTGCTCACACTACATTCACATTGCACTCACACTGCACTCACACTACACTCATGTTGCACTCACGCTGCCAGTGTGACCTTAGAGTGAGTGAGCTAAAATGACATATTTTGCATCAAATTTTGATCTTTGAAGCTTGTTTATTGAGTGTAGCTTTTGTTTGACTATGGTTGACCTTGAGATTGATCTTAAAGTCAAAAATTGAGCTTGATGTGCCTTGTTTTTGAACCATTTTTGGTAGCTCACATTGGACTCATGTTGCTAGCATGAGTGCAGCGTGACCATAGTGTGAGCTACAAAACTTGCAATTTTGAACTGAAATCTAGAATTCTAGATGTTGGAACTTGAAGTTGTTGACCATGAACCCTGAGGATAACTTGGACATTGGAAATCAAATCATTTCGACTTAGTTTTGGAGCTGTCAGAGTTGGTCACGCTGTACTCACATTGCCAGCGTGACCTCAGCGTGACCACAACATGAGTAAGAAAATTTGCATCTTTTGACTTGAAACTTGAATCCCTGAATGCTGAAAATTTGAAGTAGAAACAATAGTGACCCTTGAGAATGCCTTGCACCCTCAGACTGAGCCACTTTGACTTGATTCTGACGCTGTTTGGAGTTGCTCATGCTGAGGGCAAGCTGGCTTGACAAGCCAAGCATGAGCAAGCTAGCTTGAGCAAGTTGGGCATGAGTTCCATGCCTTAGTAAAATTTTTACTTCCCAAAAGCTAAAAGGGCTCTGGATTATTCTCATTTCAAGGTGTTAGGCAAAAATTAGTGGTGTTTCATGGAGAATCTTCATGTTGAGAACCTTTAGTAGGAGGATCCTTAGTGTCATCTTGATTCAGTAGGAATAAGGGATTGGTGTAATGTTTTCCCTTTGTAGCGAAGTTTCTCCTAACATTGATCTCATTTACATTGTGTTTCAGTGGGATAGTAGTTTTGAGTGTTGTATCGATCCAAAACATATTCTTTGTGAAGATCTGCTATGCCTAACTTCTTAAGGGTTTTGAATAGTATCTTAGGCACAAATCGATCAGGGGGACAAGATGACATTGCCCTCCATATCACACCATCGCAATTATTCATCTTGATGTAGGATGAAGGTGAAGTTTGACACAAACTCATTTGGATGAGTGTATACCACCTTGCATTCTTTTGGCACCAATTGTGCTTGAGAGAAGAAGACATTTTGCAAAAAAAAGCAAAATAAAATTATCAATGTGCTTTTATAATTTTATGTATAGTGGGAATGATATTGACCTTAAGGTTTGTACAATGATATTAATGGTATTCACTTAGACCTAAATAGCGCACGTTCTACAAATAGTCCCTAGCAATGGTGCCAATGATGAGTGGCGAGGTACCCCTACACCCAACCATACGAATCATGAAGTGTTCACACACGATCCAGTTGAATTTCGTGGACTTTATTATTTCTAATGCACTAGCCCTTTAGGAAGTGAATGTAGGCTTAAGGTCAATCATTATCTTTCTAATTACACTTGTGATGTTCATTGGTATGGTTAAGTGTAATTGAGGCATTCAATTTTTATCATTTTTATGTTTTATAGTTGGGTGCTTGAAATGTATATCAAAGAAATTTAATTAACTAATCATTTAACTAATCCTAACATAAGCATTTGTTCGCACTTTCCATGCTACTAGGCGATCAAGCACTATGCTACTAGGCATACCAAGCAATAACACTACAACGATTACCAAGAAAATAGTGTTACGCTTGAAGCGGTCGTACTTATGTGTGTAATCTATCTTGCTTAATTGCCTCATTAATGTAGTAACTGGAAAATATTTAATAACTAATGGAAAATATTTAATAAATAATTAAGAACATTAAATGCATAAATAAAATAGCTAATATATCCAAAGTGCTACAAGGTCTATTAGAAAGCTCATTTTTATTACCATACACACTATCGTGCTTAGGTACAACAATGCTCAAAGAAAGATCCATACACTCAATGACTCTTGTTGTGGGCACTCAGAGGAAAAATTATAACTTTCAAATGGAAAAAAAATGCAAGAGCTCTATTGCAAATACAATCTCTACTTGCCATAAATGTAGTTGCACACACATATTTATAGTTGACTATAGATAGTACATCTATGGGGCCATGTTGACACATGATATGATGTGTCAACTAGGCCTCGTCGATGAGGCCCAGATGATGAGGTCGCGTCGACGAGGTCTTGTCGACATAGCCAATAGAGTGTGACTCTTCACTTATGAACATCTATTGCTTTTAAATGATTGTGGTTCCTTTATTTACTTGTACTAAAATCAAAGCATGCATGACTTTCCTATTCTTTTGATAAATTCTTTTGGTTGAATCTAGAATTACATGATGCTATCTATTAGATCAATTTTCTTTTATCTTTGATATTTAGCATCAATTTCTGTTGTTTCTCATGGATTTTGAATTGACAACCCACCTATATGATGTTCAATTATAAGCTTAAGCATGAAATATCTATTTTTATACAACAAGTAGTTGATATTATGAGCAAGGCCATGATCATTTTTGGGTATCCATGCTTTTGATTGAGTTATCCTTTGAATAATTTTCTTTGAGATGTAAATTTTGGAAATTTGGCATGGGTGGTTTCAAGTTGTAGATTGCTATATGCTCATTTACCAAGATGAAGATCCATACTAATTACTTATTTTGAAGATAGATTACTTGCTCCTCAACGTTCACACTTCACTTCAAGATTAAATATTGATTAAAAATATTATATCAGTTCTTGATATGTGTGGCAACACTTATAATATTGTTGATTTCCTATTTGTGTGATACTTGATGAAACACCTATTTTTATATGCTCTATATTTGATATTTTGTATTAATTGACTATTTTTACATGATCATATTTACATTAAGAGAGAATCTCAAGAAGTGTATGAATGTATATTTATTAACATGTTTTAATTTTGATCAATGGTTTTGGATGTTGCATTGTCTTGAACAAACATTGGAGTATGCATGTCTCACTCATAGTCTTGACATTTAAAATTGGATGTTGATTATTCTTATTCAATTAATTGTAGCTCCTTATTTTGACCTCAAAAGAGCAGTTCTCAACTTTCACAATCATGCCTTAAGTGGAGGATGCAGTACATTCCTCACTACATTTTGAGCAATAACATGATTTTGAGGAATGTATTCATCTCACATCAATGATTTTTCATTTTTAAGTTGTATGGATACATTTACCTCATCATGAAGATATGCCCATTTGCTAATGTTGTATAAAAATGAAGATCATTTGAATTCCAAGAACATTGCACTACTAATGACTTATTGTTTTAGAGATAGGTTACTTAAGCCTTTGCTTCAACTTCAAGATTGAATTTCACCTAGAAGGTTTGTTCTGGTCTTGCAAAATATGGGGCACCTATTCATGAACCTAATAAATACATACTCCCTATATCTTTTTAGGATCATGAGTGATAATTGTCTCTCCATATTAGGTGGATATTTTTGTTCTTTTCTATCTTTTCTACCCATGTTTATGCACCTTATTCTTTTTGTTGCTATTCAAAAAGGGGAAGAGTTTTATGGTTATATTTGTATGATTACTAACCCATTTTCTTAAGTTTTGAACATCACTAAAAAGGGGAATATTGTGGACCTTTTGGTGTGCTAAAAATTTTAAGTAAAATGGAGATAAAAGTTGTTTGTATGATTGTATGGTTATTGTGTTTGTAGGACTACAGACATAGGAAACTAAGATGAGCTAAAGAGGACAAGGAACAAACTATCCTAGAGCTTAAAGGAGGAGGTCATTCACATGTCCTCAAATGAACATCTAAAGAATGTGGATAAGGACTAGATATTGTACAAGAAAAGTGGACATCATTAAACCATACAGAAGATCAAGGTTGCGGACAAGGAACGATGCATTCATCATGTAAGAGAAAGTGAAGAAAGATGTCTCTAGGAAGCAATAGACGTCTTGGCATATTTGGAGTGAACTCAGAAAAAGATGTATTTAGAAATATAAATATGTCTTTCACAAGGCAAAGAAATATTTATAGATTATAGACCAAGTCTAGAAATACATCTTTCATAAGACAAAGACATCTTCCAGAGTAGAGACTTCAGAAAGACATCTTTTAGGAAACAAAGATGTCTTCCTAGATTTGATGGAAAATTTAGAGAGATGTCTCAAACATAAGAAAGATGTCTCCCATAACCATTAGTGATTGTTAGCTAGCCATTGCACAAGTTTTGAGAAGGATTTAGCAACATGGCCCCCATAAGAAGACTTCATGTGCATTGGGAAATATGCAAGCCTTGTTTTATTCATTGTACAATCATTTGTAATCATTTAATTCTTTGTTGCTCTTCATTGTCTTATAATTTTGGCTTTTAAAGTATGTTGCATATAACTATAGATGGATCAAAAAATTAAGTTGCAATAATTCCTTGTAATTCTTGTTCTTGTTTCCCTACAAGGTTGAGTTCCTTGAGCTTATTAGGATCTTGTGGGATTGAGTTGTTGGTGTTGTGGTATAACACTTTAGTGTGGAGCTCAAGATTGTAAAGTTAATGAAAGCCTTAAAACCAAATTTCCAAGCCTAATAGGACCTTGTGGGGTTGAGTGATTGGTGCTAAGGTACAACACTCTAGAGTAGGGTTTGAAGACTGTATAGGATGTGGATCCTTCAACCACATTTGAGGGTAAAAAAGTCTAGAGGTGTGCTAGTAATCTACCCTTTGAGTGTGGACTACCCAATTTGGGAAACCATGTTAAATTTGGTGTGTGAGCTTTTATTTACAAAGTTATAATTTGGGAAACTTATTCATCCCACCCATTTCAAAGTTCAATGATCCACAGACTTGTGATCTCTTTTTTTAACATTCCCACAAATTGTAGTCCAATAGTGGAAAATTTAAATTAAATCCGAAGTACTACAAATACTAGAAATTTTACAATGATCTAACCTTGACTCATGGTCAATTGATGGTATCCTTAGAGTTAATATTTCACTATCTCTAGGATATCTAAACTCATGGCAAGGTCACGGTACTACAACATAACCTAATCGAGACTTGAGATTAGCCATCATGATCCTTGGTAAGATACTATGACTCATGGTTTTATAGACAATGTCTAGTTCCTAAATTGTGGTCAAGTCACGTTGGCCAAAAACTAATCCACTAATGTTGAAATTTTTGCAACAACTAGTTTAAAGATCTTATTCTACTATCATTCTCTGACATGTGATATCAAAGATGAAAATTTGTTGATATGAAGGTAAAGAAACATGACCTCCAAATATATTCCAAAGTATTTTTTTATTCTTAATGGATCTCAAGATTTTTCTTATTGATACCATTTAATCAAGTTTTTGTTGCAAATTAATGAGGTTTGGTCTTATGTTGAGAATGGTCTTATACTCCCTCCTAATGTCAGTGATCTAACTAAAGAGAAAAGAAGATAGTTTAATAGAGAAACTAAGTTAGATGCTTTTGATAAGATGATTATTTATTCAAGTTTTACTGAGGCTATTAGTGCCAAAATTATAACTAAAAATACCTCTAAAGAATGTTGGGATGCCTTACAAGAGGAGTATGGATATATTTTAAAAACATAAAAGTCTAAATAGGTGAGCCCTTAAGCATTTTCATGAAAGGTTCACTCTATGTCTTTGAAATTTTGAAGAAATTATAATTATTCCATGTAGAAAAGATGCATAGAGTCAATTAAATGTTAGATGATGACTATAGGTTTATTAGTTCCATTAAAACCATTGTCCAAATAGAAGAACTCTTCACGTATACTTTAGATGAATTTGTATTAAGCCTAAGTGCTCTCTAAGAATTAAGAAATTCTTCATCATGAAGGTAAGATAATGCCTATGTAGCTTAATGTCCTTTAAGAGATATAAGTCAAGAAAGAAGAGGTACATAAAGAGGAAATTTCTAAAGAAGTAAACTACCATCTCAACAAATATAATCATGAAATTTCAAACGTTAGAGGAAGAGACCCAAGATAATGAAAAGAAGTTAGAAGAACCAGCTTCTAACCAAGGAGCAACACCTTCATACCATCTTCATCAATTTCATTGTGTAAGTTTTTCAATAAGAAAGGTTACATTGAGAACAAATTTTGGAAAATATGGGATGCCAAAATCTCAAAATTTAAGAAGTCAAGAATCAAGCATAATAATAAGATTCTTTATTAGCTTAAGATAAAGGTAAGCAAGTAGGTGATGGTTCCAATACTAAACAATTCACCTACTTGGGTTTCCTTGGGGTTTTCCTCCTTCGACATATATCCCTTAGAGGCAATCTAGCACTACCACCATAGTTAGGCCTATAATCGGTTAGAAGGGATGGCTACTCCACTTCCTACCCTACTTCACCCAGGTTCTTGTGACTTGCCTATACCAGCTTTACCACTTCATGTTAGCATGACCTCTAAGCTTGGGTATAAATGCCTTAGGTCAAATCCCCAAAGGTTACCTCAAGAGACATGTCTATTGTTACAATGCATCCTTTTAGGTCTTAATTATAGCTACCCTTTTAGGTCTTGTTATAATAATGATAGCACTTGTTATGAAGAGACATCATCTTTGTTATGCAACAGAATTATTTGGGAATGAGGATGTAACAACTATATTTGACAAAGATAAATGAATCATCTCAAATGGTTATGGTCTAGTAGAAAATATTTCTAAATTATAAAATTAGATCTATTATTTTGAAGTAATGGACTCCACTCATGTAAATTCAAGTCAATAGTTCTTAAAACATGACATGACATGACTAGATTGTGGCATTGGAGGCATGGTCATGCCTTCTAATTCAGCCTTCTTAAGCTCATCAAGAATTAGCTATCCATTAGAGTCAAGTTTTAAAAAGCATCTTAAGAGATTTGTGATATATGTCAAAAAGACAAACAAAAGGTACTTTCAAATGTCAATAATAGTGAGAGGAGGATTAAACATTTGGAGCTAATTTACATGGATGTTGTGGGTTTAGTGTCCACTATTTCTCATAGAGGAAGTAAACATTTTTTTTGGTTATTAATGATTTTTCTAGGTACACTTGGTGGACTAACATCCTTCATTCCAAAGATGAAGTATTTGGTGTCTTCAAAAATTTCAAGATATTGGTGGAAAATAGGCTTGGATCAAAAATCAAATTCCTCAGGAGTAGCAGAGGAGATAAATTTATAAATGATAATTTTGATGAATTTTATAAAAATCACAACATATCAAAATAAACCAAATATGGATATAACTAAAGATTAATGGAGTGCTAAGAGGAAAAATGATGTAATCGAAGAGACATGTTGATGTTTGTTGGATCATGCTTTCCTTTCTAATTTCTATTGGAATGAGGTAGTCCATGTGGTAATTTATATTATAAATACATTTATTACATCTCCCATAGGTGATAAAACTCTTTATGAATGATTGTATGTCAAGGTATCAAATCTCTCTTATCTCAAAGTATGTGGATGTGTATGCTATGTAATGATCTCAAATGCTCTTGTAAGAAAGCTAGATAATAAAGTAAGGAAGTGTGCCTTTCTTCAATTTGATTCCAAGACAAATGGCTAAAAATGATTTAATCCACTTGAGAATAAGTAACATGAATTAGTAAGTGTAATTTTTGATGAGAAAACCTTATGGTTTGACTCATTCTATCATAAACACTAACCTTCAAAGAAGATACATAAGAAGATAAGCAAAGTCTAATATTTCCTCTTTGGCCTTAATTAATAAATCATAAAGTGTAAAGGAGGCTCAAAAAATACAAGCGTAAAAGAATAGAATGAAAAAGAAGTATGAATCAATCACAAAAAATAATATTGTAGATAGAACAATATGAAGGAAGATCATTTGTACCAAGTGGATGTTTAGAACTAAATTTAATAAACAGGAAAAATTTTTACTTACAAGGAAAGGTTGGTAGCAAGATGATTTCAATAAAAGAAACATAATGATTATGAAGAAAAATTTTCTTATATTGCAAGATTTAAAACTATTAAGATCATGATATCCATAGTAGTTCATCTCAAGATTAATATGTACCAAATGGATATTAATATCACCTTTCTAATCGTGTCCTTGAGAAAGAAGTATATATTCTCCAAATTGAAGGGTTTGAGATCCAAGGCTAAGAAGAAAAAATGTGTAAGCTTTACAAGTCCCTCTATGGACCCAAGCAATATCCAAGATCTTGGTTACATAGAATTAATGATTTTCTACTAGAAACTTCTAAACAAAAGTTGTATGCCTGAGTCTACTATCTATATGAAACATGTAGGCATTGATGTAATCTTGATATCATTACATGTTAATAACTTGGTCTTTCTATCAAATTCTAAAATGCTACAAAATTAAGGAAACACATGATATAATAATTTAAGATGGAGGATTTAGAACTACTAAGGTACTTCCTAGAAATCCAAGTAGAGTAGGAGGAGAATCCATGAAACAAAATAAGCTGAAAATATCATAGAAAAATAAAGCCTAATATATGAAAGAATAGCCACTACTTCACTCCCACCAAATCTCAAACTTCAAGTGAAAGATAAAAATCACTTGTTTGATGCTTCTCTTTATAGAATTATGATAGGATCCTTAAGGTTCCTTTATTATTCAAGGTCTAATATTGAATTTTTCACTTCCTATATTTCAAGGTTTATGAAAAAATCTAGAGTTAGCCACATGAATGCTCTCAGGGATGTCTTGTGATATGTAAAAGGAACCATGAATTTTACCATAAAAGTTATCAAAGTTAATGGGAGCTTTCTTTTATTCTATGATAATAATTGGGATGAAGATCTACAAGAGAGAAAGTCTATATTAAATTATATCATCTTTTGTGGGGCTAATCCCATCTATTAGAGTAGGAATAAGCAAAGTATCATGGCTATTTTATCATGTAAGTTTAAATTTAGTGTAATGGAATTGTATCAAACATATATTATGGCTCAAGAAGCTCTTCACTCAAATGGGCATTGATTTTTTTTACTGATTGAGTTTATTGTCAATAATATGTATGTAATATAGCTCTCAAAGGAACATGTCCTTCATAAAATTTCCAAGCATGTTATCAAGTACTACTTCAAAAAATAGGAAGTGAAAGAGGGCAACATCTTGCCCAAGTATGTTTCTACACAAGATCAATTAGTTGATATCCTTATAAAGCATCTTCAAGCATATAAATTGGACTACATATTAAAGACCATTAGGATATCAAAGGTAGAAGAAACAAGTAAATGATACTCCCAGAGCTATAACCCCATGATTCTCACA
This sequence comes from Gnetum montanum, assembly GCA_015680685.1. Classification (NCBI taxonomy): domain Eukaryota; kingdom Viridiplantae; phylum Streptophyta; class Gnetopsida; order Gnetales; family Gnetaceae; genus Gnetum; species Gnetum montanum. Next base: position 80,174 of record MNCI01033252.1, read on the forward strand.
CATTGCATACTAAAAGAGGTGGTATTAGAAATAATGTGAATGTATGGTCCTAACTCCTCCATCCATGTTAACTTTGATGTTGATTAGGGTAGGATGTAGTGGTAGTCTTTTCTATAATGTTATGATATTTACTTTTCATGTAATAAGTGTTATAACTATATTTTTATTAAGGAAAAACATCTAGAAAGATAGGGATTAAGCTTATTTTCAAAAAGAGTAAGAACATGCAAAGAACCTTCATGTATGGCCCATTCTCCAAGAAGAAAAATCCTCTCTAAAAAAATATAACTAAGGTTGAACCCCTCCAATTGTAACTTATCTTTCTTATGCATTTTAAGTTAAAGTGAATAAAAAATCTATCTTCCCTCAATTTTGAGTATTTTGTGCTAGTTGTTTATTCTTGGAAAGTTGTCTTAGCTTGTTAATTATCTTTTTTCTTACATTCTTGCACCATGTCCATTTGATTTGAGGAGAAAATTTCTTTGATGAATTTCTCACAATTTCATGCATTCTTTCAAGTTTCAGACATGCATGTTTCAAATACATATTCTTTTAAGTTTTTAAAGTACAATGAATGTTTAAAAATGTTTCTAGTAAATTTTCAAATTATTTATAAGTGTTTCATGTTTTAATTCAAGGGATTCACTGTTTGATTCAACATTCATATTAATTTTCATTTCCTTATTCATTGATGTTTTTCTTTTAAGTAAAACATGGTGTAAGAGTACATATTGCTTGTGCTTGTGCTTATCTCAAGCTACTTTAGCTTAGTGGAATTCTATCTCATGTTTGTTTCATGTTCTTAAAGGTATTTGAAGGTTTCTTAATGAAATAGTATTAGGTTATGCAAGTTTATGATGTTTTTATGCTTTCAACTCATATGTGTCAAATTTAACATTTATTTGTTATTTATATTATAAATCAATAAAGCTAAAGAAGCTTGAGATAAGAACATGCATGAAGAAATATGTGCTTTTACACTAGATTTTACTTAAAAGAGAAAAATCCATGAATAAGAACATTAAAATTAACATGATTATGGAATTGGAGAGTGAATACCTTGACTTACAACATGAAAATACTCATCAATCATTTCAAAATTTAAAAGAAACATTTTAAAATATTTTTTAACTTCAAAAGCTTAAAATAACTTGTAATTAAAACATGCATGTGAGAAACTTGAGAGAATGCATGAAATTATTAGAAATTCATCAAAAGAATTTGCTCCTTAAATTAAATGGACATGCTGCAAGAATCTAGAATGTTTAAACATGTTTCTACTTAACATGTTTAGACCTGACCTATTTAGAGGTTGATATACATGTTTTGGTATTCATCTATCAAGTTGAAGTCTCTTCTCATATTATATTATTATCAAAGTTTTATTTTGGTGTCATTCTTATTTTTTTAAATGACCATGACTCAACTAGGATTTTATGATGAATCGTGATATACACAGACACAAGTCAAGGAAACCATGAAATCATCACAACTTATGGTGATCAACCATGAATTTACCATAACATATGGTTCTAGATCATGGATTCACCACAACTTGTGGTGCTCAACCACAATTTTCTGCAACTCATGATCTATTTTTAATAGTCCCATAACCTGTGGTTTATTCATGAACGAGTAGATGTATATTCAAAGTACTACAAAGGCCATAGAATTCATCATGATATAACCATGACTTATGGATGGCTCATGGTATCCTCAAATTTAATTTTTTTCTATTTCTAGGAGACCATGATTTATGTTAGGATTGTGATATTATAATACTACTTGATCATGAATCATGATTAGTCACCATAACTTATGATAAGATACCATGACTTGCTATTTTGGAAAACATAACAAATTTCTAACTCATGATCATCAAAAATTTCTCTAGTGAATTGAAATTTCTAGAGTAGCTAGTTCAGATTGAGCTTATTTCACTATCATTCTCTAATATAATTGTATTTTCACATTTTACTTGAACAAAACATTGTAAAAACACCTATTTATGTAAATATTGGAAGGATTTATACACAAAAAGAAGAAATGAGAAGATTTCTAAACAAGTATACTTAGTAGATAACATATCCTAACTCATTAAAGTTTATGAGATTTGAAAATATAAGGACCCAAGTATACCAATTATTCCCGTTAGAATTCATGGAAAAAGAATTAAAAATGTTCTATTAAACCTAGAATCAAGCATCAAAATCATACCATATATAGTTAGCAAGGCTTTAAACCTGAAAAAATATAAGAAACGTTAATGTGTTCATATCACAAGTGGATGGTTCAATGGTCAAGCCATTAGGAACAGCTAGAAATTTAATTGTTGAAGTATAGGAATGAAGATATAATGTCAGTTTTATTTCTTTAAAAGTGAAGGATTTCCAATGTTTTTCTATCATAGAAAGATCCTAGTTCACTACTATTGATGCAATTATTTATTGTAGGCTAGGATAACTTCAACTCACTCTTTCTAACTTTACATTTATTCTTGATATCTTTGACAAGGAAAAACATGACAAAATAAACAAAGATATTATGGAAGAAAGGATGATTTATTTAGTTCCAACTTCAACAATGGATGTGGATATAGATAGTTTGACATTAAAGAACTTTGAAAAGAGACACTGTATTCTTCCATAAAGAAAAAACAAAATCTATTGGATCTAATCCTAAAGCTTTGATCAAGAATTATAGGGGAAAATATAGGAAACTTAAATAATCATTAATTGTAACTTAAGAAATCACTAAGTACCATTAAGGAGATTTTCCTTGAGAAGAACAAGTCATTAATAATAAATTCTAACTTCAGAATTAATCAAGTGAATAAGTTAATTGTAATATTAAAAAGAAAATCTAAGGAATTTGCATTAAGTTTTGAAGATCTTCATTATGGAATTTCCTCCAAAATTTTTCAAGATCATATCTACCTAGAAGATACTGTTAAACTAATTAGAATTCCTTCAAGAAGAATCAACCCAAATCTTAAGAAAATTATAAAAGATGAAATCTCTAAATTATAAAAGGAAAACATAATTTAACTCATAGCTAATAGTGAATGGGTTAGTCCCATTACTATTATATCTAATACAACAGAAAAATGATGTGTGTTTGTAGATTATAGGAAATTAAATCAAAGCATAGATAAAGATGACTTTCCTTTGCAATACATCCACCAAATTATAGAGATATTAGAAGAGCATGTGTATCATTATTTTCTTGATGGATTTAATAGTTACAACAAAGTAGCCACAACTCCTAAAGACTAATAAAAGATAACCTTCACCTACCATTATGGCACCTTCGAATATTGGCAGGTCTTTGTTGTTGGCTTTTTAGAGTAGAAGATAATATTTTTTATTTTATATAGTAGATGTTTAGTTTAATAAAATATAGAAAATTTCTAGATTGATGGGTAGTTGTAATATATATATATTATTTTAAAGGTTTTTTATCATTAAGAGAATATTGAATTATTTTTAGTAAACTTTTCCGTACTTGTCACATATATATATGCAAGATATCTATTAGAAATTTGGATAAAGGAACCATCAATATAATTTCATCAAGAATTTAATTACTTCATCATTATTTACTTAGTCTTAAAATTTGAATAGTCATTTAACAAAATTTTTCAATAATTTAAATTTATTAAAAATCAAGAAATATGGATACATGCATCCAAAATTTTAGTTCAATATCTATGTTGATTTTTAAGAAATTAGATCTATAATTTCGTAGATTTTTTGAATCTTGAATTTTTACTAGAATGAATGATGGTCAATGATTAGATCATCTCTCCCTCATCAAATATTTTCTTGATGTGATATTATATTTATTTAAAATATGATAATTATTGAAAGTATTAGTTAAAATTTCATTATCATAAACATACCAATTTTTGAGTTATCATCTCTCATATTTGGCAGAATGTAACATAACCTTAACTTATGGATATCTTTTGTAGTATTAAAAAAAAATGTAAAGAACTTTCTAATATTTTTAAGAATATAAATTTCATTAGCTAAGTCTTTTTGAAGTCAAGATAACAAAGAAATTATTTTGCTACCTAAGATTCCTTCACTTGTTATTGGAGAATTAGGTTCACCTCCAAGAATGAGGAAAAAATACATAGCTAGATACTCCATCATCTTTGATAGCTCTGAAGATTTCAGCCTATGGTTAAGAATGATGAAAGGCCTCCTTGAACATAATAACTATTGGAAAATAGTTGAAATAGATTTCAAATTCATCCTTCATTTTGAAAATCTCACCATAGTACAAATCAAAGATTATGAAAAGAAGAAGAAGAAGAAGAATTTATCTCTCATGATGCTATTGGCTAATATCTCACAAGTTATTTTTGGTAGATACAATATTTATACTATTTCCAAAGAAGTGTGGGATAATATTGAATTAGAATATAGGGAAAGCATAGAAAATCAACAATTATAGTAACTAACCTAAAAATAAAAATTTGATGCCCTAAAAATTAGAATAAATGAAAGTGTTAAAGATTTCTTTATTAGAATGTATGAAAGCTTATATAAAATAGATGAACATGGATATGGTTATATCAATAGGAAAAGAGTTAAGAAAGTTTCTCAAGCTCTCTACATAGATCCAAGATTTGAAAACATGATGAAAACCATTACTCTTTCAATGAACTTCAACATGTTTAGTATCCATGAATTAGTTGCTTAGGTCACAACCCTACAAATTATGAAGAATAACAAATAATCTAGTAATGATGATTGAGCATACATAAGTAACCAAAGAGGAAGATATAGAGAAGAAAGATTTAGAGAGAGAGGGAGATTTAATTATTATAATAGAGATCAAGAAAAAAACCTCAAAAGAAAATGATGATCAAAGTACATGAGAAAAAGAAAGAGATTTAGCTAGAAGAAGAGGTATATGGAATCAATCTTAAAGACAAAGATAGAATTAAGACCTAATATACTATTGAAACTTCTCCAAAGAAAAGGTCATACCATTGACCAATGTTGGACTAGAATTAGTTTTTAATAATACATTAATAAAGTTCACAGATAGAATAAGATACTCCACCATCATCTTAAAAGGCTACTCAAGAAGAAAAGCTAGGTGAATTTTTAGCATTCAATTGAATTAAAGAAAGATTCTTGAATTATAAACAAGTGGTGCCCTAATCACATGACATCTTACAAAAATTATCTTCTAAATTACAAAGAAAATAATAGTCTTTGCAATTTCAGAATTAGAGATGGAAAATATAGTCGTAGAAGATATAGAAGATTTTGTAGTTAAATTAAACAATGGAAAAAAACTCATCATTTCCAATGTGTATTATTTTCCTAATATTTTCAACCCTCTGATCTCTATTCAACAGGTCTTTAATGAAGGGAATAGTGTTAGTTTCAACAATAATTTCTACATTATTAACAAACCTAATGGTGAAGAAATTGTTTAGATTAAAACCTTAGAGAATAAAATATATTTCCTTAAATATGACTATCTGAATGAAAAAGGTAACATCATAAGAAACCATACTTAATAAAAGCATGTTCTTACAACATAAGGTAATCAAATCCTAAACAAAGGAGGTGCATTCATTAATAAATAATGTAATAATTTATATAAATAAAATGGTATATTTCATCACACCATATGTGGATATAGCTCATAATCAAATGGAGTAGCTAAAAGAAAGAATAAAATACTATAATACATGGCAAGTGTAATGCCCCCATTCTCAAATAATGTTGTTGCATAATGAAGATGATGCCTCTTCATAACAAGTGTTAACATTATCGTAACAAGACCTAAAAGGCTGTATTGTAATTAAGACATGAAAGGATGAATTGTAATAATGGACATATCTTTTGAGGTGACCTTTGGGGGTTTGACCTAAGAGATTTATACTCGAGCTTAGAGGTAATGCTAGTAGGGAGTGGCAGAGCTAGTAAAGGTGAGTCATGGGTGCTAGGTGAAGTGGGATAAGAAGAGGACTAGCCATCCCTTCTAGCTAGTGATAGGCCTAACTGTGGTGGCGGTGCTAGATTGCCTCTAAGGGATAGATGCCAAAAGAAGAAAATCCTAGGGAACACTCTCAGAGCATGATCCAGATACACTATTCTACTTTAATAAAGCATTCTTTCCTATTTTCATTATTTTCCTTATTATTTTCATTACACATAATGTTGAATGTTACATATATTTTACATTTTTTATATTGTCTTCTTACGCATAATGTCTAATATAATGTATATTTGACATTTTCCATGACATCTAGGAATGGGATGTCACAACAAGGTTCTTACTAAAGCATGTCTCATTGCCTAACCAATATTGAAATATGGCTATTACAACTACTTACTACATTTCAAATTGAATAATAATCAAAATTAATGAAGTTAGATATCCATATGAAGTTCTACATAATAGAATTTCTAAATTGAGTCATATGAGAATAGTTGGGTGTCATTTTTTATAAAGATCTCAAAATAATTCATTGACAAACTTGAAGATAGAGGACAAAAATGCATAGTTCTTGGTTATGATTCTTACACTAGTGGATACAAGTGCTATGGTCCAATAAATTAGAAATGATATGTTTCAAGAGATGTTATGTTTGATGAGACAAGATTTGATACAAGTGATTTTATTAAACAGTAAGTGAAATCAAACACATACTAATGTTTAAAATCCTTCGTTCAAAGAGACCGTCCTTGTAATCAGATGCTAGATCAAAGGTTTGAAAGAATAACTATAAGATCTCATAATATTATAAATATGGAATATTTAAAAGTCTTAAGTGAACAAACCAATATCAATGAAATCATGAAATTAAAGTTCTAAAAAGAAGCCATGGATAAAGAGTACAATGCCATCCTAAAAAAATAACACATGGGAATTATTGGAGAAACCAAAAGATAAAAATATTATTTATTGAAATTTGCTATATAAAATAATGTAAAATGAGATAGACGAAGTCATAACACATAAAAAAAAATTGTGATAGAAAAAAAAAGAAAATAAAAACACATTGGTTATGAAGAAATCTTTACATCGATTGCTAGATTTGAAATCATCAAGCTAATTCCCTCCATAGTAGAATAGAAAGATCTAAAGATTCAACAAATGGATGAAAACTCAACATTTCTAAATGGATACATTAAATAAGAATTCTACATCTACCATCTCAAAGGTTATGTTATGAGAGGAAAAGTGAAGAGAGTATGAAAACTCAATAAAGCTCTATATGGCCTAAAGTAAGTACCTAGGACTTAGTTCCAAAGAATTAATAACTATCTCAATAAAAATAATTATTAAAATTTCATGTTTGAACCAACACTATATTTCAAGAAGGAAAGAGATGAATTTATCATCATATCACTATATGTAGATGATATTATCTTTATTATCACCAAAAAACGATTAGTAGAAGATTTCAAGAAAGACATGAAAACTGAATTTGAAAAGAATGACCTTGAAGAGTTCAAATATTTTCTAGAAATTAAAGTGAACCAAGATAAGGAGGGAATGAAGATTAATTAAATCAAATATGCAAACTCCATCATTAAAAAATTCAATCTAAAGAATGAGAAGCTAGTCAGTAATTCTTTGCCATATAGTTTAAAGTTAATGAGTAAAGAAAAAACTCCTCTCATAGATGTAACCATCTATATAACCATTAATGGATCACTTTATTTCTCTATCATACCTAAATAGATTTAAAATATGAAACATCGTACTTCTTCAAAGTGATACATGAGCTAAGAAAATCTTACATAAAAGCACTTGTGCATCTGCTTGAGTATGTAAAAGGAACTTGAAACTTTGGAATTCAATTCAATAAAGGAGAAAATAAGCTTCATATATATTTAGATGCTGATTGGGTAGGAGAAAATGATGATAGAAAATCCACATCAAGATCTCTCATTATGCTTGAAAAAAATCTAATATAATGGAAATCAAAGAAACAATCATCCATCAACTTATCCACTTATGAAGTAGAATTTAGTGTCATGGCCAATTTCTCACATAGATACTCTATCTAAATAAGGTTCTCTCACACTTAGGATTTGAAGTTAATATTCCTACAAAGTTGTATTATGATGATACAACAATAATTCAACTATCCTAAGACTATGTGTGTCACAAAAAAAATCAAATGCATTGACATCAAGGACAATTTTATGAAGTAAGAAGTGAAAGACAGAAACATCAAACCCATTCACATTAGCTCAAAAGAGCAACTTTCTAACTTACTAACAAAAAACATTTTGTCTTATAGGATAAGTTATCTCAATAAATCTATAGGAATTCATAGCATGACAAAGAAAGAAGAAAGCAAAGATGAAGAACAAAGATTTCATACCACTCTAAGGAGGAATTGTTCACTTTTAAGAGGAGAAGACAATATTTTTTTATTTTTATATAATAAGAGATTATTTTAATAAAACATTGAAAATTTCCAGATTCATGGATATTTGTAATAATATTTTGGTTCATATATATATATATATATAATTCTTAAGATGTTTTTTAATTATTGGGGCTATATTATTTTATTTTTAGTAAACTTTGCCCCACTTGTCACATATATATAACCAAGGTATCTCTTGGAAATTTGGATCAGGGAATCATGAATATAATTTCACCAAGAATTTGACTACTTTATCATCACTTCATCAACCTTTCATTAATTCATCAATTCATCAACATAGACCAACATCATTCATCATTATTTACTTAATGTTGGAAGTTGAATAGTTAGAATTGGGGATGTTCACCATTTCGATAATATCTCAGTCATTTCATAACATTTTTAGTAATTATAAATTTATTAAAAACATGTAACTGGTGGCTATGTGTAACCAATATTTTATTTCAATATATACTTTAGTTTGGGAGAAATCAGCTTTATAATTTAGTTGATTTTTTGAATCCTAAATTTTTACTAGAATAAATAATAGCCAATGATTATATTAGTTCTTCCTCATCAATTATTTGATATTTTAGGAGGTGAATAGGGTATCCTAGCATACTTTTAAAAATATATTCCATTTTGAAACCAATCTATTAAACTTGCAAATCACTTATATGAAATTGGAGTAAAAAAAAAACATATATTCTAAATGCATAAAAAATGCAAGAAATAATAAAACAAAAAAAGCATACCAAAATTTTATAGTGGATATGTGATGAAACACCACAAAATTTTGGGTCTCGGCATCTCGATTGCAAACTTGGCTAAGTGTCAAAATGGTGGCACTTTGCCCATATTTTTCCAAGTGTTGAGTGTAGTTAGCTCCAACTGCCAGATTTGCAAAATTTTTCTAAGTGTTAAAATGATGGCACTTTCTGCAGATTTGTGTGTCAAGCTGTGCAGCATAGCACAACGTAGCACACATGTCAAGCTGTGTAGCATAGCACAATGTAGCACACATGTCAAGCTATGCAGCATAGCACAACATAGCACATGTCAAGTTGTGCAACATAGTGTAGCATAGCACACATGTCAAGCTATGCAGCGTAGCACAACATAGCACACCTATCTAGCTATGCAGATAGCATCCCGTGTCCTATACGTAACATAGAATGAGTGTAGTAGATATCACCTCATGTCCTATGCATAACACAGGACAAGCATAGCAGATAGCATGATCCCACCCACCACGCACTGCCACATGGCACTTGATCCACATTTTGGGCTAACCCTAGCCCTATAAGTACCCTTGTGTCCTAGTGTTTCAGGAATGAAGGTTGGCTTCCATTTTTCACCAGTAAGGTAGTTGGCACTTCCATTTTGGCATTTGGCACTTTGGCATCTTGGCACTTAGCTTTGTGGGTGAATGAGACCTAGAGCACGCCACATTGGTAGAGAAGCATAGCTACACCACATGGTACACTGTAGCCCCATTGCAGCCTTGTAGAACATCACATGGTACACCGTGGCTACCAACCCGGTAGGCATAGTTCAACACAGTGAGCACCAGACTTCACACCTTGACACCATCGAGGCTGTGACTGTGCTCCCACTACGCCTGTTGTACACTGTGTATCTTTTGAGACCCTTTGTGAATTAGCTATGCTCCCTCTTTTGGGGTGGTGCACTATTGTTCTCAAATTCTGTTGCATTTCTCAAGCATTTCTCTTTGGAATTTAGCATAATACTTGTATTTTCTCATGTTTTCATACATATTTGCACGTTCATGTCACTGTTCTTAGGCCGAGACACCTGGCCACACTCTAGCTTAGCTAGACCCAATGCCCGTGCGTAATGTAGTATAAACCCTTCTTGCACATGGTTGTTTTAACACCACATAAGTCCTTTTCTGATTGACAAGACCATTTAGGGCACCCTATTTCCATTTTCTCCAACATTTCCCTCTTGTAGATTTGGGGTTAGGCTATATGCCTAGTGACCTCTCAGTGTTCCAGCCACCAATGTTTTTAGATGTCATAGTTTTTGGCACTAGAAGGAGGGCCTCACCATTTCCATTTGCATTTTTTTATTAGTAGTTAGTCAAAACTTTGGATTTTCTAGAGAGCATAACAAGTTCTTAGAGTGTAGCAAGCTATAGCGTAGCAAGCATGACAAGCTCTAGCATAGTGAGTGTGACAAGCTCCAGCGTAGTGAGTGTAGCAAGCTCTAGTGTAGTGAGTTTAGCACCAAAGTTCACCATTTTTAGCAGTTTTCATACTTAGCACTCTTTCTACATTTCCATACTTAGCCATTTTTTCTACATTTTTATAGTTAACCATTTTCTTACATTTTTTCTACTACTGGAAAACTTAGTCATTTTTTTGTAGTTTTTAGGGTTAGCCATTTTCTGCAAATAGCAACTCTCACAACCTGATCTGTGACTATGAATCTAGATCAACCTTTCACATTGGTGTCTAACACATTTGACACTAGGTTCCAGCCAAAGTGTGTTGCACTAAGCCATGAACAATACAATATTTTTTGTGCCAAAATCCAAGTAGGACTACTAGTGGATTACCTTGATGTGGAGGCAAAACATGACTATGAATGAGTCCACTAGAATGAACGAGAGTACAACCCCTCCTTGTTTGACATAATCCCACTCACGAAGTCCTACCACTAGTTGTTGTCCAAACTCATCCATGCAGAAAAGCATGATGCAAGGAAAACCTATGAGGAAGCCTTTCAGAAGGAGGAAGATGAGTTTGAGGCCTACTCCAAACAGTAGAGCCATCCCTAAACCATCTTCTAACAATCGCTTCCTAGTACAGCCCCTCCTCAGTTTAGTCCACCCATCCTCTTTGAGATGGTGATGATGCCAATTCATCCTTCCTTGCAAGTGACTACTGCATTTTCCCAACCCTATGCTCATGCAAGAGCCACCTACCAACCCCAAACAACTCAAGCATCCTATGTCCCACCTATCTCATTGATGTTTGCGGTGTCCATGCAGCCCACTTGTGTGTGGCCTACTTCAATCACCACATCCATCACTTAGCCAACACATCAATAATGGTCTACTATGACCTTAAATTGGCCACCCCTATCTGCTACGATGTTAACCTAGCAAAACCCATCCTCTATGACGTTAAACTAGCAAACTCCATAACCAACAATTTGACCCTATGTTATGCAACCAACACAAGCCTAGCCAATGCAATCGGCTGGCACATCCTCAAGCTTGGATCAGGAATTCCAGCTAATCTAAAGCTTGATGGAGGAGATTAACCAACTCAAGGCTCCTTCTCCGACACCATCAAGGTGGTGGACATCTACTAGGATGATCCGATAAGTCCTATGGTACCACCTCTAACTCTCCCAACTAGGGTCCAACTACCACAATTCACCAAGTAGAATGGTGAAGGGAACCCCAATGCACACTAGGTCACATTTCGATCTAAGTGCTTACTTCTTCAAGCTTGGCCACATGTCATCATGCACGTGTTCCCCATGTCACTCATTGGAAGGGCCTTAGATTGCTATCGCATGCTACCCAAGGCCTCAATCTCCTCTTTAGAGGCTCTCATAAGCCAATTTGTAACACATTTCAAGTACAACCTAAAGCCTGAATCAACTTTTGACCAACTCATGCAGGTTAAGAAGGGGCCTCTAGAGCTCGTGCCAAAATTCCTCCAACATTGAAATGCTGCATTGAGTGAAATGCATGAACCCCTAGTAGAGACACATCTACTGGCCATCTTCAAAGGTGCAGTAAATGACCTCATCAAGTCCAAACTGTATTATCTAGCCCCGAAGTCTCTTAGCCAAGCCTTTTCTCAAATAAAAGGCATAGAGGAAGCAATGAAAGCTAGCAATGACCAAGCCTACGTGGGCTATAGAAGCCAACATGCTTGCAAGCAAAACACAATAGTGGTAATAGTGGCCGCAAGCACAAAAGCAACCAACTGGGGCCTAACAGCTAAGTAGCCCAAGATCCCAACTGAAAAAACTACCAACTCTGGCACCAACTCACCTACATTGATAGGGGCTATCCCAAGGTCCAACTTTGAGCACAAGGATCGTTCAAGGTATACACCACTACCGATGGAACCCTCTAAACTATTAGAGAAACTCCTGAAAGTTGGGAAAATCCAATACAAACATGTATCAGAGATTGCTCACCGAAAACATGATAGGTGCTATGAACTGCTGAGGAACCCTACCTTAGAAATACCAAACGAGCCGTAGTCCCACAACACTTCAATTTGGAACAATATTGTCATTACCACCAGTTGTCTAGTCATAGTATAGACAACTATCATGCGTTGTAAGATGACCTGTAAAGAATGATAGAACAAGGCCAATTGGTTCTAGACATAGTGAGCGAATCCAATGCAGATGATGCTTCCTATGTCATAAAATCCATTAGCATAGGTGGCAAGCCCAAACCTGTGCAACAACCTTTTGTGATCCATGTGCCTCTTAACAAGGCAAGGGTCCCATCAGCCTCCACAAGTAAGAAGCCTCCCTTTGTTATCAAAGTGCTACCTCAGGCACCTACAACACCCTTTTTGGTCAAGGTTCCATAGCAATCATCCACTAAGATGTTAAACTATCATGACGTAGCAACAACAATCGCTAAGCAACCTTTCATCATCAAGGTGCCACAACGAGTTGGTCACACAACAACTCCTAAACTACCATTTGTTATAAGGGTGCCACAACATGATGGGCCCTTAGCTATCTAAAGCCCAACAGTTGGAAACATCTTGGCCCCTTCTCCTTCAAGGGCTAACCCCATTAGTAACCCAGTTAGGCCTACTAAATGGCTATGCAAGAGGATGAATGGATGCCTCATGACCCCCATGGCTGAAGCAAAGGCTATAATCAATAAGTAACAAAAAAACATTAGGTCCCCCACCCCCAAGCAAGCCAAGAAAACCAAGCCCAAGTCCCCTCGACAAGAGATTTGTCTCTCAGGCCACATGGAGGAAGTCAAGGCCAACACAATGACTAATGATAAGGACTTCGTAGCTGCACTAACCCAACTGAAACAAACACTCAAGAAAAAGAATACAATGTTGAGCTTATATGACTTGGTCATGACCTCATTTTCTCATTGCCAAGCATTGGCCTAGATCTTTGCCTCCATTCCTATTACGGAGGACATCCTTATAGATGAGGCATCCATTCGTGCAACGATGTTGCCTCCTACACCACAAGAATTGAGTTCAACATACTTAGAGTTCTGCGACGGTATAGTCAAAGTCAACCGTAAATGAGGGGAGGTCACTACAGCTCCACTATCCATTAGCATACATGTTGGGTAGTGCACCATCCACAAAGTGCATGTTGATGATGGTGCAATAACAAACGTAGTCCTATACTCCATCATTGACAAACTAGGCTTAGTAGATGAAATCAGGCCAACCAAAATTGCATGTCTAAAATCATTCAATGGGTCATGCGTCACTATCAGAGGTACAATCAACTTAGCCTTTGTGGTAGGAGAGTAATTCCACACCAATGTAGATTTCACTATCATAGAGGAGATGCCGAGTTTCAATCTAATTCTAGGCAGACCTTGGCTAGCCCAACTACACGCCATCTCCTCTCCCATCCACCAAGAAATCCACCTTCGATATGAAGGTGGTCAAGTTATCATCCATGGTGATAATACGTCATCTTTGACTATCCATGAAATAGACATGGTGCAAGTTTTGGAAGTGGAGTTTCTTGGTGGTACACCTATGGAAACTAATGCAACGCCTAAGGCGTACACACCTGAATGAGTGGTTGAAGCCAACAACCTCTTAGAGGACCCTAAGCCTTGCACACATCCTAATCCACACCTAATTAGGAAGCAACTACATGATCAAGAATTTTCCTTGGACAAAAACATGTTAAGCACTAGCTCATCCCTTGCCTCCATTAGCCATGCATTTTTGGTTTTTTCTTGGGTTTCATTTGTTTATAGATTTACATTTCACCTGCTTTCCTAGTTTACACACTACTTCGCTTTGTTTATGCATTTGTACTTTGTTTACACATCCATCTACTTAGCTTATGCATTGCATTTGAAAAACATCAAAAACACGTAAAAAAAACAACAAAAACCATATGGCCTAAAAAGGCCTTAAACTAGCCCACGACCTAGAATGACCTAAAATTATTCCTTTTTTACATTGCTTCCCTTTCATTTATGCATTTCAACTCTATTTACAATAGTTGCCACTTGATGTTGTTTTTCTAGTTGATTTTTGCAAGATCCTGTAGGCACACAACATGACTATGCATGCAGCATCATACCTTACACAAGGAAGGTAAGCACCAGTCTACTATGACTATAAACTAGCACAGCTCATCCTTGGGTCATGATGTTAAACTGGAATAATAGCTAATCCTTGGGTCATGATGTTAAACTAGCACAACAACTCGTCCTTGGGTCATGACATTAAACTAGCACAACAGCTCATCCTTGGGTCACGACGTTAAACTAGGACAACATCCACTATCCGCTACGACATTAAACTAGCATCTAGTAGTATGCTAGGACTATAAACTAGCACATCACGGTCTACTAGGATCTTAAACTATGTTCATAGTCTTCTAAGACTTTAAATTGGCATGTTGTTGATCTTTTGGAGCACTTTCCATTAATGCGACCTTGGTGGCACTCACAGCATCATCGCCTCCCACCATTCTCCTAATCTTTTGAAGCACTTTCCATTAGTGTGACCTTTAGAGGACTTGCAACATCATTGCCCTGGCACTTTCACTAGCTTCCTGAGCACTTGCAACTGGCATAGCATTTGACACATTTATAGCATCTTTCCATCTAGCAGTTGGAGCATCTTCACATTAGGCATTTACACTTGCATTTCATGTTGTGTGGTTTTCTTGTCTTCTCGAAGTTGTGTTTGCAGGATGAAGCCTTGGAGGTGATCATGCAGAGATGCATCTCATTGCAGTAGCAAGTTACCATGTTGCTCTAATGTGCATGATTGGACTAGTTAAGCCACTCAAGAGTGCACATCCCCCTCATCCTTATTACAACTTATGCACATCCACTCTATCATCCTATATCCTCTCATCTCCCACATACTCATGATTACACATCCCTCTGATGGATACACACTGTGATGCATATGGCATTCTCTCACATCAACTATAGAACCCATGGTGGATGTAACACAAGTCTTCTTATGGGGAGCCTCTGTTGGGTGGTGAAAGCCTAAGTAGATGTAACATGACTCATCCTTGGGAGGAAACACCTATCCTACAGATGTGATGTGGATGCATCAAAACAAAGCCCATCTTCTTGATGGCCAACTTGTAGCTAACATTTAGTAGTAAGTAGAACCCAAAGAAGGTTCGCCTTGCAACATAGCAATGCAAAAGAAGAAGAAGAAGAAGAAGAAGAAAGAATGGGGAAAAACACATTGCTAAGAAAATTGACAATGCTGTAGCTTTGAGGCCAGCCTTAGATTGACTTTGATAGTTTCATAAGCACTCCAACGAGAGGCCAACATTTCAAGGGTGAATCACTTCATGGCATGGTCATTGTCAATTGTGCTAAATTTGCATCTTACATCATGATCCACTGTTTGCATTTCATTTCCATCATTTAAATATCATCTCCCTAGCATTGCCTATACCCCTTTTCCCTCAGCATAACCTTATTTCCATAGCACTCTTCAGCATGATAAAATGACATAGGATCTTGTATCGACAAGTGATGTTGGTGGCATGTTTGCTATGGTGTTTTGTAATTCTTTATCGATGTCTCTTAGGCCACTCCTCCAGACGTCAATAAAGAGGGGTCATTGAAACACCAAAAAATTTTGGGTCTCAACATCTCGACTGCAAATTTGGCTCAGTGTCAAAATGGTTGCACTTTACCCATATTTTTCCAAGTGTTGAGTGTAGTCAGCTCCAACTGCCAAATTTGCAAAATTTTTCTAAGTGTTAAAATGATGGCACTTTCTACAAATTTGTGTGTCAAGTTGTGCAACATAGCACAACGTAGCACACATGTCAAGCTATGCAGCGTAGCACGCATGTCAAGCTGTGCAGTGTAGTGCAACGTAGCACACTTGTCTAGATGTGTAGCATAGAACAACATAGCACATGTCAAGCTATGCAGTGTAGCACACATGTCAAGCTGTGTAGCGTAGCACAACATAGCACACCTGTGTAGCTGTGAAGATAGCATCCTGTGTCCTATGTGTAACATGGAACAAGCGTAGTAGATAGCACCTTGTGTCCTATGCATAAAATGGGACGAGCATAGCACATAGCATGGTCCCACCCACTACACTGCCATGTGGGTCTTGATCTACATTTTGGACTAACCCTAGCCCTATAAGTACCCCTATGCCCTAGTGTTTTAGGAAGGGAGGTTGGCTTCCATTTTTCACTAGTAAGGTAGTTGGCACTTTCATTTTGGCATTTGGCACTTAGCTCTATGGGTGAATGAGACCTAGAGCACACCACATCAGTAAAGAATCATAGCTACACCACACGGTACACTGCAGCCCCATTGTAGCCCTATAGAACATCGCATGGTACACTGTGGCTACCAACCCAGTAGCCACAATTGAACATAGCGAGCACTAGACTTCACACCCTCACATCACCGAGGCTGTGACTATGCTTCCACTGTGCCTATTATACACTGTGTATCTTTTGAGACCCTTTGTGAATTATCTATGCTTCCTCTTTTGGGGTGGTGCACTGTTCTCAAATTTTGTTGCATTTCTCAAGCATTTATCTTTGGAATTTAGTGTAACACTTGTATTTTCTCATGTTTTCATACATATTTGCACATTCACGTCACTGTTCTCAAGCTGGGACACCTTGCTATGCTCTAGCTTAGTCGGACTCGATGCCTGCATGTAACGTAGTACAAACCCTTCTTGCACATGGTCATTTTAACACCACGTAAGTCCCTGTTTGATCCACAAGACCATTCAGGGCACCTTGTTTCCATTTTCTCCAGCACTACCCTCTCACGGATTTGGTGTTAGGCTATATGCTTAGTGACCTCTCGGTGTTCCAGCCATCAACGTTTTTGTAACATACAAATTCTTTTGTAAAGTTTAGGTTTTTTGAGTGTTCCAAGCCTATACGATGGGCATTCATATGCCAACATGTATGCTACACGCTGTACAGTTGTAATGTATCCTGCACTCGGTCAATGCACCACCTGTCTCCCGATCCAAATGTTTCTCACCTCATAGCCACTTATCTCCTTCTAGATCCAAACATAATGCCCAAGATCTCATAACACCCCGATTTTTCACTAGATCGGGGTTCGCAATTTTTACAAACGGAGAACAAAAACTAGAATCATGGACACTGAGCAAATCGGGGCATCAACCTCTGTACGCTGGGCATCAGACTTGGACACTGCATTTCCCTGCAACCCAAAACCTACATCTTCCAGTGCCCGTCATCATCCACCAGGGCTAAACATCTGCCTTGTGATCAATTCACAACTGCGTTCTGACCTGTGCACACTGTAATCATTTTTCAATACAAAATAGTTTACATTTCACGTAGATTTACTGCAATTTTCTTTGTTTTTCCAGTTTACGTTTACATTCCTGTTTATGTTATTGTGCCTTTTTATGTTATGGTTTATGTTTAATGTGCATCTTTTATGTATAACCTAATGCATTGCAAAGTGCGTATGTTGGGGAAGTCCTCGTTTGATCCGTGCGCAGACCATTCAAGGTACTCTACCTTTGTCCATTCCAGCTTGCCCTCAAGCGAAGGTAGGGTCTTCTGTATTTCTTCCGAGGATCTCCTCATGTTTGTTTCATTCTAGCCTTGCACTGATGATTTCGGACGGTACATGGATGTTGATTATTTTTACCTATCACTGGTGTGCACTAACTAGGTGAATGAGTTGTGGGAGGTTCTCATGAAGGCTATGGCATGGACATGGTAGGACTATGTTCACATAACATATGATTTATCTACATAACTTTAAATTTAACTTGGTTGTTAATTAGATTAATGTGGAGGAAGGTAGATGAGTCACATGCATTTTGGAAGTAGATGAGAGAGGTTAGCTAGATCTCATGGGTTTTTGGGGTAGATGGATTAAGAAAGAAGCCTTTAAAAACCACACACACTCCCTTAACCCAAGCATTCTTAGCCTCTTAGCTCTTGGGTTGGAGGGATGTTGGGTTGGAGAAGTGTGAGGAGGCTTTTGGTCTAGAGAGCATGTGAAAAGACTCACTTAATAGAATCTAGAAACATTTTGGGTATGTAATCTTGGGCTCTATTTCATAGTTATTTCAGTTCACTAGGTTTTGAATAGATTGGGATTGTGTTTTGTGTTAATTAATGAAAAATTTTGTAGATGTAGCATATTTGTGATGGGTATTATTGTAACATTCTAAATGTGTAATTTCAATGATGGTTTTGTGTTATTTCCTAATTTCAAGTACTTTCTATGAACTTCTCATTTTGAGGGTTTAGGATGATTCACATAGTGCTTGGTAAAATGCTGATATCTTTCTCAGTATTTAGAGTCTGGTTGTGATATACCTATTGTTGGATTCCTTAAAAACCTATATACAATATGGATTATGGAATCAAGAAGTAACTCATTGTAGATAAAGTGGTATTGGTAATTCTTCTAACACTATCCAAAATTGTAGCAAGTTCAATAGGTTCTAGAGTTGAGGCTATATCTCTATGTTGGTTACATATATAGTTCTTGAATTTTGATATACTATTTACAACATAATTAATGACTAGATCCAAGTAGAATCACTTAAAATTAACATGTGTAGTAAGTGTTATGATTACATATTTAAAGATTTTGTGAATTTAACCAGAAATATGGTATAGTGGTTTATCTATTAATATCTCATTATTTGTAATTTTCTTTCTTCTAAAACTTTTATGTGGATTATCCTTTCATGTTATCTTTCTAACTGAAGTAGAATCAACAAAAAATAATATGTTTTTATGTAGTTATCAATGATTTAGTTCTAGGAACTTATTTTTGTCTCTATTATTATTTCCTAGAATTATGTGTTGATATCTCTTGATCTAAATCTTTATATGATCTAATATTTTGTTAGTATATAGAGATGAATATTAGATTTTTAATAAATCATGATTTTTTGAGAAATTCATATGAATCTGTGAGTTATGTAGGTTCCAATAATTGATGGTAAAGTTTTTTTAATTTTTGTTTTGAGATTTGGAATTTTTGGGTGAAATGTTTGAGTAATATGAATTCTTTCTAAGACTTGGAATGTTGTTGTGGACTTAATATTTTTCAATTTTATTTATGAGAGTTAGGTTGCCCCTTTTTTCTTCCATTTTGGTTTGTTAATTGGATTTGGCTATTGAGAGATTGATGAATCTTTTGGTCTTTAGGGCAAGTATGTTGTTGAGCTTGGTCTTGTGATTTGATGTGTTGTGATTTTGGAGGATTGGATCCCTTGAATATGTTTTATAACCTTGGTTGATTAGATCCTGTTGGATTATTGGACCATTGGATTTGTTAGGACATTCCAGATTTTTGATCTTGGAGTTGTTGCAAAACATATTAGATTGTTGACATTTAGATTGTGCTATGACATGTTGGATTTATGGTCATTTTTTTGACTTATGTAAAAATTATGTTGAGTCCCTTCACCATCAATGTTGGTTTGCTAACATTTGATTGTGAGATGGCTAGATGATGTCATGGTTTGGTTGTTTGCTCTATGTTTAGATGATGAAGCTAGCACTAAGTTTGTGGCTTGTTGGAGATGGACACATTGGAGTTGATTTTTATGATTAACCTTAACTATCAGTGCACTAGTTTCACTCTTGCTATAGGGACCATATAGTTAGAGAGGATGTTCCATGGTCCATTGGTCATGTTTGGTTGCTTCCTCTAAAATGTTAGATGTGGGTATCCATTGTGAAACCTCTAGCACTGGCACTTGTGGGAACCTTGATGGGGATCCACTAGGACACCTTGGTTCATTGAGACTAATAACAAATCCAAGTGTATGGTAATTTGATATTTTTATGGAAACATTAATTTGAAAACTTGAAATTATTCATGAAAACTTTATACACATTGACACTATGTGTAGTGTTTGCTAGCCTCCTTGTTTATTCAGTTCATGGGTGGAGTGGATGAATGTTGGTATTGGATTGTTGTGATGGACAAATGGATTGATCCCATTTTTGTTGGATATTTGTATGGAATTTGGTTTTGGAATGTTTGTTGATTATTAGTTCCATGTTGATTGATGATCTTTGATGTTTATGGCGGTTTTGAGTTTGGATATGCTTTGCATTGATTATTATATGAAATTAGTTTTTTTGGCATGTTTATTGATTCTTAGTTTCAAGTTGATGGATGATCTTGGATTTTTGTGATGGTTGTATGTTTGGATATGCTTTGCATTTATTATTTTGCGGGTTCCCATGCCCCACCTAGCCCTAATGAGAGATATCCTTGATTTAGCTAGAAGATGGTGCCAAGATTACTCACTCAATAGTAGCTAATACTTTTGTTTTATGTATAGGTATTTCAGGTTAGGAAGAGCATGGAGTACATGTGATACCTTGGAGATTTTTATAACACATGATGAAATTATATCTTATTTTGGATTATAATTGCTATTACACAAGTAGATGTATATTAATTTGATTCACATGCTTAGATTTTTATAGTAGAATTTGTATGGATTATAAATTATGTATTGATAATGAGAACCTATTATATATCTTTATGTAAGATGTATTTCAATGGGATAATTATGAAATTTATAATGTTATTAAATTCAATATTTATTTTAGTGGTTTTTTGTAATTTAAATCTTTATTACTTGTATATATGTTCATCTTAATATTAAAAGATATAGTTTGTTCACATTGTCCTATCATCATTTAATCTCTTATTTATTGTTTTGGTTATGGCTTAACCATACTTCCTTTCACTACATTAGAATGAATTGATTTCATTACTTTACCATGACCAACATTTGTTTTCTATTCTTATACCATGTAATGCTCTTCATCCTAAGGGTAGGAATGAGGGTGTTACAAGTTAGTAGCAGAGAGTAGGTTTGGTAATTTCCTCATTTCTCATAGTTTTTTCAGTTATGGTAGATTCTAGGCAAGGCCATGGCTGAGGTAGAAGGATGGATGATAAACTTAGTTAAGTAACTCCAATGCCTTAACCTATTCCTAACCAAGTGGAGAAGCCTTCAATAGAATCTAGTGTAAGGAATGTGATCCCAACACCAATCTCAAATGTGAGGATAAGCCAAGCTTATTTCAACTACCATATGAAGAAAATCCTCCATCAACACATGGAGGAAAACATATTACAACCAAGATCTATGATGGTTTTATGGGGAAGTGGTAGTAGTGCTAGTCATCCTTTTGTTAGTCCTTAAGTAGTTAGAATGGTGGGCTTAATATGTAAGCCCCCAGCCCAATGACTTGCTAGTAGTATTGTGGATGGTAGTATACTTTCTATGGACTAAGTTTGTAGATATATTCCTTTAATCATCTAGGATGTTCCTTGGTCTTATGACCTTCATGCCATGAGCCTAGGAGATTACAATATCATTTTGGGGATGGATTGGTTGGCACATTTCTAGGGTAGCCTAGATTGTTATCATAAGACATTATCATTAGTAGAATACAAGGGTGTACAAGTGATTGTGCACACGAAGCCCCACAAGATCAAGATACACCTAGCTTCATCAAGATTGTTTTGTCATTCATTGTGGGAAGGTCATTCTTACTTTGTGGTATTTTTCAATGAGATTTCTCCATCACTAGGAATTGATCAAATCCATATGTCCTATGAAATTTTTTGATATCTTTTAATTATAGTTGCTAGGGTTGCCTCCTAGGTGAGAGGTAGAGTTTGAGATTGATCTCAAACCTCATACTAAACCTATCTCCAAATATTTTCATAGAATGTTATCTATTGAATTAGTATAACTAAAAGTCCAACATCAAGAACTCCTAGATAAAGCCTTGATTCATCCAACTGTGTCTCTTTGGGGAGCTCCTATCCTCTTTGTTAAAAAGAAGGATGGAAGCATAACATTATGCATCAACTACCGTCAACTAAATCAAGTGATTGTAGAGAACACGTATTCCTTACCTCACATAGATGACTTGTTTGACCAATTGAGGGAAGCTTAAGTGTTATTAAAGATAGATTTGAAGTTAGGATATCACTATGTTCACATTAGAGAAGGAGATTTTCATAAGACAACCTTTAGGACTTGATATGGGTATTATTCGTTCTTGGTTCTACTATTCAGACTTAATAATGCTCTAACAGTGTTTATGCATCTCATGAATAGTTTCATGAGGCCATACCTAGACCAATTTGTCATTTTTTTCATTGATGAAATATTAGTATATTTAGCATTAGATGATGTACATAAGTATCATTTGAGAATCATCTGACAAATACTTAGAGAGCATCAACTCTATTCTCAACCTTCAAAGTGCTCATTTTGGAGTCATAAGATCTAATTCTTAGGTCAAGTTATCTTAAAGGTAGGTATACTAGTGGATCTTGCTAAAATATTAGTCATTAGTATTGGCCTATTCTTAAGGATGTCAAAGATGTTTGTAGCTTTCTTGGTTTGACAAGTTATTATTGGAGGTTCATAAGAACTTCTCTCACATTGCTTCACCACTCATGAAGTGTTGCGAAAGGACATTGGGTTTCTTTTGCATCCTTGTTGTCTAGCTACTTTTAATAAGCTCAAGAGTAGATTGACATCAACTCCAATGTTGGTTACGCCTACCCTAGGTGAACCCTTTGATGTATGTATAGATGCATTAGAAGAAGGGTATGGATGTGTCCTTATGTAGAAGGACAATATGATAACATATGCATTAAGATAATTGAAGCCTCATGAGACATGCTATCCCATCCATGATCTGGAGTTGGGAGTAGTGATGTTTACCTTGAAGGATTGGCATCAGTATCTTTTTAGAGAGAAATTAATTTTGGACTAATTATAAAGGGCTTCAATATCTAATGAATTAATCAAGTTGAACCTACAAAAATGTTGATGGGTAGAGGTATTAGTTGACTTTAACTTTACCTTTCAGTATTGGCCAAGAAAAAGCAATGTAGTTGTAGATGGTTTGAACTAGGTGTCTCATAAATTATATAGCCTTATGACCCAAATGGATGTGCCAGATGATATCTAGGTAGAGCAAGGATGTGATCCCTAGTACATGCAACTTAAGGGATCTAGTGACTTATTAGTCATGGTAGATGCGTTGGGACTGTTCATTTTAAGGATTGGATATATGTACCCGTTGTCTTGTAGCAATGTTTGTTGGAGGTAGCTCACATCAATTGACTTCAAATGCATTCAAGTAGTGACAAAATGTACCAAATGCTAATGAAATCATACTAGTACCCTAGAATGAAGAAGTAGGTTGGAAAATTTATACTAAAATTTTTGATCTATTAATAGGTTAAGTTACAGCATCAATGACCAGGTGGACACTTGTATCCTCACAAAATTTTGGAGTGGAAGTGGAAGGTAATTGGTATGGAATTCATTATAGGATTGCCTTGTATTAAGGGTGGTAAGGATTCTATCTTTGTGGTTGTCAAGTTGTTAACAAAGTTTATTTACTTTCTTACTATAAAGACGTTAGTTAGTGCTGAGGTTGTAGCTCCATTATTTATCATTGAGATTGTTCAACTACATGGAATTTCTACCAAGATTATGTCAAATTGTGATGCCAAATTCACCTCTTAACTTTGGCAAGATTTTAGGACAAGTGATGAATCATTAGTTGGCTAGAATATCTGATAAAAAGTCAACTCTTTGGTTGGCTCTGATATCTTTGCCTCAATAACAAGGCCTTGATAACAAGGCCCTAATAACAAGGCCTTGATAACAAGGCCTCAATAACAAGGTCTTGATAGCTGGGCCCCATTAATGTGGCCCTGTCGATGCAAACGTTACATTGACAAGACCCCATCGATGTAGCCTAGCAATAAAATCTATAAATATGTGCTCACAACCATGTTTATGGAATTCTTTTGTCAATAAAGTAGTTGAACTCGTGTAGTTTTATTTTGTAATCTTACATAATAGTTAGTGAGTGCTGATAGTGTGGATCTGAGTTAGTTGTACAGTGTCTTATTCAAGTGGCAATGTACTTGGACACATTCCATGAATGATAATAAGATCAAGATTGATTCTTATTCATTGCAGTACTTTGACTTAGATTAAATTTACTTTTAATGCAATTCATATTCCATGTACTTAGTCAATATTTATGTTTCCATGCATGTTAATGAATTGGTAGAATGAGTACAACCAATTTTGAGTATAAACACATATTTTCTTGGTAATCCTAGTATCGTTATTGCTTGGTTCACCCAGTAGCATAGCGCTTGATAATCCTAGTAGTGGATACATGGGTTTAGGACATGTACAACAAGTTGGGAATGGACACTCATCACTCGTAGGCTAGTTTAGACTTTATTTTTCACTGTTAATTATTTTAACCAAATGATTTCTTTATTATTGTTAGGAGTAGCATAAGGCTAAAACAACATCAAGAATCATATGCCTCACTTTGGACTAAACCATACGTGACCAAGCTACCACTAGTCCAAGTGGAAAGATAACAAACTGTGATCAAGGCATAACAATCTAGATGCCACAACTAGTCCCATGCATAGAATTTGACTGGATTATGTGTGAATGCTTGTGATTTGTATGGTTGGATGTAGGAGGTACCTCACTACTCATCATTGGTGCCATTTCCAGGGATGGTGCTAGTTATCTAGATTAGTTATATCATACATGATCACTATAAATGCATTAACAATTTATCTTTTAAAAAATATTAAGTCACACACATCATTAGCTAATAAAAATGTTTCTTTCACAAGGAAGCAATAATGCATAGTATGGAGAGAACATTCATTGGAGAAATAATGAGATATATGTTGAAGAAAATTGGAGTGAACAACCTTATGCATGGATTTCATATGTTCATGACCACCTTGATGAAACTCAAGGACTACATTCACCTAAGGTAGATAATCCTAGAGAAGATGAAGTAAGTCCTAGACCAGGGAAGGGCCAAGGCCTAGGACCTCCTCAAAACTTGAAAAAGATAAATCAAGGGACTATGGGGAACACCATAGAAGCCATGAAAATTTTCCTAGTTCCTCATCTTTCTCTTCCTCTTCAATGTCTAGTTTTGATGAAGATAAATGTGGGTATAGAGACAAAGCTCCATTATGGGGTTGAAATAAGGGTAGAAATCAAAACCACAGGAAAAATCAAATACCTCAACATGAACATAGTTGAAACCATCATAATTGGGCAAATAGAAATATAAATTTTCACCATGCCATGTCTAATGATGATGAACCCTTGTTGGCCACTAAGAGCTAGATGAAGATCATAGAGGTAGTTAAGATACCTCATAGGCATTGTAGGGAAAGTTGCATAAAAAGGCTTAATATGGATAATATCCCTAAATTTATGGGAGGATATGACTCTAATCCATAACATCACTTACAAGCCTTCCATGATGCCTGTAACTTGCAAAATATTGAAAATAAGTGGCAAAAGCTTAAACTCTTCCCTAGGACACTAATAGATGAAGCTGAAAGTTGGTATAGATTGTTGGCATCAAGTTCCATCCACTAGTGGTCCACAATGGTTGAACTTTTTAACGAAAAACATCAAACCTATGCAAGAGTATCCAACCTAAGAAAACAGATCCAAGGGTGGAAGTAAGAAAATCATGAACCCTTGGATGTGGCCTTGGATAGATACTATTCACTACTACATAGATGTCCTGGCCATGATTTCTCTCAAAAAGAGCAAATTTTCCACATCATAGATGGGCTTCATAATGAAATGAGGAAGACCCTTGGGATGTATGCTCAAGGTCGATTATATGAACTAAAAGTTCATCAAATACAAAGGATAATTGAGCAGGTGGAAAAATAAAAAGAAGAGCTATGTAAATGAGAGCATGTTAAGAAATATCACTGGGATCCAACTCTTCAAAAAAAGAGCATCCATATCTATGATGAGGAAAAAGAGGCAGCTCTTGATGAGGTGATTCCAAAAAAAACTTTGTCATTGCAACAATATCTTGATGAACTCCAGGCAAGGCTAGATAGGATATTAGAGAGGATAAATAAAAAAGATACAATTTTTGTAGAAACTATAGAGGAGAAGGTAACACAAAATGAATTAGGGAATTACAATAAATGGAGGAAGAAGAACGAAGAAACAACTAAGAGCACTTATCGGAAAATAGGAAAAATGGTTGTAGAAGAAGAGGCTATAGACTCAACCATAGAAAAAGATGATGGATGTGACATTTTCCTATATGACCATCGAAAGGGCTATTGCCTAATCATGTTACATATACATGGGTATTGGGCTTTTGGATTGAATCCCAAGTTTGTACAAAAGAAAATGCCTAGAAAATTACCTTTCTTTCAAGGTAATTATCGACACTCCTACAACCAATTATACTATCCTAGTGTGACTTATTACTAGCCTTAACACCATCCTCAACTATAGTGGCAAAACCAAAAATTGAGGGGGAAGTCATCACTGACCCAACCCTATCCTTACTACTAGCCAAAAATATATGAATATTATGTTCAACAACTTGTTTCCCTGACTGGTTCTACCTCCTCTACTTCAAATCACTACTACCATTCTCTCGAATATCATTGACCCAAGACATCTTTTAAAAGGTCACCACCTCATACCTCTCATCCTTCATCATATCCTCAATATTATCATACTTCCCTCCACCATATGTCACCACCAACAACATAGGAAGGTTCATTACCATGACATAAATGAGAGAATGTCACTTGTGATACACACATACATAGAAATGATAATGCTAGCAGATTGCCACCACAATCTCAGAAACACCCTTTATTTAGACCAATTCCCACATGTAAGCATAACACTTGTGGACCTACTAACTCATTCAAACTAGTATGATGCCAATCAAGTGCAACACCCTTCCTTTCACAACTAATGTCCTCTAATCCTACACAAAGCCCAACATCCATCGTCACTCCAACACTTGACAGAAATGATGAATCTAGCACTATGGAGAGACAAAAGAGGAATGCATGCATCACTAATAGTAAAGGGTGTAGTTTTGGACCAAAAATTCAAAATATTAATACAAACCACAAAAAATCTAAGGAAATAGTGTGTGAGAAAAATCCAACCTACATAATAGCCACTAAACTAGAAGACACCCAGTGGCTTGAAAATGAGAATATAAAATTATTTGAAAGATGCATGGAGGCAATTGATCTGCTTATTAGTTCTAGGCATGAGAAAATGGACCAAATAGAAGACTTAGACACAAATATATTACACTTTAATTATACACCAAAATATGATATTAAACATGGAGACTTGGAAATTAAAATAGAAAATCAAGAAGAAGGACCAAACACATATGGATCCCCCAAAATGGAAATACCTTCAAGTCTAGATGAAGATACATCTCCAAATGATCTAAATGAGACTATCACCAATGTTAGATGTGCTACCACACAATTAATTAAATCAGTAATAGTGATAAATTGAAAACCAGTGGTGTATAACTAGGGGATTTTGTAGTCCATCTCCCGAATGTGTGGCCATAAGATTAGTTGTGGGGGAGATTCTCCATCTTGGTTCAAGAACTAATAAGTGTTTTTCACGTTTTTATTTTTACAATTTCTTATCATATTCATATTTCTTCCAAAATTTTCTAATTCTTAATATGTTTTCCATTTCTTAATATTTTTCTTTTCTTAATATTTTTTCTTTTCTTGAGTTATTTCCTTTATGTTTGATGAATGTATTTTATATTTTCGTTAATAATATTGCTAAGTCATGATGGAAAAGTCAATGCTATGTGTTGGGTTTTTGTGCTATGCTATCAAGATGATTGGGTAAGTAATTGTGTAAAGTAGTGAGACCACCTCATCCATCTCTCTAGTTCTCTAAATAAAAAGCCTTTTTTTATAGAAACAATTTGGTTCTTCATTCATGAAACCAAAATTAATCAATGGTTATTGTACCTTAAAGAAAGAGGAAATGACCAAGTGGGAATGGCAAAGGGGGTGACCTCAAGGGGACTTGTTGGGTTTTCTTTTTATCTTTATTCATGTGGTTTACAAATCCTCTTGAAACATATTATCACTCCTTCATCAACCAATAAAAAGGAAGCTTTGTCTATGCATGGTGTGGTTCCCATTTAAAAAAAAAAATAAAACATAAAAGAGAGAGAGAAAAAACATAATAATGGAAATTCAAAGCACACCGCTTAGACACAATAATGGGCTACAAGCATTAGTTATGGAGTTGGAAAGACGTTACCCATGCCTGAAGGCATCCTTCTAACTAAGACCCTTCCTTCCTTGTTCTCTTTTCTTCTCCTTTTGGAGTGATGTTTGTTTTTTGAGATGGTTGTGGACTCATGGTGGTTAGTAGGAAGAAAAAAATCAATGCGAGGTTACTATTCATGGTATGGAGTTGGTTTAAACTTGGATGGATAGGTATGTTGATCATTTTAATCACATTTTTCACAAGAACCTATTGTGGACATGGTCAAGTATCTTATATCCTAATCTCTATAGTCCCTTGTCATCCCATTATTCACCTCACTACTACATAAAATTATGAGCCTTTTGGTTTTTGTGTAGTATAGTGCAACATCCCAACCATGACAGTTGTGTGTTGTTTGGAATGAGGGCATGGTCTACATTGAAGTTCTTGGGTGCCCATGGACATCTATAGTAGTGGTTATGAAAGGGCATTATGTTAGGAGCCTACTTTGGGGAGGACCCACTTGCATAACTTTTGTTGATCATGGCTTTGAACTAACCTTCACATCTTCTAGAACAACAATGATAGTTTTTCTAAATTTATGCATAATTTTGGAACTACTTCTCATCACTTTCAATTACCTTTTTACCTTTTTCTACTTTTTTGTTAAAATATCCTTCAAGTTCAATATTTCTTGGCCACCTTCTAAATCAAAGCTTTGGTTGTTATTGTTCGAAACTTGTATGGTTTTGGAGTTACACTTATTAGTCATGGGGGCTAGGGATGTTTGCTTTGAAATTTTGAAATTTTTATAACATCCTATTTTCAAACATCATGGTAAGTAATAGTAATTAATCAAAATAATGTACATAGCTTGATGATTTTAGTCACCTCATAACCTTGGGCATAGTATGTTGTCATCACCTTGTGCTTAAATGAAAACTAATGGATTTGAAAAGGGTTAATTATTAAGTAGAATTTACACCAAAACTAATTTTGATCCTTTGGTGACTACAAGTGATGCTAAGGAAATTCCTAAGGAAGAAGGTCTTTTTCTAGGCATGAAAACAAAGCTAAGAGGGGGACAATGGAGGATATGCCCATGGAAAAATTGTAGCACATACAAGGTAGTAGCTTAAGCATCACATGTTTACTAGATCCATGGGATGATAAGAAGAAATTTCAATCCATCCTTCAAGAATGTTTCACATAACTAGAGAAGAATTGACATAATAATCAAAGTTGGAATTTTGCCATCACTAGTGACAACAAGAATAATAATCTTCAACAGATTTTTGAAGACCTTTACAAATTTTGTAATCTTGAAAGACTATCTAGTATTTTTGTCACTTTGTAATTTTGTATGCATCAACTTGACTAAAATTTTGTAATGTAACACTTAGAGTTAGTTAGTAGTTAGCATTAGTCAATAATTCCATACCTTACCAACTTTGTAAAGAAAGATTGATCCTATCCTATTAACTCCGATAACTTAGCCTTGATAACAAGGCCCCAATAACAAGGCCCTAATAACAATGCCTTGATAACAAGGTTCCAATAACTAGGCCCCATTGATGCAGCCCTGTCAACACAAATGTTGCATTGATGAGGTACCATCGACATAACCTAGTATTAAAATGTATAAATACACACTCACAACTATGTTTATGGAATTCTTTTGTTAATAGAGTAGTTGAACTCTTGTAGTTTTATTCCCTAATCTTAGAGAAAAATTACTGAATGCCCATAGTGTAGATCTGAGTCAGTTGTACAACATCTTATTCAAGTGGGAATGTACCTTGACACATTCCATGAATGGCAATAAGATCGAGATTGATTCTTATTCATTGCAGCACTTCAACTTAGATTCAAGTTACTTTTAATGCAATTTATATTCCATGTACTTAGTTAATATTTATGCTTCCATGCATGTTAATGAATTGGTGAAATGAGTGCAACTAGTTTTGAGTGTAAACACGTATTTGCTTAGTAATATCATGAACGTTATTGCTTGGTTCGCTTAGTAGCATAGTGCTTGGTAATCCTAGTAGTGGATATTTGGGTTCACAATGTGTACAACAAGTTGGGAACAAATACTCATCACCTGTAGGCTAGCTTAGACTTTACTTTTCATTGTTAATTAGTTTAAATAAATGATTTCTTTATTATTTTTAGGAGTAGCATAAGGTCAAAACAACATCGAGAATAATATGCCTCACTTTGGACTAAACCAGACATGACAAAGCTACCACTAGTCCAAGTGGGAAGATAGAAAACTGCAATCAAGGCATAATGATCTAGATGCCACAACTAGTTCTATCTATGGATTTTGATTAGATCATGTGTGAATGCTTGTGATTCGTATGGTTGGGCGTATTGGGTACCTCATCACTCATCAAAAAGCCTAGGTAGTAGGCTAAACTTAGGATAAACTTGAGTTTAGCATATCATCATTAGATAGATGAATAGGTTAAACAAGTTAACTAGGTGCTAGAAGACATTCTTTGAACATGTACTATATAGTTTTCAGACTCTTGGAATAGTCTTTTAACATTGGCAGAGTTTGCTTACAATAATATTTATCAAGAAAGTTTGAAGTAGCACTATACAAGGTCTTGTATGGTAGACCTTGTAACATACCATTGTGCTAGAATGCAATTGAGGATAGATAACAAATTAGCTCCAACATTATCCTTCATACCATGGAGTAAATAAAGGTAATTCAAGATTGGTGCAAGGCTACTCAAGATCATCAAGTAAGTTATGCAAATCATAGAAGGAGAACTCTTGATTTTGTAGTAGAGGACAAGGTGTTCATTTAAATCTCTCAATTGAAGGGCCTAATGTACTTCAAATGAAGAGGTAATAGACACCTTGTTACATTGGCCCCTTTGATGTGTTTTAGTGTATCAGGGGATGGAATATTAGGTAAGTCTGCCACCATAACCCTTTGGCATGCATGATGTATTCCATGTGTTCATGTTATAATGTTATATTTTAGATGAAAGACATTTAGTATATTGGTCTGAAGTGCAACTTCAGATTGATGCTTCCTATGTTAAACACTTGATTAAGATTATGGATCGCATGGTACGTTAGCTATGTAGTAAACTAGCTTCAATGGTGATGGTCTTGTGGAATCATCATGGATCTCAAGAATCAACCTAGGAACTTGAGTATGATATATATGTATCCCATCTTAAGATCTTCAAGGAGGAAGATTCTTAAGTGGGGAAGGATGTAAAAATCCATATTTTAGCAAAGCTTAATAACCTTTTACCTTGCATGAATGGTTAAGAATGATTAATAATATTAATATTAATTCTTATATGCATAGTTAATTTTGTACCATATGATAAATTTTTATTGCTCATGTTTACTAATTCTTACCATTATGCATGTTGATTATTTTTACCTATCATTGGTGTGCACTAACTAGATAAATGAGTTGTGGTAGTTTCTCATGAAGACTATGGCATGGAAATGGTAGGCCTATGATGGCATGACTTGTGATTTATCTATGTGATTTTAAATTTGACTTGGTTGTTAATTAGATTAATGGGGAGGAATGTAGATGAGTCACATGGGTCTTGGAAGTAGATGAGAGAGCTAGATCACATGGGTTTTGGGGTTAGATGGATTAAGAAAGAGAACTTTAAAAACCACACATCTTTAACCCAATCATTCTTGGTCTCTTAGCTCTTAGGTTGAAGGGCTACTAGGTTGGAGGAGAATGAGGAGGTTGTGGTTGAGGGAGCATGTTGGAAGACTCAACATAATCTAGCAACATTCTAGGTGAGTAATCTTATCCTCCTTTTCATGGTTGTTTTAGTTCACTAGTTTTTGCATAGATTGAGATTGGGTTTTGTGTTAATTGATGAAAAATATTGTAGATGTAGCATATTTGTGATGGGTATTGCTACAACATTATAAATCTATAATTTCAATGCTAGATTTATTTTTTTTGTTGATTTCAAGTACTTTCTATGAACTTTGAATTTTGAGGGTTTAGGATGATTCACATAGTGCTCGATAAAATGCTCATATTGCTCTCTATATTTAGAATATGGTTGTGATATATCTATTTTTAGATTTCTTAGAAAAGTATCTACAAATTTTATGAAAGAATTAGGTAGTAGTTCATTGTAGATAAGGCATCATAGGTGATTCCTCCAATGTTATCCAGCATTGCAGTAATTTCAATAGGGTTTATAGTTGAGGCTATATATCTTTTTGGTTGCATCTCCAATTTTGAAATTTTCATATGACATTTTCAACATATGTAATGCCTAGATCCAATTGAAATTATTGAAAATTAACATGTGTAGCAAGCATTATGATTGCATCTTTAAGGATTATTTGAATTTACTTAGAAATTGGATATAGTGATTTATCTATTAATAGCTCCTTATTTGTGGTTTTGTTTCTCCTAATATTTTAGGTTAGTCTTTGACGTTATCATTCTAACTAAAGTGGAGTTATGGAAAAATGAGTTTTTTTATGTAGTTATTAGTGATTTATTTTTAGGCACTTAGTTCTTCCATAGAAACCTTAAAAACCCACATGCATGGCAAAAAATCAAGGTTCCTCAATTCCTCCATGATGAGAGCTATCTCTTCCATGATAGCTAGTGTGGATGTAGGGGAAAAATTTGGGGGATCTTACAAATGGTTCTTGGACACCTCAAGTAGATACCCTAAAGCCTTACATGACCCTAAGACCAATTTTACACCTTGTAGAGGCATCAAACCTTGTACAATTGGCTTCAAATGGCTAACAAGCTACTCCCGAAAATCATGCACATTGAGCATACCATCCCAAGCATGGAAGAAAGGGGAGAAACCCAAAAAATCATCTAGAAAACCTCCAAAATGACTAGTTCTAACCCTAAACCCTAGTCCTCAAACTTAGTGACCTTAGAAACACACATGCATGGTAGATTGAGGCCAAAACAAGTCCAAATATAAGATTTATGATTCTTCCATATTGGAAACCCTTGATTTCATGCTGGCCAGCATGGAGACTAAGAGGGGGCCTCATTTGGAACTCATAGATATCTCAGAATGACACCAAATGACCTTGCATGCATCCTAGAACACTTTTAGCACCCATTAGAGCCTTAAAACCTTATTAAATTGATCCTAAGTGAAATAAAACATATTTTCCCTTAGTCTTTCACACTAAGAACCCCATCCCTATCATGGAAGAAAGAGGGAAAGCTTGAAACCCACTAAAAACACCCCAAAATTTTGAATTTTGTTCTAAAACCCTAAGCCTTAACCCCGACAACTATGAAAGCTAACATGGATGATTGATTGTGATTTAAATTGGTCTAGATCTAGGAATCCTTCTTCATCCATGCTAGGTAGTGTAGAAACCACCTTTGGTGACAAGATGAAACTCCTAGAAACCAAAGATCTATGTTGAAAAAGCCTAAGACCTCATAACCTTAATATTTTGCTTCTTTGACCTCATTTTGACCTTGAAAACCCACTCCCCCAATCTTACATGTTGGATTAAATTTTCTAGCATGGAAACAAGGGGGTGAGACCTTATGTTCCTTTAAATAACATCCAAACATGATCAATATTAGCCAGAAGCTTGTAGAATCATGGTCTATAGCTTTAGGAGCCTAGGAACCTAGTCAACATGCTCTCAAAAAACCTTGAAATCATTAAGCAAGTGTTCCCCATTCTTCCATGCTTAGGATGCTATGCTCAACATGAAAGAAGGGGAAGAAGCAACTTCAACATGTTTTGACACCCAAAACTAACTCAAATGGCTTTAGAATAAAGCTAGAGCATGCATAACTTTCAGATGTAGGTTTTGGCTACCTGTTTGATCATGTTTGATCCTATTTTTGCTTGGATTTTGATTCTCCATGCTAAGCCCCCTCTCTCCCATATTGTCCAGTGTGTAAATAAGGGGGAAAGGCTGCAATACCTACCTTTTGGCCTTTACTAACCTTTGGAGTGATCAAATTTGATGGATCTAGCCTTGTGTTATCTTGGGAAGGCCTTGGAACCTTAATTTTGCATGTATGAATGCCCCAAAATTCACTTTCCTTAGTTTCCATGCTAAGGGTTTGATCTCCCATGCTAGTGAATGTGGAAATGAGGGCCCAACATGGAAGCCTCAAAACTCTTGATTTTTGGGTCTAAACATCCTAGAAACAACCCTAACTAATGCCCAAACTCACCTAACAAACTTGTAGACTCAAACCATGGCTCACCAAGGCCTAAAACTAGTAAAATGCTAATTCCTTTTGATCCATATTAGCCAAATTTGACCATATGTAGCCTGATTTGCTTGATTTAGCCGTATAGTATGATGTTTCAACTTGTTTTTAGCCTTCTATTACATTGGTGACATTTTTTTCCTTCTTATGACCTTTACATAACCTTATATTTTCCTTGTTTACCTTATTCTAGCCTTATTTGCCTTTTTTCAACCTCTGATTGGTATCAAATACTAGGGTTTGACCTTTCAGAACCACTATTTAACATCATGTGACCATGACCTGCTAAGGCCTAGAACTAGCAAAATTGTGGCCCTTCTTAATCATTTATAGTCATATTTCTCATACTTCCATTTATTTAACCTTTGTTTCACTTTGTTTGCTTGTTTTTACTCTATTTATAGCCTTGGATGATCTTGTTTGCATTAGAATAGTATGTATTTACATAATTTTATGCCATTTTAGAATTGTTTATTCACTTTTACACATGTGTTACTTAATATGCTTTTGGTTGACATGCAAGATCAAAGTATGAATATCTAGGAGCATATCAGTCTACCTTTGAGCCTAAGTGGGCCTCATGGTAATTTAGAATAGTATATCAACATTGATTGCCTAGATCTTAAGCCTAAGAGTCTTGTTGATGACATAGCCTCGATAGAGAAACCTCTAGAATTGCCTTAAAACCTAGTTAAAACCCTTGAATTAGAGATGGGTGACATAACCAAAGATTCTCTAGTTGAGGTTCCTATCACAACACACAATGGTTAGGAGAACACCCTTAAACTAAGTTCCTCACTTAAACCTCAATAGGCTCAAGACATCACTAAGGTTCTACAAGGTAACATTAAGGTCTTTGCCTAGTCATATAAATATATGCCAAGCCTGGACCTATGCTTATTCTAGAACAACATTATATTTGACCCTAGCATTAGATTAGTTAAGCTAAAAGTGGACAAGATTAGACTTTGGACTTGGTAATTTGTGATGAGATCTTAAAGCTCTACCAAGCTAGTTTCATTAGGGCTATTGACTACGCAAAATGGCTATCCAACATAGTGGTAGTTCCTAAAAAAATTGAAGTATTCATATTTGCATCAATTTTAGAAACCTAAATAAAGTAATTATCAAGGATGTCTTCCCTTTGCCTAGTATTGATCAACTTATTAATACTATAGTTGGACATGCCTTGTTGTCCTTTATGAATGGATTCTTGAGGTACAACTAGATTAGGATCAACCTAGAGCACCAACTTAGCATGACCTTCATAAACCCTTGGGTTACCTTTTGCTATACTATGATGTCCTTTGGACTTAAGAACATGGGAGAAACCTATCAATTAGCCATGACTTATATCTTTGGTATTTACATGTTAAGCTTGCTCAATGATTACGTAGATGATATAGCTATTAAGTCCAAAGTGGCTAGTGACCATGCTAATGACCTAGATCTTGTGCTTAAATGATGCCTCAAGTATGAGTTCAGGCTTAATCCTAAGAAATGCATCTTTGGTGTTAAGACCAGTAAGATGCTTGGATTTGCAGTATCTGAATTAGGGATACATGTTAATCCTAATAAGGTTAAGGCCATATCCAAATTAGTAGTGCGTGCCAACCTTAAGGAGCTTTGGGGATTACAAGGTAGATTATAGTTTATTCATAGTCTTATTGCTAGTCTTATTAATAAATTATATCCCATGCAACACTTACTTAAGAAAGGTATTCACTATGAGTGGATGGCTCAATGCCAAGAGGCTTTTGAAAACCTTAAGTAAGAGTTGGCATAACTATCGATAGTCTATCCTCCGTAAGAGGGTAAACCATTTTACATCTACCTTGCCATATTTAACACATTCATTGCTTCTCTATTCTATAAGAAACATAATGATGGAGCAGAGATGCTAGAATGCTACCTTAGCCATGCATTAGTTGCCCATGAGACTTGATATACTAAACTAGAGAAGTATCATCTAGCACTAGTCTTCTCATTGAAGAAGTGAAGATACTACCTCTTTAGAAGCCAAGTAAATTTCATTTGCAAGGATAATGTGCTTAGAGCCATAATGACCAACATTGATGAAAGCAGCCATATAGCTTGATGGAAAGCCATAACCATGAAGTTTGACCTTCAGTACATCTCTCAATCCTCAACGAAAGGTTAAGATATAGCTATACAACTCAGTTTTACCTGTTGATGACCAAACAACCATAAATCCTAAATTTCTTGACAAGCACATTAACACCATTAACCAATTTCCCAAGGGTTATGAGGCAAACATGTACTTTGATGGAGCTTCAACTACCCATGGGGCTAATGCTACTACCATCATAACATTCCTTTTTGGTGAAATTTGATTCTTTACCTATCATTTTGAGTTTTCATGTACAAACAACATAGTAGAGTATGAGGGTTTGATTAGAGGGATGATGGTAGCTTTTGACCTAGGAATTAAACATTTAATGGTCAAAATTGATTCACATCTAGTGGTTAACCAAGTAACCAAGGTCTACGCATGTAAAGCCAAACACTTATAACCTTATTATGACCTAGGGAAGAAATTATTATAATAATTTGTAGATGTTGATATCCAACACATATCCTGAAATGAGAATGCCATAGCTGATGCAATCATAAGGCTAGCCCTCAGTGTTACACTAGATGTGTTTAGTAAGTTTCCCACCTTAATTGTGGACTGTGCTATGCCCATCACAAAAAATGTTGAGGATGCCTTTGTTGCCATCATTCATATTGATCTTGATAGGGAGTGGTATGATGATATTAAATTTTACCTTATGCATGGAAAATCCTCACAAGGGCTAACTACTGCTCAAAAGGAAATTTTACATAAATAGTCAAAGCAATATGCTATTGTAAATGATAACACATTATGTCAAGGATCCTATAATTGCATATTACTAAAATGCTTAGGTAAAACCAAAGCTAGAATAGTCTTAGAGGAGGTTCATGAGGGTGTTTATGGGGGACATTTAAGACCTAGAGCTATGGACACTAAGATTAGATAGTTAGGCTATTACTGGCCCCATATGGAAAGTGATTGCATGTATAAGGTTAAGTGATATGACATGTACCAAAGGCATAGTAACTTGATACTCATATCATCGATTGAGTTACATACAACTAAGATCACTTAGCCATTTTAACAATGCGGGTTGGATATTATTGGACCTATAACACCTAAGTCTTCCATAGGGCATAGCTTCATCATCATCACAACTGAATACTTTACCAAATGGGTTGAAGCTATTTCACTAAGAAAGACTACATTTAAGCAAGTTGCAAGTTTATCTTGGATAACATTGTAGCTTATTTTGACATACTCATGATCATAGTTACAGAAAATGGATCATAATTAAGTAGCCATGAAACAAAATATTTCTGTCATAACCTAGGCATTAGGCATTCTTTTTCATCACCTCATTACCCTCAAGCCAATGGATAAATAGAAGCCAATAACAAAGCCATCATTCACTTGCTCAAGACGATGCTTAACAAGAACAAACACAAATGACATGACTGACTTGTCCATGTACTATGAGTATACAGAATGACCTATTGCATGACAACTAGTGTAATC
Source organism: Gnetum montanum (assembly GCA_015680685.1). Lineage (NCBI taxonomy): Eukaryota > Viridiplantae > Streptophyta > Gnetopsida > Gnetales > Gnetaceae > Gnetum > Gnetum montanum. The sequence continues at coordinate 118,783 of MNCI01033252.1, forward strand.
CCTTATAGCTTGGTCTTGCAACAAGGGAGATATCATCCAATCTATGATATTACCTCGTTGTTGTCACAATGGAGTAGTTATAATAGCCTACTATGAACTATAATGCTTGAGTATTAATCATATAGCTTAACTAGCTCTTCAACATTCTTGAGAATAGAAATTCAGATTTTACGATCTTGGAATAATAATGAAATATGAATTGTTACTTTTTCCTTTTGGCCAATGGACCTATTTTATATGGATAAATAATTAAACTAGGATTAAATATTTTAAGGAAGGTTAATATAAAATTAGATACACAGTGATATCATTATACATCAATTGTTATGATAAAGATCAATTTCTTTAAATGATGAAATGCTAAAAACTTCTCATGTCATTAGTTTCTTATGCGAATAAGAAAAATCTTATCACCAAACCCTAAAGAGTGGATTAAAATCAATATCCATAGTTTAAAGCATTCATAAGACATATTAATTAACATTGATTGGGTAGTGTCCAAATGCTTTATCCTTCTTCCTTACCATATACCATGGTATGAATAGAGATTAAGCTCTAAATTTTTTCCTTTTTCTTTTATCCATTCATATTACCTAATTAATTAGGATTGACTAATGACTTCTTTGTAGTTCGTAGATGTCACAAGATTGATAGGAATTAATATTTATCTTGATCAATATTCAAAGTTTTAGGATATCTGTTGCAATCCTTCAATTGATAGAAAACAATATTCATTTTCATTCTTTATCACATATGGTTAATTTTGGCAGTGCTTATGAAATATAGGCTAAAATTACACATTAGTCCTTATTGCATGCCCTTGATTCAATTGATGCCAAGTAGCAATGATAAAAAATAAAAAAAGTGAAAGTTTTAGCCTTTTTTTAATAACAATTAAACATAATTTGGGATTGCTTACATAATCCCCGACTGGCATTTGACTAGTGCCTAGTAAAATAAGGTAATACAAGACATATAAAAGTAAACTTTTATCATAAAGAAAATAGTAGAATAATCAAACATCAACACCCATGATGGTTTAGCTAAACCTTCTAATTCTCTAGTGTATAAAATCAGATCTTGTAGGATAATTGGGATAGAAAATATTATGGACTAGTAACATTTAAAAATAAAAGATCAATATATTTCTTAGTACTATTCTTCAAATCCATTGTAATTCTTTCAATGTCACTAGTAATTACAACATAAAATATAAGAAAATAAAAATTTGTGTTTCATGGCTTTTCAAGTTAAATTAAAATCTCTAATGTCCATTCTAGCTAAGATAGGTTAGAATAAAATAACACCTATTCAAGCTAAAATTATATTACATTGACACCTTGCATAACTAAACAAACAGATCTACTTAGTACAATTCTATTGTTTAGTATTTGACAAAGGTAAAACTAAGCCATTGATAATAGCTTGGATATCAAAAAAAGTATATTAGAAAAATATAGAAATTTAATTCCTAAGATAACATAAAAATTCAAAATCTCTTTCATTTCCACTTAAATATGCTTGGTATGGTATTATTGTTTATGAAAATAATTGTACATCCTAATAAATCAAAATAAATAAACCTTAATAATGAGTAAATATGGCTATCTTAGGCATAATCATCATTAGTTCATCAAATAGGACTATTCAAATTATAACCAAGATTTATAAAAAAAAATGGTTAACTATCTATCAAAATAACCTTAACTATGCCAGCATCTACAAATACATTTCAGAAGAAATAAATGTCATCGTTTAATTTCCTATAGAAAACAAACAATAAAACTAAGCATTAGAACTACCTTGAATATTCATGTTATCTTCTTTATCAAAGTGAAAAGGCTAAGCTCCTTCTTCGTCAACTTGAAATAGAGGCTACAACTTCTTTTCAATATCAGCCATCCTTTCTTGCAAAGCTATGAGGATGGAACTAACTCTTTCCAACATGGGTATGATAGCCTGTTAGTTGCTTGTAACTTCTAAGATTTGTTGTTATATCTTCTTTCAAATACCCTAGATCTTTCTTCCCTATATACCAACATTGATCTAGGTTTAGAAGACTTTTTGATGAGTGGGTTGTGCTTGATAAAGATCATTAGTACCCTTTTGAGGTACTTATTTTTTTTACCAAGGTTAAGGTTATCTTGGTTCCTATAGTTAGCTTAGGGACTCACAGTTTCCTCAACATAGTAGAAATAAAAAATGAAAACTACTTTTTGAGATGTCATCATAATAATGATACATCATATACCTAATTTTCAAATTGGAAAAGATGGCTTCCTTGCTGTCCTTAAGCATCTTCTTAACATGGAGAGTGAGGATCAAAACATATAAAACATGTGAAGAAAGAAAGATGTTAGTCACCACCATGCATGCCATAACATGATTCTTAGGCTACAAATTGATGCTCTTAAAGGCCTAGGGTTGCAACATTAAGGTATCTAATTCACTAATGAATTAGTAAAATAGGTTATACTTCTCTTTGATATAAGTTTTTAGCATGAAGATATCTTTACCATCATCTTGGATTCCAAGACAATCCTTTATACATACTTATATAATCTTGGCCTTCATTTCTTACATTGAGGACATGAAATAGCACTTCCTAAGGTCTATCTTTATCAAGTGAAGCTTTAGGTTGTAGTAAAATTCAAAAACCTTCTCCTAATAAATCTAATTAGTTGAGAGTTTGATGAATACCCCACAACCCAAGACCAAGATGTGTGCCTTGATGCTGACATCAATGTTCTTGAACCACTTGAAGTAATTAACTTCATTGTGATACTATGTAATTTTCACCCTGTCAATTAGAGGTGTTGAGATAGACAATAGGAGGAAATTTAATAGAGAAAATTTATCAATAATTTTATCTAAAACAAAATCCATTTTTACCTTACCTTCCAATAAGGTGGAGGATTCAATCATTTAAATCTTGATATTTCCTAAACATCCTATGCAAAAATGACATGAGTTTTAATCTTGATCTAAGATGATAAAAATGTAACTATTTTTAATCCACAAATGCTACCTAGACTTGTGATCTGATCCTTTAGCTACAGACATGAATGTGTTATCTTATGTTAGGCCCTAATCATTATTTAGTGTCTTACTAAAATTTAGCTTTGTAAAAAAAAAAATTAATAGCTTGGAATGAAACTAGGCTAAGGTTATCCTATCATGGTACAATGTTGAATGATATATGGCTTGTACTATTGTGTGCTAGGATTAAAATAACATGGATTTTTTCTAGTATGTCTAGTATAATATTAGGTTAGAGTTTGTGCTTGGTGATAGGGCTAAAGTAGAATTGTTATATTTTCATTATTGTCATCCTAATCTTTTGTGATTCTTTTATTTTCTACTTCTATTATCATACTATTCATGTTTTTTTAAAAAAATTATTGTATATTTTTTTCCACTCAATCAATGATAGATTGATTAATTAACTTTAAATTTACTCAATAGCCTAATTTATATCACAAGGGTGGTAAGAAAAAGTATCATTGTAATATTATTTATAGATACCTATCATTAGAGGATTGTTAATAATCAAGAGTCTCAAATTTTTTTTTGAAGCTTATTACTGACCATCAATTTCAGTGACATAGATCAATATAATTATACATTTATGTCTTATTCTTTATTATTACATTGAATAACTATCAATAAAATGCATTGTGTTGTTAATAAACATCATGTATAGTAAGTTTAATGGATATGTTATGAATTCATAAGAATTTTAGACATACCTCTATCAATGGATGTCATCTTAAGGGAGGTCAATCAATATATTCTATTGATGAGTGTTGCTTAAGAAATGAGTAATGAGATAATATTTTTATTGCTAGTCATCATTGCCAATGGTAAAAATTGGTATTACTAAAATTTATTACTTAATTAAATAATATTCATAATAATTTTTTGTTATTTCCCACTCATCACGTATGTCTCATTTATCTAAATTCATCACATATGGAATCTAAGATTTGTAGGTTAACATAAAGGTTCACATACAACTTAGTTAGCAAGGTTCATATCAAGGATTCATTTGGACTGAAACTTTTTATCACAAGGTTTTCTTCATTTCTTGGAATGATGTCTTATAAACTTAAGGTTTTTATACCTTTCCTATTTTTTATGGATCCAAGATACATTTCATCCAAAGAAATCATTTCCTCACTTGATCTTGGATTATCTTGCTTATTAGTTTTATCCTACTTTCTTTAATCTTTTCATTTCTTAATTATTCACTCTAATTAATCTAGATTACATACTTACTATAGATTAATTATATTAAAAATTTAGTATTTATTTTGACCTTGAACTAGGCATGAATATAAACCATTAGAAAAGTTTCTAAGGATTTTATATATTTTCATACTAAAACATTAGGCCAATTTAGCTTTAAACAATTAAAATAGTAGTATCTTAAATTTTCTTTCCATATTAGGAATCTCAACCACTAATACCTATGGAAAGGAATATAGGAAATTTACATGGAGGTTAAAAGAATTTAATCACTTGTTCTCATTACAACTACAAAGTTTTAGGTAATTAGTAATGGAATACTAATTAATAAGATTAAGGTTTAAAATATAGATATTATAAAATTTGAAAATTTTATATTCTTATTGTAATGTCCCATCCCTTATTAAGGGAAATAATTGTACTATAATCACATAATTAGCCTTTGAAGGAAGGGGTGTCTCTTTATGAGAAGTTGCACTATTCATGGTACCCCTTGAAATGGGTTTGACCTATGGCACTTAAGGTTGGGCTTAGAGGTCATATCAGTATGGTGTTGCAAAGCAAAGATTGGCAAGTGATGAGAGTTGGATGAAGTAGAACAAGAAGGGACTAATCACCCATTCAACTAGATAGCCTAACTATGATGGCAATGCTGGATTCACTCTAAGGTCCTAAGTGTCATAGGAAGATAACCTAGAGGGTGTTATAGTATACCAATCAAACATCAATAAAATTTTCTACTATTTTCTTTTTTCCCTTAATTCCATGTTCTTTCCTCATTATTCTCTAGGTTATTTGAGTGATCAAGTTATTTCCATGCAATGTGATCTTTTTATGCAAGGAATGATCATATTTCATCAACATCTAGGAGTGATGTATCATACTTATTAAATAATTAAGGATGAAATTAATACTAGAAAGCTATGATATCATAGTAATGAATAAAAAGAAACAAAATAACTCATAGTTTACATGACCAATTCTACATTTATTTAGATAAGAGGTGTAAAATTTGAAGGTAAAGTAGATGATCATAGAGATATAATATTATCAAGTAAAACTAATTATCTAGGCTAGCCAATTCATTTAAAAACTAGTGTTATACCCAAGGAACCTAGCATACTTGCATTTATAAAACATTATTTAAAATAACCACTACTCCATCATAATAGCTTCGCATATAGATGGAGGTTTTTGTGGGGTGTAAATTTTAATTGATCTTGTGGCACCATCCCAACTATAAGGTCCTTGTAGAAATTAGGCTTTTCTTCTAATTGAAGCTTCTTATGAGGTTTTTTTCTTTATTTTGAAATTATTGCTTGTTCCAATCATAAGATTTTATGAAATTTCCTTTTTTTGTTGAAATTATTGCCTGATGCAATAGTAAGATTCTTGTGGAAGCCCTTTTTATTTAGGTATTGATTTATGGGTTGCTCACTTGGGCACTGGTTTAGATACTAGCTATTATAGCTTAGCTGAATTATGCTACCTCTAGATTCTAGTTCTAATATACAATAAAATTTTTACCTCTTTAAATAGATTACATAAGTAGGTAATAAAACATGATGGCTTATGAACATTAATTAAGAATCAAGTAATTTTCCCTCTTAACATCAAAAATTTCTTATCTAAGGAAGAATGAATCCTTTAGAATACTATGCTAAACATGTAGAATACCATAATTTACTTTATTTGTAAGTTATTTTTCTAAGGTTTATCCTTAGGTGGATTTTTGATTTTAACCTATCTATCTCAGAATAGGGGGAGCTATTCTTTTCCCTTGCAACAAAAAAAAAAAATGCTACTAAATTTTTTATACTTCCAACTAATGATAAAATTTTCTATTTTCCTCTACATTTTTCAAATTCAAAGTTTTAGATATTTAGTCATCCTTCAAGTTTTTATATTATGTAATATGATAATGTCACTTAGATGGTTTATTGTCTAAACTAATGTTACTTTTTAGTGCCTTTAATTTTAATTAATTGTTATTTCATTTAGTTCTTTAATTGGTTAAGTAGCATTAGTTAAGTCTAATAACTCAATTTTCCTAGTTATGTATTTGATGTTAGTAATAATATTTATGTTTTTTTTCCATTGATCATAAATGAGTTGGATATGTTATCCAAAGATAAAAGTGGGACACTTCCATTTAAATACATTTGTAATGCTAAGTAATGATCTTTTCACTTTGTTGTCAACTAATTTAGAGATATATGCAACATCATGCTATAGAGTTCAACCTAATTTCCTTATAAACATTTCTTATTAAGTATACTCCAGTCATGCATAAAGATTAACTGTCTCTTTACTATTCATTATTTATCAAGTGCATGTATGTGCAAGTTGTCAAGTCTATGTATCTAAATCATTCTAAAATATTAATGAAATGATTCATTAAAACTCAATTGATTAACTAATCTTAGGGATAAGAGGAATTGGACCATTATTTGATTAGGATTCTCAATTGGACCATTAGTTTGTGGATAAGAGGAATTTCCTATTTTATGTGGATCCCATAGCCCGTAAGAAATATTTTCATGAGTTTATTCATAAAATAGGCTTCTTGATCACTAATAACTACACATAAGGTTTCAAATTAGGTAAGAATATGTTTTTCTAGGAAATATTACAACTACATTTACATCATTATTAAGATTTCTTGAGCATCTATCCATTTAGTTTTGTAATCTATACATACTAAAATATATTGAAAACCATTTGAAGAATGAAATCATCATCATTGCCTTGTCCAAACAAAATGGGCTCAACTACATGAGTTATTTTTTACCATTTACTTATATGAAAAGCTAGACATATGTTTATTTCAATTTCTTCAAATAATTTTTGATCATTTTTTTCCATGTCTTATTTAATATTTATTTCAGTGGCTTTCTTTGAACAATATTAGATCATTAATAGCCTCATTATTTATTCTTTTTTAAACATGGTTAAATCATCTAAGTTATCATTCTTGTAATTTATCTAAAATAAAATCCACTTTAATCATTGCTCTAATTTCTATAGTATGTAGTTTATCTCTTTTGGTTTTATTCAAAATTCATCAAAGCATATGTATTTTTGTCATACTAATTTGTTGTTCATGCCTTTTTTTTTGTAATGTTCAACATTCAAAACCATAGACGATAGTAGGGCTGGTTACTATCCTATAAAATTTTACCATTAATTTTACTGATATTCTTTTATCATGTAGAACATCACTATCCTATCTTCATTTTGACCATCCTACCTTAGTTCTATTTCTTATATCCTTATGAATTTTACTATTTGATTGGAGAATTGATCCTAGGTATTGGAACTATTTGTAGTAATGAACTATTTGGTCTTCAATTGTTACATCTATTTTACCACTATCAAAGTTTATTATTAGAATTTCATTCCATATATTCTATGTTACTTCTACTAATTTTTAGGTGATTTTATTTTAGAGCATGTGTCCACTTTTCCATTTTAGAAGCATTATTTCCTCAAGTTGTATTCACTAATATAATAACATTTACAAATGTCATACACCAAGAAATTTCATCTTGTATGTTCTTTATTAAATTATCCATAATAATGAAATTTGATTGGATCTCAACAAGGACATCTTCCTAGGGCCTAAGACATTTTCTTTGTAGATGTTTAAGAGTTGGAAATATGTCTTCAACTCAATTAAGATGTCTTTTTTGACAAGACAATGAATATTAATTTGTATTTTTTAATGCTAGGAAGATGAAAGGTCATATCAAGAATCTATAAATAAATATCTAAGACATGATTTTGGGTCAATAGAGTGAAAACAATTAAGAGAGAGTTGAGTGAGAGATTTGAAAGATTTGTTAATAGATTGTGCAAGGAAATTTGAGTGAGAGGTAATGGAGAGCATTTGAGAGAAATTAGGAGAATCTATTATAAATATCTTGTCTTAAGCTTTGATTCTATTGTGAGAAATTAGGGATTGAGAGGGAACATGTATGATCTCTAGGACTCTTAGTTTATATTTGAGGGCTTCTCAATCTTTTATGTATTTTTATATGATTTGAGTTACTAAATGAAAGGGATAATTTTCTCTATTTCTTTATGTTTCTATTTTTTCCTAAGCTTATTTTTTTTGGAAATTTTATGAAATGGATGTTGTTAGAGTAATTGGTTTCAAATTGTTGTTAGAGCACTTAGTTTAAAGGAATCCATGCATAAGTTGGCAAAACATGTTAAATAATTGTTGATTCTTACATCCACATAGGATTTGGAGAATCTAAAATTAGTAAATGTTAATTAAATCTTGTATGGTCAAATTTCTTTTTGGTAATTAAGCATCTATTTGCTAACTAGGTTTTGAAGTTAATTACATCTTTATTAAAGTTTTTGTTAGGGTTTAGTACCTTATTTCCTTAAACAGAAAGGAATTACTTAAAGTTCTCATCTTATTACTTTAAGATTCTTCCTTTAGCTTTGTAAGAGGTATGTCTCCTACGCAAAAGATAAATGAATAGCTTGAGCAAGAGCTTGAAGAGTTCAAATAATTATCTAAGGATTTTGAGTTTAAGATATAAGAATTACTTCCCAAGGTAATGGATAGCAAGCACAAATATTTTGAAGAAGCTCCAAGAAGAAAAGAGGAGATTGAAGAAGAGAATTATTTTGCATCTATGCAAATATTAAATTGAAGAAATGATCAAAGGATTCCAAGGAAAGAAGAGGATATAACTCAAAAAATATAGACAAAGGTTTTATTTTCTTCATAATAAGAAGAAAAATGATGATGAAAGATTTTTAAATATTTTGAAAAGTGTTTTGAGTGTTTCTCATGGATATTTCTATTTTCAAAGTTGTTGAGGGTACAATTTTCTTTCTTTATTGATATAGAATTATAAATAAGTATTTTCTTGTTGAGAAACATTCTAATGAGTTAATGATTCATGTTGTTGATAGAAAATTTTAAGGGTTGGAAGCCAAATAGTCTAACAAGGAATGTTTGAAGTATGTTGAAAAACATGGAAGACTTATTGAGAGTTGGAATCTCATATATTTCATGTTGAAGAAAAAGTTTAAAAATAAATTGTTCCATAATGAAGCCATGAAGAAATCAAAATTTCTTAGGGAATGAGATCAAAAGGTTAAGGATTATTATGTTAAATTTTATAAAGCTTTGCAAAAGGTTGATGTTCATTAGACTAAGTATGAATAAGATTCTAACTTCATTCATAGATCAAGGATGCAATATTAGAAAGAATTAGTATTCTATAATATTGATACACTTGATGAAGTCTATGATATTGTTATTAAGGCTAAAATAAAAATAACAAAGTTTAACCTAAATAAGGACAAATATCACTAGAAAAGAGATAAAATAACATAATCTAAAAGTCAAAGAAATCATCCAAGAAGGAAGATAAAGATGAGGAAATAAAGAAATTCTACTTCTCCAAGGAGGAAAAAAATAAGGGGAAGAGCTAAGAAATTAGTAGATGAATGATCTACATATACCCTATTTTTATATCTAATTAGATAATACCTAAATCTTTCCAAAAAATATACTATTGATAGGAGTTATTTTTAGTTGTTTCGTAATTTACTGGAGCTTGATATAGGCTTCTAAACACATAGAAAATTACTATAGACTTATTCTTAATATATTGTCTATAAATAGCTCTTGGAGGCATATCATTTTCATTGCACATTAGATCAAAGGGAAAATCCTAAATAGTTGAATTAAGTACTAGATTTAAGGTTACCTTTCTTTTTACTTCCTTGAAGGCTTATTGACACTCCTTGGCCATGTGAATGATAAATATTTTTTTAAAATTTAATAACAAAATTTAGTTATCCTATAGAAGTATTTAATAAACTTCCTATAATACCTAGCATATCTCAAGAAGGATCTATGTGTTTTTTGTTAGACTCCAAGTTTTAAAGATGAACAATTTGGAAGCTTCCAGCTAAGAAGAATTTTGATTCATGATTCTTAATGCTTTTATTTCATGCATTATTGGTAGATTTTGGAGACTAATATTAGTTTTTTGCAAACATATAGAACCCCTACTAGGTCACCCCCTAGGACGTAGTGTACCTAATTATTATTAGCATAATTTTTGTAGTTTTTTAGGTCTAGTCAGTGGGTTTTCCCCCTCATTGTAAATCATCCTCTAAATAAATCTTTTTTAATGGCATAAATTGTTCCTAGGGAAATGGATACCTTCTCAATATTAGGTTGAAATTTGGGATCTCAAGCCACTCCCAAGTCATGAGCCATCTTTCTATGGTTACCTTGTCTTAAATGAGTTGCCCTTTTATTACCCCTTTTGAGAATCCAGAAATTCATGTTTCCTTGACATGAGACTTTTACAAGCATGGATAAATCCTAGGAATCCCTAAAATGAAAAAGTATTTGATCATTAAAGGATATAAAAATGGAAAGATTCATCCATTGCCATTTTTCCTCATCAAGTGGTAGTGTTTCTTCTAGGTATATTATGATGAATTCAAAAGTTGAAATTGAGGTAAAAATAGATTGTCAGGAAAGATGACTATTTCATGCAACAACCATGGTACATATTGTAGAAGAATGTAAAGAAGAAGAAGGAAAGTATGCCTAACTTTTCATAGTTTATTTGATGTTCTTTGTACCAAACATTCCATATCATTTGCATTATATTATGTTCCTTTCCCCACCTTTCATTAGATGATATTTCATCTAGTAAAGATTCTTATATATATGATTCAATATTTTACTTGATATTTATGATTCAGGTTGAGGATTTTTACCTTAAAATCATATTTATACAAGAGGAATACTAGAAACCCTAGAAAACAACGTTATTCTTAAAGGAGTTAACTAGATTGAAGGGAACCTAGGGAAAGTAGAGATTTGAATAGTTCCTTTAAATTAGACTAGGCCCAAGCTAAACCACTATAAAATTTTAGTATGTACTTTTTTAGTTTTTGTCTCTTTCATTTTGTTTATGCTTCTAAATTATAGTTTTTTTCTTTAATTTCATATAAGATATTTTCAAGTTTAATAGATTTATTTCATGGTGGAATAATTTTTAAATCTACTAAGACATTCTATTCAATCCTCCCTTGTCCCTTCCCCCTAGGGTATTCATTTCAATCCACAGTTGGTATGAGAACTTGATGTCTTGATTGTTAGACTAATATTCTTTAAGAGTTTGTGCTTGTTTCATGATGTTTATTTTAGGTGCATAATGTTTACATAAGCCTCCATTAATTAATGAATCAAAATAAATCTATTGGAAAATAAGAATTAAATGATTCTTATAATCTTTAAACTTTGATATTTGATCCTTGGTGGAGGATGGTTACTTAGATCCTACAGAAATTCATACAACTCCAAATGAAAACTCCTACATAATATTCAAAGTACATAAGCAAGTAAGAAAATAAAGATAAGAAAGCTTCTGTGGCTAATGAAAAAGTCATAAATGCCTTCTATTATGACTTGTATCTAGAGGAGTTCAACTAAGTTATTTTCTATGAAGCTAGAAAAGAGATTTGGGACCTTAAATTCATTGATAAAGGTACCACAATGGTGAATTACTCAAAATCTCAAATCCTCAATTATAAGTTTGATCATCTCAAAATGAAAAAGAAGGAAAGAATGAAAGAGTACTTTTTTAGAGTCATTGAAATTGCCAATGTTCTGATAGGATTTGGGTGAATTCCCCTAATCTAAGATTTGCCAAAAATTCTTGGAAAGCCTTTGTAAGAGATTTCATTTTAAGGACATTGCTATTATTATCATTACAGACATAAATATTATGAATGTTGATGAGCCCCAAGGACACTTGCATACCTGTGAGTTATCTCTACTAGAGGATAATAAGACTTACACTTTAAAAAGAACATTTATTGAAGTCCTCAAAAGATGACAATGAAGAAAAATCAAATGAGTAAATGAAGAATAGAGACATCTTCCCAAGATTAGAGATAACCCGTAGGTATGGGAAAACTTCCAATAACACTTGTCCCAATTCAATAAATAGTTGAAACATGATGAAAATGGATGAAGATAGTTGGAAAGAAGGTGAGAAAACTTGGGAAACATTTAAAAAGCCTCATGTTGAGTTGAGGAAACGTTTCTAGGTTTCTTATCTTTTAGCTTGTCATAAATATCATTGTAATTCCTATTTGTGAATGACTAAGAGAGAGAGAGAGAGATCTTCTATGTGAAGAGTTGAGTAAGAGAGTGGGTGAGCATATTTAGAGAGAGTAATTGGTGATTACTATTAACCTTTTGATATGTTAAAACCTTAAAAAATGGAGAATGTGAAAAATGTGTTTGTTGAAATCTTGCAAGACTTTAAAAGATAAGAACAAGATGAAAATGTCATATAGTCAAAGACAAGAGAAGGATAAGACCAAGTTAAGAGGATGAAGATGAAACCTACATCACCAAAGACTCAATCAAGACTATAAGATGTCAAGGTTGCATGAAGCCTACAAGCCAAATGAAGATGATGTTAAGGATGTATGAAGCCTACAAGTTAAATGAAGATGTTTTGATACCTTCCTAGATTTTTCAAAATATTAGCAGATGTCCTAGAGGTTAAAACTTAGTCTTAGGCTAGATATCCCATGAAAATTACATATGTCCTAATTGCTTTTGAGATGTCCTAGCTGGGATGTCCCAAGTAAGATTTCCTAATTTTTTAGTAGGATGTCCCACCTACAAGTGGCTAGATTTTAGAGAGATATCTCAAGATTGAATGGGACATCCCAACTAGCCATTTTTTATTGGTTGTATAAATTTTGAGGACTATTAGAAAAGGAAAAACACTATAAAATAGAAGGGATCTTCATGAAAATGACAAGCACTGTACATACAATTACTATTGTACTAATTACATCTTTTGAATTGTTTTGTTCATCATTTCTACATATTTTGTAAGCTATATTTTTTGTCCTATATTTTGGGTTATGAGATCTTCAAACCAAGGAATCTATTAAGTATAGTTACATTCTTTCCTTGATTATTATTCTTTCTTTGTAAATCCTAGAGGATTGATTTGATTCTTGCAGGAAGGCATCATTTTGAGCTTCTTGGAACCTTGTGGGATTGGGTGTATTTTTGAGTGAAAACACCCCATGTGGAGCTCAAAATTTGTAAAGGTTATGATGCTCTTTAAACCACATTTTTGAAAGAACAAAGTCCAGAGGTATGCAAGGATCCTACCCTCCAAGTGTAGAAGTACCCAAGTTGGGAAATCATGTAAATTTTTGTGTAGTTTTGGTTTTCTTGATAGTTCAAATTGAAAAAGTTATTCAACTTCCCTTCTATGTTTTGGAACCTAAAGTAGTATCAAAGCCTAGTACCCCCATATTTGAGTGTAACAAATCAAGAGTGGACTATGAAGGAAGCTTATTTTATCTAGCCAACAATGTTAAATGGATTTAGCTTCATGAATTGGAAAGCTAGAATGTTAATGTTCATTGAATTCATCTTGGAAAGTTTCATTTAGTTCATCTACCACAAAGGTAAGTTAATATGTACGTAATGTAATATTTTTTATCATAATAATTCCTCTATGTAACTTTGGATATGCAATGGAAGAGGCCACATGATCTCCAAAAGGTCTTGTACTTGCATGTCGCATGAAGAAGAATTTAGTAAAGAAATAAGAACTACCAATATCAATACTAGATGGGGTGATAAAGGAGAAATCAGCTATGCATGTAATGGTTCTTTTCATTTATGTCTTACCTTAATGAATCAAGAAACCATTAATGACTCAACATCTTATGGTGAAGCTGAAGAAGATGAGATTACTTTAGAAGAAAGGCATGAGTTACTTTGTAATGAGGTTATTTTGTTTCAAAATTTCTGCTTCAAAATGAAAGAGATTTTTCCTAATAAGGAAATAGAAATAACATCCCTTAATTTTGATTATTTATATCTTAAGAAAGAAAACTCAAACCTAACCGTTGAGGTTTAAAAGGTAACAAGTGTTGTTGAGCAGACTAAGAAGAAATTATTAGATGAAAAGCTCAAATCTAAAAGATACATTCAAGAGAAAGGACATGATCAAAGATTTTCTCATACCAAAGCATCATCATCAGGTTTTGCAAATTTAAATAAATATTCTTCCAAGTTTGATAATTCAGAAAAATTTAAGAATTCTATTTATTTATATTATGGGATAATTGTACTTATTCAAGATTTTTGTTATTTAAAACAATACACTTGGTCTTTTACGATAGACAAAGAAACTTTGGAGGCAAAAGAAAAGAGTTCTTAACAAGGAATGATTGCACAAGTTGCACTTTTTGCTATTAAAAGGAGCACATGGTACATCAACAATGGATGTTCAAGACAAATGACAAGAGACAAATCTCAATTTGTATTATTTTCAAAATAAAGCTCTAGAACTATCACCTTTGGAGACAACATAGAAGCTCAAATCAAAGGTATTGGTAACATTGGAGTTAAAGATAAGTATCAACCTATTGTTAATCAAGTATTTTTTTAAGGACTTAAACATAATCTTCTTAGTGTTAGTTAACTTTGTGATTCAAATTTTGATTGTAAATTAAGAGATTTTCTATACAAAAAAGTTATTATAGAAGGAAAAAGAAAGGCCAATGTTTATAATTCTATTTTTGGAGATAATCCTATCCTTGAATCTAAGTGCTTGATTAGTAATACAAATGATGTTCATATGTGACATAGGAAATTAGGTTACATAAATAAGGATAATCTTGAAATCCTTATCTTGGAAGATATAGTTTGAGGAGTGTCCAAAGTCAAGGATTTTTCTTTGAAAACCTATGAAGCTTATTAGAAAGGAAAGCAAACAAGGGTAAGGTTTTAAAAATAAAATTTCATCTCTACCCCTTGTCCTTTAGAATTTCTTCATATGGATTTGGTTGGACCTTCTCAAACTTCTATTTTTGGAAAAAATGTATTTTCTATCTACTATTGATGATTTTTCTCACTTCACTTGGGTTGCTTTCTTATATCACAAGGATGAGGTTTTTGATCATTTTATGAAAATTTGTAATTAGATATAGAACAAAAATGGTTATGATATCAAGGTTATCATAAGTGATAATGGACAATAATTCAAGAATGCTAAATTTGAACAATATTGTCAGATGAATGACATTCTACATAATTTTATACTCCTAGGACTCTTCAAAAAAATGATGTTGTAGAAAGAAAAAATAGGATCTTAAATAAAATCAAGAGAAATATTCTAAATTCCAAAAATCTTCCTTATTACTTTTGGCTTGAAGTAATTAACATTGCATGCTATGTCTCCAATAGAATTTAGGTTAGAAGATTTACTAATAAATCTTCTTATGAATTATGAACTGGTAGAAAGCCATCTATTGGTTATTTTCATATTTTTGTCTCAAAATGCCATATTTTTAATGATAATGATGCTTTGAAAAAATTTGATCACAAAACTAATGAGGAAATTTTTCTAGGATATTCAACAAAAGAACCAATACTATGGAGAAAACTATAAACATTAAAATAGATGATAGTGATGGTTCTACTTGACAATTTGATGATGAAGAGGTTCCTATTCAAAAGATATCTAGAACTTACCAAGAATAAACTAATAAAGATTTTGAAATATGAAGTGAGCATGAGGTTACTTCTCCAACTCATCCCAAAATCCCTAGATTACATAGATCATATTTTCTCAATGATGATATTGGGCAAGTAAAAGATAGAATTTGAACTAGGAGCCAAATAGAGAAAATTTATACTTATGCTACCTATCTTTCACAACATGAACCAAAATATTTTAAAGAAGAAAAAACAAAGGAAAAATGGATTTTAGCCATGCAAGAGAAACTAAATCAGTTTACTAGAAATGATGTGTAGGAATTAATCCTAAGCCCGATCATAAATAAATTATTGGAACAAAATGGATATTTAGGAATAAAATTGACAAAGATGATAACATTGTTAAGAAAAAATCTAGGTTGGTTGCTAGAGGATATAATCAACAAGAGGGAATTGATTTTGATGAAACTTTTACTCCTATGGCCAATCTTGAATCTATAAGACTTCTCTTAGCCTTTGCAAGTATTAAAAACATCAAGTTTTATCAAATGGATGTAAAGAGTGCCTTTTTGAATGAAACTATTTAACATGAAGTTTATGTTGAGAAACCTAAAGGTTTTGTGGATCCAATTAATCCAGATTACATTTTTAAATAAAGAAATCTCTTTATGAGCTCAAACAAGCCCCTAGAGCTTGGTATGATAAAATCTCATATCATCTCATATCCAATGGTTTTGAAAGGGGTAGGGTAGAAGTTATTGTATTTCTTAAACCTGAAG
This sequence comes from Gnetum montanum, assembly GCA_015680685.1. Classification (NCBI taxonomy): domain Eukaryota; kingdom Viridiplantae; phylum Streptophyta; class Gnetopsida; order Gnetales; family Gnetaceae; genus Gnetum; species Gnetum montanum. The sequence continues at coordinate 135,349 of MNCI01033252.1, forward strand.
GTAAAGATTTACTTATTATGCAAATTTATGTTGATGATATTATCTTTGGAGCTACTAATGAGATTTCATGTAAGAAAGTTTTAGATCTTATGCAAACATAGTTTGAAATGAGCATGAAGCGTGAACTCAATAATTTTCTTGGATTTCAAATCAACCAAATGAAAGGTGATTCCAACAATCCAATTATCAGAAAGATATGTATGCATGGTTAACACACATTTAATTACCAAATCAACATGCTCAGATGTTAGAGTATGCCAAGGTGCATACTTGATTACGAGAATAGAGGAAAATTTAAAGAATAAGTTATTCTTAAGACATATTGATCTAGTGCTTATTATTCTTTGTGGAGAATTCAATGTGAAAGTTGAAAGTAGTGTTTATCAATTCTTAAAATATGGATGTGTAAAAGAATCCATGGAAGATGAACTTGAGTTGAAGAAGATGTTCTCCTCAATTCAACATGCAATTCCATTGGCCAGTACATATTCTGCTTACTTCAAATCTTCAATAGATAAATGAAGATGGATCAAAAATATTTTTTATTAAGATCCTATATTATATTTGGTACAATTTCAACTTTTTCCAAGTTACCAAGTTATTAGTGTTAATTTCTAAATAATAAATTGAAAAGAATCAATATCAAGCCCTTCTATCCTAAATAAGACCCTTTAATTATATATCACTTATGGCAGAACTACAATTACTTTCATTAATTCCTAAAGTTGATCAAGATTAGGAAGTATTTTAATCTTACTTTTTATTTATGATTTCATAATTTTATTTATTATTTAATTTATATTTTGATTTGATAAGTAAAGTATCTAAGGTAATGCAATTTAAAAATAAGGATTTTCCTTAACTTCACTTGGATAACTAGATATGAGTTACACTTTCTATGACCCTGGTTAGGACTAGTGATTGGTGATTAGTAGATCCCTAATTTAACTCTTGTCATTATCTTATAAAATGAGGTAATTATTAATGAAATTATATTTCATACTTATATACATATTCTTCTTACATATATTTTGTTTGCAAAATAAGCAAGAGACAACTTCAAGTCAAAAGGAGAAGTCAAATTATTGGAGCATAGGAGCATAAAAGAAGCATTGAAGCTAGAAAATGATAGTAAATGTGGACTCATTCAAGGATGAACAAAACCTACGGGGGTTAGATTGTAACAACCCCATTTCGAAATGGTGCCCATTGCATAACAAAGAAGAAGCCTCTTCATAACAAGTGTTATCATTATCATAACAAGACCCAAAAGGGGAGTTTTAATAAAGACATAAAAGGATATGTTATAATAACAAATGTGTATTTTTAGATGAACTTTGGGGGTTTGACCTAAGACATTTATTCTTGGGCATTAGAGGTCATGCTAGCATGGAGTTATGGAGTTAGTAAAGGTGAGTAATAGGTGCTGGGTGAAGTGGAATAGGAAAAGGACTGGCCATCCCTTCTAATTGATTGTAGGCCTAGTCATGGTTGCAGTGCTAGATTGCCTCTAAGAGATAGATGTTGAAGGAAGAAAATCCCAAGGAATACTCTTAGAGCATGATCTAGATATACTATTCCATATCAATACAGCATCATTCTCTCTTTTCCTTTTGAATTTTCCATGTTATTTTCTTTACATATAATGTTGAATGTTACATATATTTGAAATTTGGTATATTTTCTTCTAATGAATAATATATGATACAACGTATATTTGACATTTTCCATGACATCTGGGAAATGGGTGTCATAATTGCATTGCAAAAACTATAACTATCTAGGATGAGCTTCATGTGAAACAAACTTGATTCCAAGCATTTTCTTTGGCTTTTAACATCTAGTTATATGTGAAGAGCTCTTCCTCCCTTGGGTAGGTTAACTTCTTTCATATTTTGTATGTGTTTTGAGTCATTACTTTCACAAGTATTACTAGGCTCTGTTAGAGTGCTACTATGGTTAAGTACCTTAGAATTTTTTGGTTGATTTAGAGTCTAATTTTTTCATGGTGAATAAAGCTTAAGGTTTTTTCATGTATATCATTGATGCACTAAATATTAAAACATTAAAAAATTATAAAATATTAAAATTATTAAAGTATTTATTTCTTATTTTTATATGTTGCAACTATTCAATGTTACCAAAGGAGGTTGCAACTGCACGACATGGTGTTATGCCATTGAGGTTGTAACTAAGAGTCATTTTATTTGTATTTCATATGTGGTGTTGAAACTATCCTCTTGAGGGATTGCAACACTAGTATTGAACTTGTTCCCATGAATGATTGGAATGCATTTGTGTTAATCATTCTTTACTTATACATCTAAAATCCTTAAAAATTATAAAATATAAAATAATAAATATTTTCTCTATCTATCACCATGGTAACATGGGTTATAACTACATCATATCTATTATAATATATTTTTTCTATTTTATTTTATATTTCTTGAATGCAACGATATATGCAATTGTTCTTGACAATCCACTTAACATCATCCTTAAAGCTTACGATTGGATCCCACTATGATTTGTATGATAAATTCCATTCATTCAAAACTAGTAAGAGTCTTATCATTGACATCATTTTTGGGGAGGGCATTGGTGAATTATCTAGAAATAATTATACATTCTTAATTTAGCTTTGGTTTAAATCAAGTGTATGTTTTAGTGTTGTATGATTATGTTACTAACATGAATAAGATGGTAGATAGTACTAAGAGCCCATTAAAAATCTCTGTGGATGCACCAAAAAGACAAAGGAATTTTACCAACTTCTAGCATTGAAATAATAAGAACCTTCTACTAGTTGTATTGGCTTATCATTAAGATAAGAAAAAAAGGTGAAGAGATTCCCATGGCTAGTTCTCTTGAAATCTAGTTGTGGCTATGTTAGATGATATTATTAATGTTTGATCAATATGGGGCTAGAGAATGAAGATGAATCATACAAAGATAAAGAACCTATGTTTGATGATTATAAGCCTTTGTACATGCATGATTTTTGAGATCAAATACTAGAAGAAGAGGTTGGTCACAACTTTTCATCTGATCATTCAAATGAGAAGTAAGAAGCTAAAGTAGATAAGAAGGAAAAAGGGCCAACATATCATAAAGGCTCATGATTACGTACCTTAACTCTATGCGTAGCTCAAAATGATGATCTACCTTCCAAGTTCTAGTATTACATTTTTCTAGATGTATTGGTGCAGATGATGATTCTCTTTATTGGACTAGGGTGATTATCACAAATTAATGGAAGCTATGCATATTCCAAGGGATCATTTTCATAATAGTAGAATCAAATGAATCAACATAGCCAATGTACCAACATATAGACAGTATAACAGTGATGATCCCTAACTCCATATGCAAGTATTTGATCATTCTTGCTATCTCCAAGGAATCGTGAGTGATTGGTAGAATTTTTGGTTATTTCCCTACACCTTCATCAAACATGAAAAAATGTAGTATAGGTTCTTAGCTTCTAAAGTAATTCAAGGGTGTCTAAACATGGTTAAAATATTCTACATAAAATTTTAGAACTATATCCAAATTTCAAACATCTAGAAGAAGATGATCAGATAAAGGTAAGAAGCCTATGAACCTCTTGACATTACGATGGAGAGATATATGAGAATTGGTAACTACTATATAAACCATAGTTTTAACTAATGCACATTGTAGAAGGGCTAAGGTAGGAGAAAAGAGAGTGCATAGTATTGGTGCCTTCTTTGGATCACACTATTAATCTTTCCTTAAATGTAAGAAAATGACAATGGGTAAAATATCTATTTAGCACCAATGTTATCCTCTTTCTCATGATGAAAATTACAAGGATCAACTTTCTTTCAAAATTTGAGTTTAGATAGTTGCTAATCTCTAAAAATACCAAGGCTTGGACACCTCCAAATAAATCAATGGTTATAGAGAAACTATGTGTTTTTATTTATCATTAAGTACTAATTTCACAATATTATGTATTAAGATTTAAATAGATAAAAGAACTTTTATTAGAAGATTCAGCCATCTTTACTCCATTTTTTAAGTGATTTTTTTTTTTACTATATCAAAGCTATGGAATCTATCTAGTATAGATTATACATTTTCTGTGTAATGCTTAAGTACAATTTCATAAAATCTATTGCCAATATTCCTTACTGATAAAATTCCATAGGAAAATTGGAAACAAAGCAAGCTTTAATGGATTTTGAAAAATGAAATAGTAGAATTAGGTAGAATATTAAACATTAAAATGAGGTACTCTTGACATGAATAAACACTTTGTAAAATAAATTTGTTTCAAATTAGTCAATAATACCAAAAATTGTTAAAATATTTGGCTCAAACAAGCTATTTGAGAAAAGGTTACTATCAATAGGAGCGAATAGTTGAAAAAACTAAAGCTATTTTAAACCACTTAATAAATAACTAGATAAATAATTCCAAGAATAAAGTGCCAAGATCAATACAATCTTCACCACTAGATTAGAAACTTTGATAAAGTTGGAAAATAAGAATTAACTCATAGGATATAAGTAAATTAGCTAAATCAAATATGAAATTAGAATGCCATCATACAGAAAATCACCCCTAGCCTTTCTAGTTTTCTCTTCCTAGAATGTATAGATTTTAGGATCAAATCTACCTTGGGCTTTATATTGTAGCCTCTAGTAGATATAACCATTACCAAAATTAAAAACTATAGTTTCCTCATGCCCTATTCATAAAATTGTAGGATGTTGAAAAACTTTTCTACTAATACATTTTTCTCATTCTTTAAATTTACAACCCCACAACCTGTAACTGTCATGAGTTATGAGAGCTTTTATTAGTGTGATTCATTTTATTTGGTTAATAATCATTTAGCTTCTTTAGGGCTTATTTCAACACTCTTTTCTACCATAATCAATTTATATGTGAAACTTATTATTTTGGTTGAAGAAACTTCCATGCTAGTTTGAATTCAAGATTTTAGCCATAATCTTAGTAATTACCAAAACTCTATGTGTGCCAAAGTAATGGCTTTCTATTAGCTCAAGTGTCATGTATTTCTACCAAATTTAAGTCGTTAGTCTAGAGTCACTTCTTTCAGCTTTAATGGATGCTTCTTGATACACCTAGCTTTGTTTCAGTTATGAACTCTATGTGTAGCTTCTATCTTCACATTGCCTTTGCACTTTTATTAGTTGTAGAGCCATTTTTGAATATTTTCATAGAGATATTTTGGTTCATTATATTGGATAGATAATGTGGAAGAATTATTATAGGACTTCTTTGTAGAGCTAATATTTAGATCTACATGCTATGTCTCATCCCTCAATGAGTCAGATTAAAAAAAAATGTGCATATGCATGAAATGTAAACTTTTGTGGGCCTAGGATGAGCTCTAATGTGGCTCATAGAATTGTGAACCTAATGTGGATTATAAAACCATTTTGTAGAACTATTTTCTTGCTCAACAAGCTTGTTCTACTTTGAAGCTGGTGTGCTGAGGAAGGTTTATGGAAATGAAGTGGAAAAGCTATTTTTGTGCTTTCTTGTTAAATTGAATTCCAAGCTTTTCTCTGATGATGTGGCTTATAGGCCTAACCTAATCTTGTGTATAGATCTAAAATTGAATTTTGTGTAAGCACTCTACAAAGAAGCTAAAGTGGTAAGCTCATTTTCACACTCACTTTGTAAGGTTGAATTTTGGCTCTATGAGTGATTTTTGTGGATTGTTGAACTTAGAAGAGTGAGGGAAGATGAATAAGTTTTTAAAATTAAAAATTTGAGAATGAAAGCACACACATCAAATTTAATGTGGTTCCCCAACTTTTGTAGTCCACACTCGAAGGGTAGATTGCTAGCACACCTCCAGACTTTTTTGCTCTTACATGTGGTTGAAGGATCCACACCTTGTATAGTTTTCAAGCCTTGCTCTAGAGTGTTGTATCATAGCACCAATCACTCAACCCTAAAATGTCTCGTTAAGCTTGGAAATGTGATTTCAAGGCTTCGACAACCTTTGGCTCCACATCAGAGTGTTGTATTGTAGCACCAGCAACTTAATCTCGTAGGATCTTGACAAGATCAAGCACATCAATCCCATAGGGCAATAAGAGCAAGAATTACAAGGAATAATTACAACTAAATTTTTTGTTCCTTGTACAGTTAAGTACAACACACTTTACAAAGCCAAAATGATTAGACAATNAACATTATTAAAGCATACCAAAGATCAAGGTGGTAGATAAGGAACAATGCATTCATTATGTAAGGGAAAGGGAAGAAAGATGTCTCTAGAAAGAAACAAACGTCTTGGTAGATTTGGAGAGAACTCAAACAAAGATGTCTTTAGAAATAGCAAGACATCTTTGTTAGAAAAATATTTCTTTCAAAAGGTAGAGACATATTTATAGATTGCAAACCAAGTCCAAAAACACATTTGTCACAAGACGAAGATGTCTTCCAAAGTAGAGACTTTAGAAAGATGTCTTTTAGGAAACAAAGACATCTTCCCAGATTTGAAGGAAAATTCAGAGAGACATCTCAATCATGAAAAAGATGTCTCCCATGATTATTAGTGATCATTAGATAGTCATTGCACAAGTTTCAAGAAGGATTTAGCAACATAGTAGCTANGTCATCTTGGTTTCCCATGTACATAGTCCTACAAACAAAACAATCAAACAATCATGCAAATAACTTTTTTCTCCATTTTACTTCATGTTTTGAGCACACCAAAAGGTCCATAATTTTATGTGGCAAATGCTGATGTGATGAAACTGATATGGTACTTGCTCATAGAACATAAATTTGGCTCTATGAACTAGATCTATGAGGATATTAACATGACAGAGAAAGTTCTAGCTGTAGGAGTGAGTTGACATGGCAACATATCTACTCTAGATGAGGAAATGAGATTTATCTATTTATTGATATGGCATGTGTTAATGTTGTAGATGCTTTCATGATAGATGAAGTTTTTCATTAATCATTAGGATAAGAATCTTCATCTAGATGCTAATTTGGTAGGTGCTGATGTGGCAGATACTAACATGGAAAAGTGTGCTCATAGAATGAAAATTTGGTTCTACAAATTATCTCTACAAGTGACCTAACATGGTAGAGATTTATTTTAGAATCACTTTTAAGTTCTATGAACTTTCTCTATGATCTAACATGGAAAAATGATGATGTGACTTGTAGAGCTTCTTCATAGAACTAAATTTCAATATTATGAATCTAAGATAAGTTGGAAGTTGATGTAGTAGAGCTTCTTTATAGAAGTGGATTTAAGCTCTATGAACCTTTTTCATTAGTAGACATGGTAGAATAGAAGATGAGCTTTTTTGTAGAGGAAAATTTTAACTTTATGAATTGGTTCTATAAGTTGACATGTTTTAAGCTAATGTGGCAAAGCTAATGTGGCAAAGCTAGGGTAGGGAGCTATGCTTATAGAATGGAAATCTAGCTCTATGGACTAGCTTCACATTTGAGAAAATGTGGGAAAATATGATGTGACAAGGATTCTTTGTTGAATTGGATTTAAGATCTATGAACCTCCCTCACAACCTAACATGGGAAACCCAAAAATGAACTTGTTTGTAGAGTTGAATGATAGCTTTACAAACTAGCTCGATGGGCTGATGTTGTAGAACCATCTCTTAGAGCTAATTTTTAGTTCTATGAGCTTCCTCTACATGTCAATGTGGTAAAGACAATACTACACCTACCTATACAATCAAATTTTAACTCTACAAACAGAGTCCTATCGTGCTAACATGTTGGAATGATGACATAGCTTGTAGGGCTTCTTTGTAAAACTAATTTTTACCTCTACAAACATAAGATAAGTCTAGAGCTTACATAGGAGAGCAATGTTTTAGAACCACTTTTAAGCTCTATGAATTTAGCATCACATAATAAGATAACATGGAAGAACAATTTCATAGAACCATTTTCTGGTTAGATGAGTTGACATGGTCTAATGATGACATGAATCATAGAGTTTTCTTTAGGTCTTCCTTATAGAAACATTTTGTAGAATCACCTTTTGGTTCTAAGAAGTTGCACTACCTAGTAAGCTAATGTAGCTTCATTCTTCTAAAGAGCTAACATGGTAGAGAGAACCCATGAAGATGATTTAGCTTGTAGAGTATTTTCATTGAACTGGTTTTCAATTCTATGAACATAAGCTAACTTAGTAAAGCTTACATGATAGAGATTCTCTGTAGAACCACTTTTAATCTTTATGAACTTCTTTTATAAGCTGATGTGGCAAAGCTAATTTTATTAAAATGCTTTTTAAGCTCTACTAATTACTACAGATCTTTTCCATGTTGATGAAGCTGATGTGGTATAGTCATGTTGTATGACCACGTTTTTGGTTCTACAAACCCTAAGCGAATGTTTATGTGGTAGAGTTGTAATGTGTATTTTCAAACAAAGCCATTTGGTAATCATTTCAACATTCGTACCTTAGGAGAGCTGATTTGATGGAGCCATTTTTTAAAATTCTTTGTAGAACCAATTTTCTCCTATATAAGAAGATATGGTAAAAGACTTTAATAAGTTTTTTTTTGGATACAAATTGAGCTCCTTTTTAAAAATGAGGGTTTTCCTAAACACTTAACTATTTCTTCTAATGCCACCCTATAATGATAGAAAAATTCTAGCTGGAAATCAAATTAATCTACATAGATTAGTTTCATCTCAAGATCCATGGATCTTGAAAAAGATCTAAGGTACCATAGGTAGTTTGGTCAATCACCTAAGGACCTACAATTCTATTATCAGATGAAATAAGTAAAAATAAGTGATAATATGAGTAAACGATAGATCCAACACTCGACCTATGAAAATAAAAAAATAAAAAAATAATGAAAAAATGTGGTAGAAAACCTACAAAATTTGAGTTAAATATTATAAAATATTATAAAATAGGTTTGAAAGATATAGATCAATTGGATTTTATAGCTTGAGAGTACAAGATAGTTCACAGATATCTCCAAAATTGTCATCTCAAATCTAGTGTAGGTAGATAAGGTGTGCTCTGCAGCTGATAAACAAGCATCTATCTCAATTAATCTACTCTTAAAAAATGCCACAATAGGTGAAAAAGGTTGCAAAAATATCTCTATGCTACCCAAGTCTCAAATGTGCCAAAAGATTTATTCTTGTCAAAAGAAGGTCCCAAGAATGATGCTAATTCTCACTTAAATAGATCATAATTTGTTGTTTTTCCATTGATTAGGTTTCAATGAGTTTCTGGGATGGTTATAAAATGTTTTTGACTATTTTCATGGTCCAAAAGTACACCATTTTTATTACTAGTGTTATTTACTATAGTGAATTTAATCACAGAATTTTTCACAACGTATTTGACAATTAAAAGCTTAATTATGTTGCTCTAGTGTAATTCATAGCATATTTGACATTCTATACCATGAGTTACACCTTACAATATGAAAGTGTTTTAGGATTTTGATGAAATAGGATCATAAAATGAATTGTTTGAAGGAAAATAAAGGTATTTATTTTTGGACTTGAATCCACTCAAACTTTCAATTAGAATTTGGCTATAAGGCTTTCTTGTTTATGATTAAAAGTTCCTTTGAAGTGTTTCATTAGTTCCACTTTGTTGATGTCTTCAAGATTGAATTAAAAAACATCACCAAATAATATGAAACATCATTGCAGGTTCATCACTAGTGCTTCTCTCCACACATATTATTCTGTAGCTATGGAATCATGCCAAGGAGTACTTATGATGGTGAAGTAAGGTTAAAATGGAATGATGAAAACTTGGAGTGAGATAATGGCTACATTGGCTAATAGAGAAATAGGCTAAAAAAGAATTCCAAATATTTTGATACCATGATGATGACATACTAACATGTTCATTGGCTAATGAGGGCTCTCTGCTTCATATAGAGAGATTATCATATATGCTCATTTGTCATAGGCTGTAAGGTCCATTGATGTCACATAGTCATTCAAGTATACAAAAAAAGGCCATAAGACTAGAAGTAAACATGTCTTGTAGGGATTTGATGATGTCTTGAGTAAAATAAGGTTATAGTAAGGAACTTAGTTTCAAGGTTTTCCCCTCATCATTGTGAATTAAAACATGGAATTCCACTAGGAAATCATTTATGTTGCTTCTAGCTTCTAGGTCGAGCATTCATACCATTCTAAGGTATAAAGCCTATATGGTTAAAAGGCTTCTAGGCTCAAGGATGAAGCATGCAAGGTCGATTGATCAAAAAACATCATCAAAATGGTCTACTTAGGCTCAAAGGAAAGTTGAGTTATGCCTATGTATTCATAACTTAATCTTACATGTCAACATAAGTACATTAAGTAGCATTTGCATGATATAATTATTAAAGAAGGTTAAATAAGGTAAAATCATGTAATAAATGATATTAATTGTTTATTTCGATTACTATGTGATCAATACAAGTAATAATTCAATGAAAAAGACTAAAAATAAATAAAATAATGTGTTTTAATCTCAAACAAGCTATAGATAATCAAATATTCCCTATTGAAAATATGTTTCTATTAGTATGACAACATGTGGGTATCATGGGTTAGGTTGACAATGTGCTTGGCTATTTTTGGTTGCATGTGGGCTGTATAGATTTAGTTGAGAACATACTTATGTCAAATAAGCTATCAATTTCACTAGTGAAACATTTTTAACCCTTTTTTTTGGGTAGGGAGCTATGACATCCACATGTCAGGATATTTGACTAATCTAGGAAGCATGTAAACAATGGTTTTACACTTGTGAGCATCTATAGGCTAATTTCATTGCCTTGATATTTTTAGCACTTGGTATCTTGATTTTGAAGTTGTGGAGCCCAGTTATTAGCTTGTGGAGAGAAATTAAAAGTATTTTGGACTATAGAAGGTAATTTCATCCCACAAGGTAGCATAGTTGGTTAATTTCAAATTCATTTTCATCTATACAACATTTTTGACCCTTGGTGCTTGAAATATGATCTTTTGAGGCCCACATGTTAGAATTTTTGTCTAACATGGAAAGTGCACAGGAAATGCATATAGACTCCATAGCATGTTTAGTCAATTTTATTTTCTATTTCATTTGTACAATGTGTTTCATCTTTGGTGTTTTTGGTGATGGGATTTGGGACATACATATCATCACTATTAAAGATATGGGTAGTGTTTTAGATTAGAGAACGCAAGCTTCTAGTAAGTATTAGCATGTAGAATTAATTCCAATCTTAATTCATTTTAAAAACATGTTTGGGATAGACTTGGGCTTATTTCGGTAATTAGGCATAGTGTGTTTGAGCTAGAGTAAGTGATTTCTTACCAAACCTCAACATGTAATATAAATCTCATTTTCATTTTTAATCCCACATCATATTTGGATGAGAATGGGATCATAAAACCTCATCACCATAGTGTATCTAGGTGAATTTGATTTTTCATATCTCTTGTGCTTAGTGTTTTCAAGCAAACCTAGGAATTTTAGGCTTCTCTTGTTGATAGTCAAAGGTAGAACACATGAGATATAACAGCCATGCCATGGAAGAATGGATTAAAAAGAAGGAATGTAGGCATGGATGAGGTAGAGGAGATTGAGAGGATTTTTTTATCTAGGCTTTCAAACCCATTTTCTAGGGAGGGATCTGCATCTATAGCATATAGGTACCCATTTTCCCTAGGTTTTCTATTATTTTCTAGCCTAACTTGATAGCATTGTAGATTTTCAAGGTTTGTCTATGATAGGATTTTTGATTTTTGACTACATAGAATGAATGCCCTAGGTTTTCTGATAGTCATAGGAATGAAATTTAGGTTTTCTAGCTTGATATGCTAAAGACTTTGGTTTTCTTCAAGCCACATGTGCACTGTTGTTTCCTATTCTTCTTATTTTCTTGAAATTTTGGTTTTTTCTTGCTACATGTGATAGCATTGATGAGATTATTCAAGCCTAGGGTTAGTTTTTTTTTGCCTTTAGTACTATGAAATGTAGCATAGTAAGGTTTTAAGCCATGATGTTTTTTTTATTTTTTTGGGTTTTTCCTATAGCCAATTTACATCAAGTTATGATGTTTAGGTCAATTTTCAGTGAATTTGGGGTTTTTTTTAAAACCTGTATATTAACATTTTGGTCAATCCTAGGTTAATTGGAGATTCTTAACACATTTATGACATATGATAATATTTTAAAATTTTTTCCAAAGATTTTTTCTATTTCTAGTATTAACATTGTTCCACATTTTCTACCTAAATGTAGGATTTATGGGTTTTTTTTTCTAGTTAATCTTGGTAGCGTCTTAGTGCTTGGTACTTAGGATGGGTATTGTGGTTTTCCTTTGACCTTGTGGTCAATGTGTTTGGTCTTTGGCTTTGATGGAGTAGCATTTTTACCCCTTCCTATCCAGGATTGCAGTGTACTAAATACTATAAGGTTTTTCGTGGGGAAAGAATGACAACATTTAAACCTGAAGATCAAGAAATCTCATCATTTTCTACCTTGTCCTCTCCTCATTCACAACATACTAGAATTTCTTAGCTCTCAAACCATTATTATTTGGATTTTTCTACTCCTTAGGCCTTAGCACTGTTAACCTTGGCCACATGTTTCTGTGCAAGTATTATTTCATGTCAATTATTTGTGAAAATTCTTGTTTATATTCTATATATTAGCTATTTGAAAAAATGTCAAACATGGTTTTAAAAAATGTTAAAGTATTTCATTTTGTGTCAATCATTTGAAAAAATGTCAAATTTAGTTTTTCTATATCAAGTGTTTGATCAAATATCTAATTTTTTAATGTCACGTGAGATGTATAAAGGCTAAATATTGATTTGAATTGTAGTTGAAATTATGTTTATAAGCTTGGCTATTTTCATGTTTGTGTTTTTCATGTCAATGCTATCAATCTTAATATCATTTTTAGTTTACTTTGTTTGTTTTTGTTTTATATGTCCTAATGGCTATATGTTTTGATTGTGTACATGGTTATGTTGAAAGCTATTTTTCTTATAGTTGAGATGGTGGGCATCTTGTGTTGTATCAGAATAGTTTTCTAGAATAGTCTAAAGCTTGATATGACCATCCATGAGAACTTCCATGTGTGGTTTATGCATGGTTCCAAGGAGTTCCTATTGTACCTATTACAGAATTATAGTGTGATAATATGATGACTTAGTTGTGGATGTTGCTACTATCATCACAAAGGCTATTGTGGCAACATCTTCCAATTACATCCTTCCCTACATGATCGATGATCCTGAGGCTTAGCTAGAACTACAACATAGTAGATGTTCTTACTTTGTAGGGTTTAGTAGTTATGATGTAGCTGGGAGATGCCAATTTGTTCATAATATAACATCAACAACACCTTAATGTGAGGTTACAAGCTAGTTACTTTGTTCCAAAAGCCTTCTAGAAATGTATATATATTAGAAGGGTGATCCTTGGTTTAATTCAACATGTTTGTTTTGGTTTTAAGGCTATATAATTGACTAATTTTATGTTTTGATTTACAGCTTTAAGGTGTAAGGAGGAGGATTGGTGTCAAATGACCAAACCTTGTCTTTAGCCTAAACAACCTTGGAGGAATTCAGAAAAGGAGATAACATTAGAGTACAAGTGATTAACTACCTTAGTGTAGAGTTTTCTAGGTATAGGATAAGGTATTCTCAAGTGTGCCTAAAGTGTATGACTCCTAAATATATACACAAATTTTGAAATCTCCATGATCTAGGAGTGCATGAATTGGTTCAACCAAATGTTTTAGCTTTCTCAAAGTCAAGTAAGTAAGAATTATTTTTTTGTTACATTTTTATATTTTTTTTATAATTTTTATTCTATTATTATTGTTGGCTTATTTTAAGTTCTATTGGTTGTTTATAGTTTTTTAAGTCTTATTATGTTATATGCAACAGATTCTACGTGACAGTTTGCAATCACCGTAACTAGTTCTAGTCAAATTGAGGAGAAGATTCTCCTTAAGTGGGTAGAAGTAGACAAGGAATAAGAATGACTATCAAAAAATTCTTCTATAGATGTTAACAAAGAACAAACAATATAGGCTGGTTCAATCTATTTATGTTTTCTAGTCCATTTATGTCACTAGCTAAGAGGCTAAATCTTATAGGTTAATTTGATGAAGGGGTTAAAAATTTTTATAGTTTTGTCCATGGTTTGCCTATAATTTTGACCATTGATGAAGAATTATTTAACAATATTTCTATTGTATCTTTTGATGATGTTAAGATGACAACTAAAGAAGGGAAAGATATAAGTTATAGAGAGGATATAAAGGCTTACCTCAAATCACCTCCTCATGCAATATTATCTTTTGATAACTATGATATGGAGCATGTAAATGAGTTATACCCTCTATTTCACTCTAGATGTTTTTCTATGTTATTGTCACAAAAGAAAACCATGGAAGTGCAACAAGCTTAAGGTATTATAAATGTGTTAACAAATGGATCTAGGTTTTATTAGATGACTTTGTTGGTTACGAGTTTAAGAAGTGAGTTACAAAAAGTCCTTAAAAAGATTAATTTAGTGTATCATGTTCATTTTACATTTTTAATGCATATGTTAGAATGTTTTTAGAGTTTTTGGTGATAAAAAAAGATGGAAAATGTGCACAACATGATGTTTTCCAAATTTCCAAGCCTTGGGCTAAATATCTTGCTCATTCAATATCCACCCAAGGCCCACCTATGGAGGATGTAGGTGAGTCATTGTTTATTACCAATAAAGATATTGATGGTCTACATAGTTTTTATCCTGATAGCATGAGGATTGAGTCTCATGCTTCAAATGGAAATGCAAAAACAACCATGAGTTGCATATGGAGGAAGACGGTGCTACTAAGAAACAAATAAAGTAGTCAAGAGTTAAAGAAGATGTTACAACTCCAAGTAAGTATGGCACCTAGAAAGCTAGGAATCAGGAAAAAAAATGCTAATCAAGTCATTGAAGGTATGTACTTTTTTAATTTTCAATTTTATCATTTTTTTTGGTTATACATGATGGAAAAATTATTTTAAAATTTATTTTTTATTTGGCTATGATTTTGTTGTAGTGAAGAAGCAGGACTTAATAGCCAAGGTTACTATGGAGGAGGAGCAATGACACAAAGAATAATAGGAGAGGATGGCTAATAAATAACATGATGTCTTAGATTCTATCTTCTTTGATGACCTACCTTTAGAAGGAAACCCTCCAATAAACATTTCTTAGGATATTCTTGGTAAGTTTTGATTACTTTGAAACTTTTTATTTATATAATGTTTTTTTATGTTTTATTTATGTTGTATACATAGATGATGTTGATTGTTATGGCTGTTATAGGGAATGAGGCTCCTCTAGAAACATTCACATTCTACTCTAAACCTAGGACATAAGCACTAGACAAGATGGAGTTCATGAGGGGAATGATGAATGATATGGTAGATAGGCTACTAGCATTGGTAAGAAAAGTCAATAAATTTTGCTTATCATTTTTAGATTTTATGCTTTTATGATATTTTTATATTTTTATGGTTCATTATTCTTTTATTATTTTTTATTTTTTATGGTTTTTTTATGATTTTATGCTTTTTTGCTTTTGTTTTATTTTTATGTGTGATAGTTTAAAAGATTAAGAGGAATCTCATCAAAAATATCAAATTTGATGAGCTCTCAATATTTCCACTTGATTTTGAGAATGTTCCTTAGAGGTTAAAAAAGAGGATTGCAAAAAGTGTTGCCTCATGTGCAAAATCATTTTGGGTGCCTCAACGTTCAAGTAAATTCTTGTGGGAACATGTTGTGGCTCTAGAGAATAAAAATAAGAAGCTATCAGATGAAGTTAGGAGCCTTAGAGATCAAAAGATATTCATAGAGGCTTGTGTGGTTAATAGAAACTCATTACAAACAAAGAAGATTAAATGGTCTCATTATTGAAATGTTATCTAGGGGAAAGTTGCTATAGCCAGGAGAAGTTTGGAGAAGGATGTAAAGCTGGAAATGATGGTTTGCAAGATGTAGGAGTGGTGAGACTACTACACTTGGATGCTAGAATGGAACAAGAAATAGAAGGCTCACAAGAGGTAGTACAAGATGGAGAAGAAGTATTAAATGAAATCTTAGCACAAGAAAACTATGATGCAATGTACGCATGAGTTATTTTTGTAAGGCATAAGTGCAAAACAAGTTTTTAACAAATTCAATAAGTCAATAGCTATTATTGTTTCTCCCACATCTTAGATCATAGATACATATGTGGAGACTTCTATGGCTACCTTGTCTGTAATCCTCCTAAGTGGACTGACGTGGTGAAGAAGAAAAGTTGAAGAATGAGTGGAATTAGGAGACATTGATTAGGTTAACATGAGTGAAGAAGAAATTCTTCATAGGTTAGAGGTTGGTATCCCAAGGTTTTCTTTTGAAGACATTGCTCTTGAACCTTCTACAATTTGTAATATTTTGTTTTGTGTTTTATGTTATGGCCATTTTCAATGTTTTATGGCTATGTCAGCATTTGTTATGGTTAATGATGATTGGATGTTTTATTATTTATAGACCTTGGGTAATGATGGTGATAGTTTTAGATATATTATTCCTCCTCCTCCTCCTATGGCATAGCTATGTTGATGATGATGATGGACTTATTATTATTTTTAATGTTTTGGCTACATGGTTGCTATTTTTTTATTTGGCTATCATAGTTTTAGAAACTACGCATTGTTTATTGCTTATTACATAGTGTAACTATGGCTATTGTTATGGACTATATTGTTTAAGGTTATGATGGTATATTCTATTCTTAATTCTAATGTTCTCTTGGCTATAATTTTTAGGTTTTTTAGATTCTTATGTTTTCTATTTTTCTACTTTTTATATTTTTATGCAAACATACACTGTAAAAGTAGGCTATGAGTTAAATGCAAAAATGTGAAACAAGGCTATAAAAAAACAAATAAATAAAACATAATTTAATAAAATAAAAATTGGGTAATAAAATCTACATATGCAAGTAAAAAATTGTAAATGATGTTATCAAGTAAACAGTCGCAATGTAAGTATAAAGGAAAAATAGATAACAGGTTAATCACATAACTATTTCCTAATCTTTAATAGATTAGGAAATTGATAAAAATTTTCATGTACAATCTTGTATTTCCCATTTCTTTGCTAATGATATTAAATAGGAGTTCATTCCAAATTTTGTTTATGAATTCAGTATTATTAGCTTTAGCTTTGTTGAATTCATTATGGTCTTTGGTTTCTTCTTGGCTATAGAAGTTTCCTCTTAGAACTCCACCTCAGATCCTTGTTCTATGTAAATAGCATTAATTGATAAGGGTACTACACCATATTCATGAATTATGGTTTCACCTCCCTCGTAATGTACATGAATCTCTTGGTAGATTGGGGAAGAAACCACTCAAAACTTAGCTAACCATGGCCATCCTAGAATTAAGTTGAAGCCTAGTGTCTCTTTAACAACTATGAGGTTAGAAGATGTGAGGTATTGTTTTTTGTTCACAAAGTCAAAGGAGATGGATCATCTCATTGCTACCCATGACCTATAAAAGGATTTAAGTGTAAAAGTGAAGGTGTCTTGAATGTTTTTGGCCAAGCCTATCAGTTAGAAAAATGGTAAGGGGATTACATTTGTAGCTATTTCATCATCAACATGTACATGGTGCACATTATATTAGGTATTTGAAATGATTATGAAAAGAGGGGCTCACAACACTTCACCACTCTATGGATTAGTCTTTACTTCATTATCATGAAATGTTAAAGTAGTTTGTTTTGTTTCTTCCTTAAGTGGTGGTGGCACTATGATAGAGTGGATAGACTTCTTGTTGGAAGGCATGTCCTCACTTATAGCAATTGAAGTCAACATTTTGACTAAATATTTGTAATGAGCAGGAGAGGCCATGGCCAAGTCATAGATGCTCAAGGAGGTTTTCTTTTATTTCAATGAGAGCTTGCCTTGTTTCATGGTAGTGAGGAAGTATTTATCATTGGTGGATGATTTCTCTATTTTATTGGATTTGACTTCATCCATCTTTCCTAGGATTTTGATGTTATAGTTTAACATGTGTTATTTTGACCTCTTCCATTTTTCTTATTTGTGGCTTTCATTATGTTGGATGGTTAATGTGGTTTGAGTGGTAGAGTTCATGGGTGAAATTGATATCAAGGTAGGCTTTGATGGACCTACTTCTTTTTACACTTTCTATTTTAGGCTTAGGGGCTGATTTGTATTACTGCTTCAATGGAAACTTCTTGTTGTTCGATTGTGAAGATGTTGATGCATTGACCACTATAGGAGGATGTTAGTCAACATGAGCTATGTGTTTATTAGTGGAAGAAGGAAACACTCTAATGATGAAAGATTCTTTGGAAGATGCAGGTGGTGGTACCCTTATAATGAACGAGATTCTTAAACTCATGGAAGTTGAAGACTAACCATTACAAGGAGGTACCCAAACTAAAAATGGCCCCCTAGCAGGTCTAGGCTTGTTACAAATATTGAACATGGCTAGTGCATATGAGTCATTGATAGTATCTATGAGATCCTTGAACACTTACATGGGCTAGTTTTGTGGCCTAACAAGGTTGAATGCATCAAATATCAGTTTCCCACTATCTATCATCTTGCCTTTAAGACTAAGCATAAATCATTATCGTGGCTAGGAAGTTGATAGTGAAAGTACTTAGGCATAGGTGGATCATATTTTGTGGCTATTGTAGGGTGTCTAGTTATTTTGCAAAGATGATTATGTCTCTTGTAAGCATTCTTAGAAAGCTTCTTGTGTTGAATATGACTATTTTTGAGTAACTAATTAAGAAGGTCTAATAGTTTTATAGGTAGCTTAATGTACTTGGAAAAATCATTTCATTCAAAGTAGGACATTAGCTTATTAGATGTAGAAGCACAAGAGATAGATGGCTAGGCAGCAACAATAGAAGCTTTAGGTTATGATGTCCTTGATCCATCCATTGTTTTTGAATCTTTGGCCACTATGGATATGGCTATATGTGTTTGTTTTCTACTATTCCTATCCCTCTTTGTATGTTGGTTCTTGTAGGTTATATAAGCAGGCTTAATACTAGCTTCTACTACATCTCTATCTTTTGCATCTAGGAAAAGGCTTCACTAAGTGAATGGGGGTGCAACTAATACAACTTTGACTTGACGAAGTTATTAAATACTTCATTGAAGATGGCCAAAAGATGCATTTTAAATATGGGCTTACAAATTCCATTGAGGGTAGCATTCCATCTTTGATTAAACTTTTGGATACATTTAAGGAACCCCTATCTCATTTATGTGAGCTAGTCCAATGTTGTATCGAGCCTCAAGTTGTACTTTAAATGGTAAAAAAATAAAGTTATCAAGTTATCTAGGGAGGAAATGAAATCTCTAGGTAGTGTATAGTACCAATCTAAATCTTTTCTAGTCAAAGACATAGGGAATATATGTAATACATTGTGTGGCCAAGCTTGTAACAGCAGGCACTTAGAATGGAATGTAATGAGATGAGCATTTGGATCACCCTAACTATTATACTTTCTGAAATGAGGAATCAAAATGCTTATAGGAAGAGTTATTTGTGGAATGGTTGGACTAATGGGGTCATCTTGGTAAAAGTTTATAACTTTTACCATTTGAATAGTACTAATCTCAAGCTTTCTCAGCTTCTTATTAAGGTTCTGGATTAGTTGGAAGGCTTCATCCAAGTGTTTTGGTAATTTTGTGGGTTGCACTAGTTATTCAATAGCTAGTGGTTGTCAAATGGTCAATGGTATAGAGTGGAGAGGTCATGTGACTACTAATGTGGGAGGGGTATACATGGAAAATGAGGCGGCAAAGGGACATGATGAACAAATGGTATGATGAATGGAATTAGATTACAAGACACATCTGGTATTCAAGATTCCATAGAATGACCAACTAAAATTGTAAATGGTTGTGATATGGATGAAGCTGATGGAGGCTGTGACACTATAGAAAAATATGCTAAGGTGAATATACAGGCAAACAAAGAAGTGGATTGAGAACTTGGATTTGCAGAGGTCATAGGGAAATTTTAGTTTATTACAAAAATGGAATGCATAGAATTAAACAAGGACACTTCAGGAATATATCAATATAGAAGATTTCTTGGATGGATGTTTATTTTATAATAACCCCAAAACACATCTTGGTCCTTTCACTTTTGGTCTAAATAGGCTTCTTCTTTTGCTATGACCTTGACATCAACATCTACTAGTTGTGATAATGTGTTAATGTTAAGGTTTGATAGCTCAATGTGCTCAAATGGGAATGACATAAATTCTTTCCCTTTCCTATGGATGATCTATAATTGGTGCTTTGAATCTAATTCCTTGGATGAGATAAGTAAACCAACTTGTATCTTTGCACAAATAATTATATAGTAATTCTCATTTATGTTTGTATATAGTACATTTTAGAGACACATTTAAGGGTTTGATGATGTTCAACAATGAATAGGTCTTTGGGGTCGTAGATGTGAGCGGAGTTCTAGTTTGAGGTCATAGTGATAATGTTATTAGGCAATAGGTTAGATAAAAAATGCATAACATAGTGCATATCCAAGGTATTGGTAGATGTAGCATAAATACTACAATTGCATAAATGTGGTACAATGTGCAATGCAATTACTCTTACAATGGAAAAACTACATCATAAATGAAATTGTAACTATGGTTGTAACTGTAAACTCAAAAAGTGCAGAAACTAAAATAACATAAATGAAACTGTAATGGTAACTCTAACTGCAAATTTAATAACTAGAGAATGATATAAGATAATTGGAAACACAATGTATTAAATGAAGGATTTGAAACACAATATTTTTGTGACAATTTTGGAATAAAACGTTAAAATAATGATAGCATATTTTTCCCAACGTATGTGAGACAACTTTGGGAAAAAATTGGAAAAATGGTTGCAACATATTTTCCAAGAATATTTGAGGCAATGCTAGAAAAAATGATTAAATGGCTACAATGTATTTGACCCAGTGTGCTTTAGGCAACATTGGGAAGATGTGTTCAATAGGGTTACAACATATATAATCCACATATTTATAGTAACACTTGGAAAAGAGAATAAAATTGGAGTATAGTTTAAGAATTCAAGCAACCAAAGGTTAGCATATTTGTAGGGTTTGACTACACAAAAGGCTTTTGTGACTAAGGTAAAAACACTCATGTAGAAAAATCAGAATTGAGTGAACAAGGCTAAAAAATGTTGCTATTTGAAAATCATTCAAAATAGCTCCTATTTACTAAATATGTTGGTGTAAATACATCAAAATAGGCCAATAGTGGTTGTACCTTGGTTTGAACAAAGAAAGCATAGTAGAGGCCCTCCTTCTAGCCCTAGAAAACTATAATGATAGAAAAATTCAAGCTAGAAATGATATCAATTTGCATAAAATATTTTTACTTCAAGATCCAAGGACCTTGAAAGGGATCTAAAATGCCTTAGGCACTTTGGTCAATCACCTAAGGACTTAGAAGTTTGTTACCAAATTAAAAAAGCAAGAATAATAAATAATACAAGAAAATGATAGATCCAATGGTGGACTTGTGAAAATCAAGAGAAACTATAAAAAAAATGAGAAATTGTGGTAAAAAATTGCAAAATTTGTATTAAATACTGTGAAATAAGTTCAAAAGATACATATTAGTTAGCTTTTATAAACTAAGAGTACAAGATAGTTTAGAGATCTCTCTAAAACTATCTTTTGATATCTAGTGCAAGTAGGTAGGGTATGTTCTGTAGCTAATCTACAAGTGTCTTTCTGAATCAATATACTCTTTAAAAAAATGCTACAATCTAAAGGCTACAAAAGTCTCTTTGTGATAACCAGGTCCCAAATGTACCAAAATTATTTATTCTTTAAAAAAGGCGATAAAACTAATGCTAATTCTCACTTAAATAGGCCACAATTTTCTATTTCTCTATTGATTAGATTTCAATGAGTTTCTTGTATGGTTACACAATGCTTTTGACCATTTTTATGGCCCAAAAGTATAGCGTTTTTATCACCAAAATTTTTGACTATAGCAAATTTAATCACAACACTTTTGTCATTTTATTTAACGATTATAGGTTCAATTATCTTTTTCTAGTGTAATTCACATCGTATTTGACATTTTTTTTACAATGAATTATATCTTAAAAAATGAAAATGTTCTAGAAGTTTGACAAAATAGGATCACAAAAAGAATTTTTTGAAGGGAAATCAAGGCATTTATTTTTTCTCTTGAATCTAATCAAAATTACAATTAAAATTTGCTTATGATGCTTTCTTTTTTACAATTAAATTTTTCTTTGAGGTGTATCATACCCCTTTTCCAAAATAAAATTTCTCTTGAAGCTCTAAGAATCATTTTCCTTACAATGTCTAGCAAATAGAAAGAATGCTTATTGAAGCCATATGAAGCTTATACAAGCTCTATAGCATAGTTTTTTTTAAAGATTGTTGAGTTCAAAATAAGTAACCTAGCTTCATGAATAAGATTCTTTTAGGGCTTTATACCATGTAGTGAATCTTAGTTTAGCAAGAAAATCAAATCTTGTTGTACCATGAGCTCTATTGCATTATCAAAACCTGAAAATCACTTCTATGCTTATATACATTATTTCAATCCATCACCTTTTAACTTCAATACTTAAGTTATAAATATTCAATCATATTATTACTCTTACCAAAACTTAGCTTTCAATCTTTGAAACTCAAAATTACGATCAAGGTCTAAAGTTTCTATTCATTTAACTGTGATCCTCAAATTATTTCGAAATATAGAATCTCTTTTATCAAGCTATTAGGAACCATTAGGAATTCTTAAAATTTATCTTTATACTTAAGCTCTACCCTATTAATGGCCAAAATGTGACAAAATTTCTTACCCTCATCTTTTGCCTTTAAAAGATTACCATGCTAAGCTCTTAGAACAAGGAGATTCCATTCATTCTTATGACTCAATAAAATATTTTGGAGATACACATAATGGTCAATTTAGAGCTAGAAATCCTTTTGGAACTTGTAAAAGGTAACTTGAAGAAATTGTACACTAAACTTTAAAAAGTAAATCTTTTTAAGAAAAAGTCCTATCAAGCTGAAGGCTTGAAAGTATAGAAACATCATGAAGCCTATTTATTAACTTTAAAACAAACCACTATTTATATATTTACATTCTACCAATTTTTTTGGTCCCATTAGGTATTAGGTTGCCAAAAATAGTGCTTGAGATGGATGTCATTAAGTGGAAACTTCAATTCAGTTCCATCCATCATGGATAGCTTGTAAGTGTCATTCGACACTTGTTGCTTAATCATGAATAGGCCCATCCATTTGGTAGAAAACTTATTATGATCATTTATTTTTCTTATGTTCTAAAGCAAAACAAGATCATCTACTTTGAATGTCCTTTTGAAAGATTTCCTATTGAACCATATTTTAATATGGAAAGCATTTCTTAACAAGCTATTTCTAGTCTTATGAATCTCAATCTCTCTTTTGATAAGCAAAGTTATGAAATTTCTGTCTTTATCTATTTTTTTTCATTGCACTTTTGCATGAATTATGAAACTAAGATTATGATTTTTTTATTATTATTAGTACCACACTATTGACTAAATTATAAGATGACGTTCCAAAAGGTTGCTGGATTCTAATATGATTTGTCCATAAAGTAGATGGTAGGTTGTTTTGCTAGTTTCTAGGATTTTCTTCCATTGATCTTTTAATGTAGAAGATAAGTTTTTTATTGATGGACTCATTCAACCCATTCCCTTGAGGATAGTACTTTGATAAGGAGAAAATAAATATAGATTTATTAGAAGCCCATCTTATGAATTTTTTAGACTAAAATGTAGGGACATTATTTGACACTAATACTATAGGCATACCAAAGTGACTTAGGATTTGATCTTTGAGAAAACTAATCACATCTACATATGGAGATTCCTTGATAGCATTTTTAGTTTATCCTTAATATTTATCTAACTCAAGATGTTTCTAACTTGAACATCTTTCTTAAAGATGTACATTAAAGGTTTTGTACTATTTGTAAATCCTAGTATAAACTTCATAATGAAAGTTATTTTCTTAAAGAAAGAGGTAAGTGAATTTTTATTGGTTGGATGTTCAATGTATAGCCTAGATTCTCAATTTATCTATAGAAATACCCTTTTAACAAATTATATATCCCAATAAGCTTCCAAACTTTACTCCATAAATGCTCTTCTAAGGATTCAAGGAAATGTCATAATCTTGACATCTAGTAACAATTTGCTAAATGTGACTAATATGATCTTCTTTTTTCTTTGAATAAATAGTGATTTCATCAAAATGAATTGTAACAAACATTTCTATTAATCCTTTAAAAGCTATATTCATAGCTCTTTGGAAAGTGTCTCTAGCATTGAACAATTGAAATGGCATCCTCTTATAAGCAAAAGTTCCACAATTTGTAATGAATGTTGTCTTATATTAGTCATTTTTTCCAACCATAACTTGATTATACCCTAAAAAACCATCTAGAAAAGAGTATACTTATCATCCATAAACTTTGATTAACATTTCATCTTTTCTAGGAAGTGGATATTTATCTTTTTCTAAATGTTCAACAATCAAATTTCTAAAATCAACACATAGCATGATGTCACTGCTCTTCCTCAATGATAGAAGATTAACTTGCCAAACTAAATACTAGATAGAGTAAATGATTTTTTCTTGTAATAGATTTTTGATTTTAGCTTCCATGGCTAGTTCAAATGATCGATTAAACTTCCTTTACTTCTATCTTACTACCTTATAATCTTTGATTAATGGAATCTTTTGAGTTGTTACATTTGACGTAAATGTTCTAAAGTCATCGTAAGACATGAAATTATCTAGATTATCCTTTAATAAAGATAATTAATTCTATCTAAAAACTCAATCATTTGCTTTTTTAATATTTAGCAATTTTGACTTTTCTATGGATCCAAGGTTTACTATTCCACATGTCTAATCTTCTAAATTTTGGATGTTTGTCTTGTTAAGTAGCTTTTTGTTGAACTCATTCACATACTTAACTACCTTCTTTAGAATAAAATTTGATCTATGCTTTGATGCAACTTCTTGTTCAAACATAAATTTATTATGAAATTCTCCCTTATTCTTCAAGAATCTAAGTAATTGATCATTATTTTCAAACACATGGAATTGCTTCGCATTATTTGGGATTGAAAGCTAATTTTCAATCTCAATTATAACTATTTTATATTTTTTAATCTTTGATGGATACAATGTTGAGGCTACTATTACCAACTTGTCTGCTAATTGGTTTTCTTCTTTATATATATGCTTTATTTTATATTACTCAAACTAGTCTAATAAACCATATACAAGTTATTTATATGACTTTAAGAATGAACTTTGTACTAGACTTTAACCTATTCACAAGTAAGTTTTTAATCTCCTTTAATTATAATTCCATTAATCCTTTTTTCTAGAGATTTTCTAATTTCAATATATAGGGCTTCATATTCAGTGTTCTTATTCATACATGAGAATGATAGATGTATATCATTAAAAAATTTTTGAGAATCATCTTTTACCAATACTATTCAACTCTGATCTTGTTTGAATTACAAGACCCATCGAAATACAATTTCTATTTTTCCTTTGAATTTCTTCTTTCTTTGGGATTTGAACTTCTCTAAGTGAACATAAACCTATTTGAATATCTTTGGTCTCAATGACCTTAATTTTTCCATTAGAAGTAATATTTTTAATCATCAAGGATTCACTATATATATATATACCTCATTAGGTTCTCCCTTCTAGGGTAGTCACATGTGCAAATAATCCATTGATATATATGGAAAAAAGTTTTTGCTCCAACTTCGACTTAGTAAGAGATTGTATGAATCCAAGATATCAACTACTTGAATGATTATTCTACTTTTAATAGGAGGTCCTAAAGTAATCTATATTAAGATAGTGGGTAATTGTCCTATGATTTTTACTCTACTCTTATCTACTTGGACAATCTTCTTATTGGACTATCCAGGTGATAATCCTAATTTCTTATGGATCGATAACACCATAATAGTTGAAGTAGCTCTTGAATCAACTATAAAATTATGTAGATATTTACCATTCAACTTTATTATAAGAAGAAACAAATAAGCTTCTTTGTCTAGAGTATAGGGATATTTGGATTTTACCATCTAATCTTCATTATAAGCTTAACTTAGTTTAGATTTTGCAATTTTCCTCTTTTCTTTGACCAGCTATAAAATTTTCTTTTGCTGACTTCCCATTTGTAAAATCTAATATATACTAATACTTACTTTCTCATGTTTTAGATCCTCTATTAAGTCATACTCTCCATAACTATAAAATCTTGATTTCCTAAGCCATTTATTGGGTGACTAATTTTTTGAATTTCAGTTAATTTTTGTGATCTTTTCTATTCTATTCTATTTGTCATTTGGTTTAAAAGCCCTTCTTTTGGTGAAAGGATTTAACACAACATTCAAAGGTCTAGAGGTGATTAATTTTTCTTTCAACCTTAGGTTGTACATAGATCCATCATTATTATTACATTCCTATTTCAAAGATGAATCTTCTTTCAAACTTGACAAAGAAAAAGTATCACTTGATTTATTTTCAAATGATTTGCTAGTATAATGAATACCAGATAACTCATTATCAAATTCAATGTCAAGAAAATTAGAAATAGCTTCATTGCATTCATCTTTAAAATCCACTAACTTGGTGTCTTGGTTTCTATGTTTCCTATGCTTCTTTTCTTCTTCTATCTTAACTTTAGCCAACCATTTTTCTAACTTCACTACCTTGTTAGACAATTCCTTCATTAGCTTTCCATTCTCAAAATATTCATTTTTGTAATTTTGATCCTTTTCAATAGTGGAAGACAATGCTTTAAGCTGAGATATATTTTGTATAGAGACCAATTTTTTATCTTCATTGTTTGGTGTTCTAACAATTTTTCCATAGTTTGTTTAGCTATTTTTCTAATTGGATAGCTTCATTAAAGATATTGTTAAGAGTTAGTAGATTCAGAGTTCTTAGTAGCTAGATTAAAATGTTGGGAGTAACAACATTCATACAAATGTCCCTATCCAATAATTTGTTGGAATTTAATGTTAAATTCTATAAATGATTCTTTAATCCATTTCTTAGCTTATACTAACCCATTATATAGCTATTGTTGCTCTATTTGATTGTGAAACTAAGCTAAAAATAAATCTTTCATATCTTCCTAATGAGTGATGCTATTGTTTGGCAAGTTAGAATACCAAATTTGAGCCATATCTTTTAATTTTTCAATGAGAACCCTATAAGCTTGATCTTGATATTGATTGTTTGCATGAGCTCAGGCTAATTCAAGAAAATGGACATATTTGTCTACCAAATAAGCTTTACGAGGAATGAAACACTTAGATAAGTACATATAGACTATCTTTGAGATACCATTGTAATTTGGGAACCTTAATGGTTTGGCTCTTTGACAAGGATTGGCTAGTGGAAGATTCACCATTCTATTAAAATTACTTCTAGTGGTTTAATTCCTATGATTTTCTTACTTACCTTAAGGACTAATAAACCAGATAGAAGAGGTGATCTTCTAGACCTAATGGTTTTTACTCCACTACTTGTCCCAAGATAAAAAAACCTTTTCCTACTATTTTTTTGATGAATAATTAATCTTATAATACACATTTGGACTTTTAAATTCCTCAAAGTTATTAGGTTATTTGCACATGAATAGAGTAGTAACTAATTCTTTTATCCTTCTTCTAGTAGCAAGAAGAACTGTTAGCACCTAGTTTGGACCACACTGCTTTGTTAATGTTTTGTTAAATATAAGAAACTGAAAATTGGCAAAAGATTTGTTTACCACCAACATTGTCCTCTTCCTCATGATAAAAATCACAATGATGAGGGTTATTTCAAAACTCAAGTTTAGGTGCTTGTTGCTATTTAGAAACACTAAGGCCTCCATACCTTAAAATAAATAAAGTGGTTATAAAAGAAACTATGTGTTTTGAGATATTATTAAGTCCTAATTTTAAAATATTATCTACTGAGAGTTAAATAGATAAAATAAATCTTATTAGAAGACTCAACCATATTTACTCCATTTTTGCAAGTGAACAAAAATTCCTGCCATATCAAAGCTACCAAATCAATGTAGTCTAGATTATGCGTTGCTTATGCAAACTATCCTTTCATCTAATGCTTAAGTGAAATTTTACAAAATCTATTGCCAATCTTCTATAGAGAGAAAATTCCATAGTAAAATTGGAAATAGAGAAATATTTAATGGATTTTGGAAAGTGAAATAGTAGAATGTTGTAGAATATTCAACATTGAAATGAGCTACTATTAACATAAATAAACACTTTATAAACTAAAGCATTTTCAAATTAGTTAACTATACCAAAAATTATTAAACCCTTTGGCTCAAATAAGGAATTTGAAACAAGGGCACTATCAACATGATTAAACACATTAACAACATAAAGCTATTTTAAACCACTTGATAAACATTGCACATTGCTAAACTCAAAGCTATTCCAGAAATTTAAACAATTCCAAGAACAAAATGTCATTCTCAATACCCTGAGAAACTATGATAAAGAAGGAAAATAAGAATTAACTCATAGGATAGAAGTAAATTAGATGAATCATATCTGAAGTTATAATGCCAACATATAGGAAATCACTCCTAGCCTTTCTAGTATTCTCCCCTTGCCTCTATAGATCGTAGGATCAATTATGCTCTGGGCCTTATATAGAAGCCTTTAGTAGTTATAACCATTACCGAAATTAAAAGCTACATTTCACATGCTATTCATATAAGTTTAGGATGTTGGAAAACTATTCTACTAATAAATTTTCCTAATTCTTTGAATTTGCAACCCCACAACTAGTGATTTTCATGAGTTAAGAGAGTTTTCATTATCCTAATTCATTGTATTTGGTTTAAATCCATTAAGCTTCTTTAAGGCTTATTTCAGCACTCTTCTCTCCTACAACTGATTAGTTATGGAATATGTTTTTTTTGTTAAAGTAGCTCCATGCTAGTTTGAATCCAAGGTTTTAGTGATTTTTGTCATAATCCTAGTAATTACAAAAACTTTGTGTGTGCTACAATAATGGCTTTCTATTGGCTCAAGTCTCACATATTTTTGCCAAATTGAGCTTGTCACTCTACAAACACTTCTTTGAGTGTTAATGACCACTTTTTACTACACCTAGCTTTGTTTTAGTTCTAAACTCCATGTGTAGCTTCTCTCTTCACATAGCCTTTGGATTTTTGTCAGCTATAGAGCCTTTTTTAAATCCTTCTATAAAGCTATGTTGGTTCATTATATTAAAGAGATGACATGGAAGAATGATTATAGGACTTCTTCATAGATCTAATATTTGACTCTAGATGATGCACATGATCCCTCCCTAAGTTGGATTAATAAATGAAATGTGCATGTGCATGAAATGTAATATTTTTTGGGCTTGAGAATGGATTTGATGTAGCTCATAGAATCACAAAGATGATGTGGCTTATAGAACAATTTTGTAGAACTATTTTCTTAATCTACAAGATTGTTCTACTTAGAAGCTGGCATGTTGAGGAAGGTTCATGGAACTAGTGTGGCAAAGTTTTCTTTCATACTTTCTTGTTAAATTGAATTCTGAGCTCCTCTCTAACAATGTGGCTTATAGGCCTAACTTAAGCTTATTCATAGAGTCAAAATTAGCTTCTATGTAAGCACTCTATGAAGAAGCTAATGTGGTAAGCTCATTTTTACACTTGCTTTGTATGGTTAAATTTTGGCTCTACAAGTGAGCTTATGTGGTGAATGTTGATGTGGTAGAACTAATATAATGCCTTCTCGTAGAATAGAAATTTGGATCTATGAATAGGCTTTATGAGGAAATTGATGTGGTCAAGTGAATTTTGGCTTTATGAGTTAGCTGTTATGGCAAATGAAGCGTATCTACTCTAGATGAGGAAATGAGCTTAATCTATTTCTTTGACATGGCATGTGCTAACATGGTGCATGAAGTTTTCTATTAGGCACAAGCTTGAGAATCTTCATCTAGATACTAACGTGATAGGTACTGACATGATAGATGTTAACATGAAAGAGCATGCTTATAGAATGATAATTTGGTTCTACAAATGAGCTCTATGAGTAAGCTCGTATGGCAAAGCCTCTTTGTAGAATCATTTTTAAGCTCTAGGAACCTCCTCTATGAGCTAATGTGAAAAAATAATGATGTGGCTAGTAGAGCTAATTCATAGAACTAGATTTCAGTTTATGAACCTAAGCTAATTTGGGAGCTTATGTGGTAGAGCTTCTTTGTAGAACCAGATTTAAGCTTTACAAACCTCTTTCATGAGTTGATGTAACAAAATGAAAGATAAACTTGTTTGTAGAGCCAAATTTTAACTTCATGAATTGGTTCTATAAGTTGACATATTAGAGGCTAATCGAAAGAGATGATGTCGTGGAGCTTGCTTATAGAATGAAAATCTACCTCTATGAACTAACTTTATAATTGAGTTGATGTGGAAAAAATTTACATGATGAAGCGTATTTATAGAATTAGATCTAAGCTCTACAAACTTCCATCACAAGTTAACATGGTAGAGCTAAAAATAGGCTTGTTTGTAAAGTTGAATTACATCTTCACAAACTGGCTCGATGAGCTAACTTGGTAGAGCCATCTTCTAGAACCATTTTTTAGCTCTATGAGATTCCTCTATGTGTGAACATGATAGATCTATTTTTGCACTAACTTGTAGAATCAAATTTTAACTCTACAAGAAAAGTCCTTTCTTTAGTGCTAGTGTGTTGGAATGATGACATGGATTATAGGGCTTCTTCATATAATTGATTTTTTCCTCCATGAATATAAGCTAACTTTAGAGATTACATGGTAAGAAAACTTTGTATAAGTACTTTTAAGCTCTACTAATCTAGCGCAACATAATGAGCTAATGTGGAAGAACCATTTCGTAGAACTGTTATTTGGTTGTATGAGATTCCTTATAAGGTGACATGATCTAATGATGATGTGGCTCATAGAGTTTGCTTTATCTCTTCCTTGTAGAACCATTTCATCAAACCAACTTTTGGTTCTATGAACCTGCCCTACCTAGTAAGCTAATGTGTCTTGTATAGTATTTTCATAAAATTGGTTTTCGATTATATAAACATAAGATGACTTGATAAAGCTTACATGGTAGAGCTTCTTGTAAAACCACTTTTAAGCTTTAGGAATCTTTTCTACAAGCTAATGTGGTAAATTTGATTTCATGATATTATTTTAAAGCTCTAACGATCTTTGTGATGTTAATGAAGCTAATTTTGATCTTTTGGTATGTCAAAACCTTAAGGAAAATGGAGAACAAAGAATGTTTGTGTGGTTGTAGTGTTTAGAAGACAAGATTATGGACAAGGACTTCATGAAGCAAGGACAAAGAAGAAGACTTTGGAAAAATAAAGAATTTTCATGGATAGAGAAGAAGCCTTAGGAAGGAAGGCTTAAAGGTGGATAAGACAACTTCCAAAAATAGGAGATGTATCCCATCAAGTAAATACATCTTCTAGAAGAAGAAGATGTCTTGGCTGAAGTGTAAAAGAAAGAATGTTGTGGGTGTAATATTGTCATAGGTTCAAGGAATGAGAGCTACAAGAATATTGATTCAAGATATTGAGGAAGCTTGGATGTTTTGGGAAAGTTAGGATTACAAGAACTCAAGGGAGCATGAAAAATATAAAAAATTCAAGATAAATGTGTCTATTTGTATTTTTTTTGTTGATGAAGATTCTTGGATGTTTTGGCATATTTTGGAGTGTTTTTATCTCATTTTGATGAGTCTAGGTGGTTATAAGATCTATGGGGACTTGTTTGAAGGCATCTAGAGGTCCTAGCATAAAACAAAGTAGTTTCATTTTTGGGCCTTGTAGAGTAGATGTCTACTTGTAGATGTCTTCTCAAAGATGTTAGAGAGATGAAAGAGAGACGTCTCCCCTGAAAAGTAGACATCTTTAAAAAATAAGAGACATCTCCCCAAATTTGAGGCTAAATTCAAAGAAACATCTCAACCTTCAAGGAGACATCTACACTAGTCGTTAAGCAACTATTGGATGAATTTTGAGGTGATTTTCAAAACTTCAAAGCTATAAGAAGATATCAAATCTCTTGAGAAATGTGCAAGAATTATTCATGTTCAAGCTCCTAATTTTCTATTCTGTAATTTTCTTTCCATTGAATTAGCATTTTCTTATAGTATTACTTGTTGCATTGAAGTGAGCTTCAACTATAAGAAATTTGTAAAGGTATTTACATTATTTTCTTATGTATTTTAATTTTTTTGTTTCCTTGAGGGGTTGATGTGCTTCTTGTGGAAAGGCATTATCCTTGAGCTTGTTTGGATCCTGCAAGATTGAGTGTTGGTGTAGTGCCACAACACTCCAAAGAGGAGATCAGGTTGTAAAGGTTATGGGATCTTGGAAATCACATTTAAAGCTTGTTAGGACCTTGTGGGGTTGAGTGGACTCATAGCATTGAATCACTCCATAGTAGAGCTTAGAGCTTGTATAGGATGTGTTATCCTTCAAACCAAATTTTAAGAGTGAAAAAGTCCAAAGATGTGCTAGCAAATTACCCTCTAAGTATGTACTTTCCAATTTGGTGAACCATGTTAAATTTGGTGTATGCTTTAATTTAGGAAACTTATTCATCCCCCATTCTAAGTTCAACAATCCTCAAGTTGAATCGAAGCCTAGTACTCTTACTTCTTCATCAACTACCAAGAGTGAACAATAGAAGGGGCAATCAACATTAGATTCATTTGGACAAGGAGACTAATTTTCTTCATTAATTGTTGTACCAAATTCTTATATCACATATGCTATAAAGATAAATCTCTCATTTCATTTATTACATGAAAAAATAGAAGAGACTATACCTCTAAGGATGTTAAAACTTGTGACATTTCTTTTGAAGAATGGTATGGAACATTTTTTCATGAAGTTCTTTCTTTTCAAAACTTATGTATTGAAATAAATGATGCTTTGCATAGTAAGGAAATGAAAATTATAGTTGTTAATTATGAATGTTATTATCTCAAGAAAGAAAACTTAGACCTTAAGGCTGAGATTCAAACACTAATTGATGTGATTGAGTAGAGGAAAAAGACCAAAATCAAGAGATGAATGTCTGATAAATTTCACAGAAGAAAATCAATCCAATCAATTCAAAGGTAGAGAAAGAGGTAAGGAAAGAGGTAAAAATATTTTTGATCTTTCTTCTATAGAATGTTGGACATGTGGAGGAAGAGGCCATATGACCTCCAAATATCCTAATAATGGCAAGTTAAAGCTAAAGAATAGAAGTGATGAAGAGATGAAAAAGACAAAAAGTATCTACACTAGTTGGGATGAAAAATGCCAAAGCAAGATGAAGGATGATGTAAAAGATTCACATATCATTTGTATGGCTCTCATAGATGATAATGTTGGCACCTCAGATGATGAATCTAAAGATGAAAATGAAAGCATTCAATGCTATTATTAGAGTCTTTGCATAAATACAAATGAACAACAAAAAGATAAGGATCAAGACATCTCTTCATTAAAATTAAAGATTTTAGACCTCACAAAAGAAACCATAGACCTTAGGGCTAAGAATGAAAAACTCACCAAGTCTTGTGAGTATATGAATGAAGAGGTTGGCCAAGGAAAAATCTTGTGAATGAGAGGCTGGTCAGGGAAAAAAATCCCTTCAAATGATTCTTGGACAAGGAAGAAGTCCACAAGATAAGAGTGGGCTAGGATGGTATACATAAGAGGAATCATCTACAACAAAACCATCTCAACCAAAGGCCACACCAAAGAATGAAGAATCAACAAGTACTATATCTCAATTAGAAGTAGCTCCAAACTAATCAAAAGCACCATGAAGGTTTGATCATTTTAATCACTTTTACTACAATAGGAAAATTAGATGTTATTACTGTAGTATGTTTGAGCATAAACAATAGAATTGCAATTTAAAGCTTTATCACATGAACTCTTGGTCATATAATAGAACTCCTTGGTCTAAACCATATATGCCAAAAAATGATTTTTCATAGAGTAAAAAGGATTGAAAAAAAAAAGCAAAGAGGAGTTAAGAAAGATTGGACAACTCAAAAGAATAAGGGAGTTCAAAAAGAATGAAGAATCAAGAGAAAGGAACATGAGAATGAGAAGTCTGTCTCTAAAAAATTCATGAGAGGAATCCAACCCTTGAAAATTGAAGAAGCCTATGAAAGAAGAGAAACCTCAAAAGAGGAATATCATTCTCTAGCACTCTAGGCACCTTAATTCTCTTTAGCAAGAAAGGTAAGTAATGGTAAGTATAACTATAATCATTGTTTCTTTTCTTATTACTAGATGAGATTAGACTAGAGTAGAAGCTTTAATATGAAAAAATATCTTGTTAATAAATCATAGTTTTTCTAATGACTTAAAATCCTTGAATTTAATTTTTGAATGAAAAAGTTTTTTTAACATTAATTGTTATTTAAATAATATGTCTTGTGATATGGCATTACTATCCAATTTCTTTTGGAATTTTTTTCAATACCTGTAATGTAACTCATGTAGCTTCTAAGAAAAGCTAGATTGCAAAAGGAATTTCTTAAGCATATGAATTATTTATTTTTATGAGAGGCATCAAACTTGATCTTGATTGGATGCTCTAGATTTATGGAGACATCACCTAGTCCCTTATGTATGTTTGATGTTCATGTTTATGCTCTTGTGACGATTTTTTATGAATTCAATATATTTTTTTATGATTGGGAGTGTTATAACTAATGGGAGGCCTTAGTCTCCATACTTGATCTTATAATTTCTTTCTAGCATGAAGATCCTAAAAGACTCAAGAGGAGAATAACAATTGGTATCAATTTCTCTACAATAGATATTTTAAAAGATGGATCAGTTATGCAGGGGAAGTCTTAAGTGATTCTCTTAAAGATATGATATCATAATTGCTAAGCTTCCTATCTCTAGTACCTATATCAAACAACAAGGAAGAGCATATTCATTTGGTAAAGAAAAAGAGGACATTTATTTATTAATCTTTAAAATGCTTATCTAAATATGGTCTTTATTTATAAAAGCTCTTGAACTTTATATGTTATATAAAATTTCCTTATGATCTAACCTTTTGTATGTTGAGCATGTATCAATTTAAGAGTCTAAGATCCTTATTGCAAATATGTGTTGAGATTTACTCTCCTTAGAAATATCAAGTACTCTCATTGGTACTAGAAAAATTACTTACTCCTGAATATCTTTTGAAAAGCTTATGTTGTTGTGAAAAGATGAAGGACCACTCTTGATAAACACTAGTTTTACTTCATTAGCCCTATGAAATTAGTGATATGTATACTCTTCATATGGTTCTATTACAAAATATTTGTATGTTATGAATAATTATATTATGAAACATTTTTACAACTATGTGGATATATTCTTTTGGGTGCTATTCATACAGAAGGAGAGTTTCATGTGAGAATGGATATGCTCATTATGCAATGGCTCTTCATAACTATATTTTTTAATTCTAAAATGATATATCTTTAGTAATAAAGTTTTCTTCTTAGAAATGTGACTCTTTCATTCCCTTTTTGCTCATGTCCAAAAAGGGGGAGAAGTGCTTAGTATATTGTGATATTATTATTATACTAATCCATTTTCTTAAGTTTTGGACATTAACA
Organism: Gnetum montanum; assembly: GCA_015680685.1. Lineage (NCBI taxonomy): Eukaryota > Viridiplantae > Streptophyta > Gnetopsida > Gnetales > Gnetaceae > Gnetum > Gnetum montanum. The sequence continues at coordinate 171,191 of MNCI01033252.1, forward strand.
AAAAGGGAGAGATTGTTGACCTTTTGGTATGTCAAAAAATTAAGGAAGATGAAGAATAAAATTTTTTTGTTTGGTTGTAGAATTTATAGGACAAGATTATGGACAAAGGCTTCATGAAGCAAGGACAAAGAAGAAGACTTTGGAAAAATAAAAAAAGTTTCATGTATAGAGAAGAAGCCTTGGGAAGGAAGGTTCTAAGGTGGAGAAGACATCTCCAAGAAGAAGTAAACATCTTGCTCAAAGTGGAAAAAGGCCTAGCAAAGAAATATTCTAGAAATAGGAGATGTCTCCCATCAAGTGAAGACATCTTGGCCAAAGTGTAGAAGAAAGAATGTCATGGGTGTAATGTTTTTGTAGGTTCCAGGAATGAGAGCTACAAGAAGATTGATTCAATAGCTTAAGGAAGCTTGGATGTTTTGGAAAATTTAGGAACATAATGACCCAATGGAGAATGGAAAAATATGAAAAATTTAAGCTAAATGTGTTTATTTGTGTTGTTTTTTATTTTTGATGAAGATTCTTGAATGTTTTGGCATATTTTTGAGTGTTTTTATCTCATTTTGATGAGTCTAGGTGGTTACAAGGTCTATGGGGACTTGTTTGAAGGCATTTAGAGGTTTCCAACATCAAAACAAGCAGTTTCATTTTTAGGCCTTGCAAAGTAGACGTCTTCTCAGGGACATCAAAGAGATGAAATGGAGACATCTCCCCTGAAGTGTAGATGTCTTCCAAAAATAGGAGATGTCTCCTCAAATTTGAGACTAAATTTGGAGAGACATCTCAACCTCGAAGGAGATGTCTATACTACTCGTTAAGTGACCACTGGATGAATTCTAAGGTGATTTTAAAAACTTGAAAACTATAAGAAGACATTAAATCTCTTGGGAAATTTGAAATATTTATTCATGTTCAAGCTCCTAATTGTTTATTCTTTGAAATTGTAATTTACCCTTCATTGAATTATCATCTACTTATACTATTGCTTGTCGTATTGAAGTGAGCTTCAACTACAAACACTTTGTAAAGTCAGTTACATTATTTCCCTATGTATTTTTCTTTTTCTTGCTACCTTGACGAGTTGATGTGCTTCTTGTGTGAAGGAAATGTCCTGGATCTTGTCAAGATCCTATGGGATTTAGTGTTTGTGTAGCACCACAACACTTTGGAGTAGAGCTTAAATTGTAAAGGTTGTGGGATCCTAGAAATCACATTCTAAGCTTGTTGGGACCTGGTGGGGTTTTATGGATTCATAGCATCAAATCACTCTGGAGTGAAGCTTAGAGCTTATATAGGATGTGGTATCCTTCAAACCAAATTTTGAGAGCAACAAAGTTTGGAGGTGTGCTAGTGAACTATCCTCTAAGTGTGGACTACCCAAGTTTGGGAAACACACTAAATTTAGCCTGTGCTTTGTTTCAAAGAATTTTTAATTTAGGAAACTTATTCATCTCCCCCTTCTAAGTTCAATGATCTTTAGTTGATGTGGTAGATCCATGTTGTAGGATTGATTTTTTGGCTTTACGAACCATAAGCTAAAGCTAATGTGACATAGCTATAAAGCATATTTTCAAATAGAGCCATTTTCCAACCATTGTGACCTTTGTACCTTAGTAAAGCTAAATTAGCAAGGCCATTGTTTAAAATTCTTTGTAGAATGAGTTTTCTCCTATATAAGCTAATATGGTAATATACTTTAAGAAGCCTTTTCTGGATTTAGCTTCTTTCTTTGAAACAAGGGTTTTTTGTAATGCTTAGCTATTTGTTCTAATGGAACCCTTGTTCCAAAATAAAATTTGTCTTGAATTTTTGTGAATTATTTTTGTTACAGTTTCTAGAAAATAGAAAGAATGCTTATTAGAGAAAAATTAAGCATATACAAGCTCTATATCTTAGTTGTTCCATCTGATTGTTGAATTTAAATTGAAATAACTAGCATCATGAGTAGGATTTGTTTAGGGCTTTATTTCATGTGACAATTCTTAGTTTAGTATGAAAAAATAAAATCTTCCTATTTCATTAGATTTTATACATTGCAAAAACCTAAGAATTGTTTCTACACTTATATATGTTCTTTAAATCCATTAGCTTTTAACTTCACTTCTTATGTTTTGAAGCTTCATTCATATTATTACTCTCACCAAAACTCAACTTTTAATCTTTAAAACTAAAAATCATGATTGGTGCTTGAGCTCTCTATTCATTTAACTATGATTCTCAAATTATTCCAAAATATAGAATTTCTTTTATTAAGCTATCAAGAACCATTAGTAATTCTTAAAATGCTTCTCAACACATAAGCTTTGCTTCATTAATGACTGAAATATGATAACACATAGAAGTATGGGTTAGATCCACAAAAGATCCATGACCCAAATCAAAGCTTTGTTAGAAACCATTTCAAATATGGAATTTGAGTGGTAAAAGCAAAAATTAATGATGAGTCATGAATTTGCTAGCTGTGATATCATAGCCGTGATATTGCAGCAGTTGCGATATCGCGTAAACCATGATATCGCGGATGTGATGTCGCATCTGCGATATCATGTACGCGATATCGTGGCCCGCCACAATGTCTATAAATAAGAGGCAAATTTCCTTTTTCTAGGAGTTAGTTTTTGGTAAGTTTAAGTGTTTGGTTGTTATTTCTCTCTCTCAACACTTTCCCTCCTAGTGTATGCCCGCAGTGTGGTGATTGTAATTGTACAACATCCTTATTCGAGTGTGATGTACTTGGACATGCACATGACTAGCAATAAAGATCAAGATTACTTCATCATTGCAGCATTCACTTAGTTTAATTAATTATTTATTTAATTTTTGTTTACTCCTTTCTTAGTTAATATCTCTCACCCCTATCTCCTAGTAACGCGGAATGAGTACGACTTAATCATGAGCATTTCAGTGTGACTACTTGGTAACCGAGTAGCATACCTAGGATCTGTGCTTGGTAATCCCAGTAGTAGTTGTGCACTAGGTCCAAGATGTGTATGGATGATTAAGGAATGAATGTTCATTGCACTTAGGCTAGATTGCATTCTCTCTCACCCTTTCTTTCTTAGCTTAGATAATATTATTTTCCATTGTCTCCAGGAGTAGCATTAGCATAGAAACACATCATACACCTCACTCTGGACTAAACCATACATGACAAACTTAACACTAGTCTAGATGGGAAGATAGCGAACTACGACCTAAGAATAACTGTCTAGATGCCACAACTAGTCTGTCTGCAAAGTTCAACTGGATCATGCGTCAAACGCTTGTATTCATATGGTTGAGTGTAGGGGTACCTCACTCACTCATCATTGGCACCATTGTCAGGTATGGTGTTAGTTATCTAGATTAGTTATATCATACAAAGTCACTGTACAAGAATTAACGATATATATTTTAGAAAGAAATAATTATAAAAAGTCACATATAAATTCACACACAATCACACAACCATGCGTCTCCTACAAGACTACGATAATGGCATATCTAGTGAGGAAATTCATTGGATAACCAACAAATTATATGACAATGAAGATTGGAGTACGGAACCTGAGGTGGGGGTTTCTTATAAATGTAAATGAAGGCAACATCATCCCAACACACGAAAGCATAACTTACCAGATGATGATGAACCCCTACTAGCCACTACAAGCCTAACACAAATACAAGAGGTTGTTTGAATCTCCCATAGGCATCATAAAGAGAGCCGCCTACCCAGGCTCGATTTAGATAACTTTCCCAATTTTTCAGGGGGCTATGACTTAGATCCACAACAACATTTACAAGCCTTCTACAATGCCTGTACATGGAACAACATTGATAATGGTTGGCAAAAAATCAAGCTCTTTCCTATGACACTCATTGGCAAAGAAAAAGTATGGTATAGATTGTTAAAACCAAATTCAATACGATGTTGGCCAACAATGGTAGAACTCTTTAATGAAAGATATCAAACCTACGCAAGAGTGTCAACCTTGAGGAAAAAAATCCAAGAGTGGAAACAAGTATAACATGAACCCTTAGACATGGCCTTAGAAAGATATTATGCACTATTAAACAACTATCTAGGCCATGATTTCTCCAAGGAAAGGCTAATGTACCATATCATTGATGGGCTTCGTGATGCAACAAGAGAAACCCTGGGGATGTATGCCCAAGGTCAATTATATGAAGTATGAACCCATCAATTCCAAGAGCTTATTAAGTAGGTAGCAAAAGAGGAAGGAGAAATTGCTAGATGGGAGAGTGTTAAAAAACATCAATAGGATAAGAATCTCAACTTAACAAAGGTCCATAATCACAAAAAGGAGAAATCAATCCATCTCAAGGAGAAATAACTATCTTTGTTGGTATAGCAATCATTAGAGGAAGTCAAGGAAAAGATCAATAAGATGTTGGAATGGACATATAAAAAGTGTGGAGAATTTATCGATATTATTGGAGATAGAGTTTTCACAACTCGTGAAGTAGGACAAAATATCATTAGACATTCGAAAAGAAGGAATGAAGAAAATAAGAGCTCAACTACTGATCGTACATACGAATGCAACATTTGCCTATATAATCACCCCAAGGGTCAATGCCCAATATTGTTACATTTATATGAGAATTGGGGGAGCACGTTACATCTAGATTTTGTATAGAGATACTGTGTTTGATTAAAGTGGCAACTATCCCAGTCGTGGGGGAAGCCACCCTTAAACTGCAGATACCCTTCATATCATCCGAATCCAAATGCTTATTAAGTCCAACATCCTATTTTCCCAACTGGGTCAACATACTCTATCTCACCACATTATCATTCTCCTCAATACTATCAACCCATGTTTTCAACATAACCACCACCTTGTGTACATTACACTTCTCCAAAATTTCAACATTCTCATCCTTTCCCTCCTTCTACGTTGCCACCAACTATTCCTGAGGTGTATGCACCATGGAAACAGCCCATGAACGTTACTTATGCTACTACTACCAATAGTAGTGAGAGGTTGCCTCAACATCAAAAGCATCCATTCTTTAAACATGACCATAGGAAGGGACAACACAATTCCAAGGCCACTGCATCCTTCAACTCGGCACAAGTCCAACACTGTGGTGTACCCTTATCTTCAAACCCAACGCCTCATGTTACTTCATCAGGGCCACCAATCAACACTCCAACAACCATACGGCCCAATAAACATAGTTATGGAAGACAACATCCCGATCCTTGCATACCCTCTTATGGTCCAAAATATCATAGTGGGTCAACCCTTTATCCAGGAACCACATCTCATAAATTGCCCCACTATGCTTACTATAATTAGGTGTGTGAACCCCAATGGGGTAAGTATGACCAAGTTCCAATGTTTCCAACATGCAAGGATCCTCATCTTTCATTTGTTAATCCTCACCATGCTCAACTGTTTAGTTATGGGGGATATCCCCCATTTTAATAACAAGCGGGATTAATAAATACTTTTCATTTTCTTTAATTTTATAACTTTTTATTTTCTAGTTTTTCATTTTTTTAATTTCTTGTTTTATCTTTTTTTCTTTTTATCTCTTTACGTTTTTATAAATAATCTCATCTATGAATAAAACACTCATGTGGCTCGTTGGTTGAGGTGTGTTCTATGCTATCAAGTCTCGAACGATCAATTATTTGGACAGTGAGTCCATTACACCCACTCATCCATTCTACAAATAAGAGGTTATATTCAAGGGTACAATGATATTATTGACATCCTTGAAACTTAAAATTAATTTTTTGTTCATTTTACGCAGAATGAAGAAGGATGGATCAAGAGGGAATGATTAGGGTGTGACATCAAGGGGACTTGTGGATTCTCTTTGGTGAC
>MNCI01033252.1:177412-298233 GCA_015680685.1 Gnetum montanum
TCAAAAAAAAAAAAAAAGAGAGAAAGAGTAAAAGAAAAAGAAAAGAAAAGTAGAAAAAGGAAGTGTCAGAAAGCAAAAATCACTCCTCCCTTGAACCAAATGCCAAGTGATCATATGCCTTGTTACTCTGGTACTCTCATAGTCGCTCATCATGGGATGAACCAATGCGGTGTCACTGATCATAGGAATGGACTTGATCCTAATCTTGGAACGACGAGTTAATGACACATTAATCATGCTTTATATGCAAGATTCACTATGCCATGGGTCAGTTACCTCATGTCCCAATCTCTACAATCCCTTCTATAGTTGATTTCCTCTCACTGTTCATGTAATTGTAGCTCACGTCATGTGTAACGTAGAATTCTTACCTCATTCTGGTGATACTTACATGTGTGTGTGTTTGTGAAACTAGTGTGGATTACATTTCACCCTTCTAGTGCCTACAAACATTTTAAAGTGTGGTTACGCAAGGGCATTATAGGTTGGAACCTACTTTGGGGAGGACTCACTTGCATAATTTTTGTAATTTTCACTCATAACACATCTTCTGCATATCATCTATTACCCTCAAAGCATATTGCCAACAATTTTCTTTCCCTTATTACTATCTCTCCAATTCAACGTTCCTATGAACCATCACATAACCTTTTTCTCTCATCTAAGGTCCTTATTGATAAATTCCACACTATCATAATTATTTGTACCTTTCGAACTAATTGAATTACCCTAGAACCCCTTAACAATCGCCCAATGTCCTAAGTTTATAATGTCAATTTTAAAAAAAATCTTTAAAATATGGTACATTTTCTAAGTGCCCTAACTTCAATGAATATATATATATGTGACCCCCCCTGTGCTAATCAACATCATTTGCAACTATTCACATAGGAGAATTTTTTCAAATTTCTCTCTATGACTTGCGATTGCGCATTCCTTGCTTTCATATCCATAACTTGCTCGTTGGTACTCTGACTTTCATTTTGTTTGAACCTACTTGAACTTGGAGTGTTTAGCTTAGTTGTGGGGGAGGGGCACACACTGAATAGCGCATAATTTTTTTGAAATTCTTCATCACCCAAAGGAAATTATTAAGGGTAACTAGTTATAAAATTAAGGATAAATATGCCAAAAAAAATTTCATTCCCCTAGTTATACCGAGAAAGTAGATTTGGAAGCCACCTAAGCAAGGAGGATCAAACACTATAAATATTTCAAGAATATTTTTCTTCTAATACTTAACGTCACATGGAGATAAAGCAAATTCATTAAGGTAAGCAGTAAGGTCTAACCTAACTTGGGTAACAACATTACTAACGATTGGCCCCGTGTGATTGTAGATGGCCCTGAAATATGGACAACAGGAAGTCCTGATCAAGGTGCAATCAAACGACCTAGGAGAGGTGAAGGACAAGTTCCTGCTGAACAACATGCAGAGTAGGAGGAACAATCATTTAGCATCCACCAAGAGGACCTTGCTACTATACAATCAAGGTAGGTAGAAGGAGGAATGACTGCTATGGCTGAACAGGGAAAACATCTCACATTTCCCCAAGATTGTGTTTAGGACATTCACAAGAAGTCCACATTCAAAAAAGTGATTGTGGAGTTACACTTTGGATCGTTTGTAGAATTTTCTATGGAGGCCATTAGGGATCACCTCACAAGGTCCCTGTTATGGCCTACCCTCTCTAAAAGTGGTGCTTGGTACTTAGGAAAAATGTACCAATTTTGGCACAAAAAAGAAGAAGGCACCACGGTTAACATTTGTGGTGTGACTATTGATTTCTTTGTTCAAGCCATTTTGAAAGTATTCAAACTTCCAAATACAGGGCCAAAGGTTGCTCAGAATCAGCTGGACACTTTCAAAACCAAGCAACTTAATAAACTGTTGACAGAGAATAAAAGGGTGGTAGAAGAAAAAGAGAAGGCTGACTGGGATGCATCTATGACACAAGCACAAACTTACATGCATGCCAAGGCACTCAAGGCCTTACAAGAGGAGAAACTCTAGGCCATACTTCGACGCCATCAAATCCCAAGACCTGGAGCATAAGAAAAGGGAAAGACATTGATGGAGGAGCCACCGCCACCAAGAACTACATGAGTTCCATCCAATTTTGTAATCATAGGATTTTCTTTTGTGTTGTGTCTCAATTTTGTTCTAACTCCACACTACGACATGAACCCATTCTCACCAGTCAATAATCCCATACCTATCCACTACATAATCAATGGAGCTTTTTCTCTCTGTAACTTGAGGATGAGTTTTCATTCAGTCATGGGGGTATGATGAGTCATGAATTTGCTGGCTGTGATATCACAGCTGTGATATCGCAGTAGTCACGATATTGCGTCCACCCCCATGATATCGCATACACAATATCGCAGCCTATCACAATGTCTATAAATAAGAGGCATATTTCCTTGTTCTAGGAGTTAGTTTTTGGTAAGTTTAAGTTTTTATTTCTTAGTTCTCTCTCTCAATACTTTTCCTCCCAATTTATGCCTGCAGTGTGGTGATTGTAATTGTACGGCATCCTTATTCGAGTGTGACATACTTGGACATGCACATGACCAGCAATAAAGATCGAGATTACTTCATCATTGCAGCATTCACTTAGTTTAATTAATTATTTATTTAATTTTTGTTTACTACTTTCTTATTTAATATCTCTCACCCTTATCTCCTAGTAACGTGGAATGAGTATGAATTAATCATGGGCATTTAAGTGTGACTACTTGGTAACCTAGTAGCATACCTAGGATCTGTGCTTGGTAATCCCAGTAGTAGTCATGCATGAGGTCCAAGATGTGTATGGATGATTAAGGAATGGATGCTCATCGCACTTAGGCTAGATTAGATTCTCTCTCACCCTCTCTCTCTTAGCTTAAATAATATTATTTTCCATTGTCTCCAAGAGTAGCATTAGCATAGAAACACATCATACACCTCACTCTAGACTAAACCATACGTGACAAAGTTAACACTAGTCCAAATGGGAAGACAATGAACTATGACCTAAGAATAACTGTCTAGATGCCACAACTAGTCCATCTACGGAGTTCAACCAGATCATGCGTGAAATGCTCATATTCGTATGGTTGAGTGTAGGGGTACCTCGCCACTCATCAATTAACCAATGAGTATAATTAGCATCCATCATAGAGACAAGAGGTTAAAAATATTAAAAATAGTGCTAAACCTTCCACTACAGTTAAGGCTCTATAACAAGATTAGACCAAAATGAACAAAGTCTTAACAAACTTGTTCCATCATGTGGACCAATCTTGAGATGCAATAAATGAAAAGATGCTCACTACTCTCTAGGGTATTAAAGGTAAGGTGATCAAAGCTAAAAGTAAGGCAATTGTACCACATGAACATAAAAAGAGGTATGATAACAAGGGCAAAGGAAATATCCCTTATTCGAAATGCATCCAAGAGGACTCAAATGAGGCTTTCTCATTCTCCTCTAATGATGAAGTTTCTTACAAGTACTATGGAAAATCTCATGATTCTCAGTGATGCCTAGTCATTACTAATATGATTGGTAAGATGGAACAATTTGGGGCAACTTTGAATTCTAGATTCATCAAGAAGTAGAAAAGGATGAGTTTGTACCCTAGCCATTTCTACTATCCTAGTGGTGCTTATCAATAGCCATTGTAGTAGTATCAATAGTGATAAGCTCTAAACTCTTGGTTTGTTGATCCATGAAATCTTCCAAATCTAATGCAACAATAGATGAAGGCTCCATCCAATCCCTACTTTTATGGTCCACATGCAAGTTCTTATCAAATCACAATGATGATACCTTAATACTACCTACCTGCTTCTAAAAATCCTTTCAACTTAGCTTCCTAGCAAGAAAATTAGCAACTTCAACTCCTTGGTTGCATGCGATATGGGATACCCTATTTGCTATAATTAGAACAAGCCAAAACATGTAATATTACCTATGATAATAATACTACTTCTATCAATGCATCTAGAAAATATTACTTGTCCTATATTAATTTGATTTTAGGGGGACACTTATGGTTTCATGGTAGGAAATTTTACTACATGCATAGATATAAGAATCATAGGACTAGATCTACATCCTTATCTTCTCCTTGTGTAGAGGAAAACTCTTCAAGTCAAATAAAATTTCATACTCAAGAGATTTTAATGAAACTTCTTAATTACAACCCAATTGCAATATCTACATTAGGGATGTGTTCCATTGCTATCTCTATTTGAGATAACACAATGGTACTTGATGGTGATATTGTCAGTATCTTCATGTCCATACTGGTAACATGAGTAGTCAAAGAAGGATGTTGGTTTAGAAAGTGACTGGATCTTAGTAGTCTAATGGTGAAAATCAAAATTGGTAAAAAAAGGTTGTTGTCTAGCTCTCTATGACTCTAGTTTGGGAGTCAATCGCATCATATTATAGTAGTACCTTTATTAGAGGCTTCATCCTCATAAGGGTAGGAACATTCAATTGGAGCTAGTAGAGAAGTCATATGCATACCCATGGAATAGGTATGTAATGTAATCACATCTATTGTAGGTTGGTTGTATTTCTTTGATTTCATAGTTCTTAGATTAGAGAATAAGATGGAAGAGAATATTTCTATTATCATGAGAAGAATTTGCTTAAGCACTGCAAATGCTAGGTTGTTTTTCCAAGATCTTCATCTTGAGATTGGCAAAAGGGATGAGACCGAAAGGATGAATTGGAAGAGAATATCATGCAATCCTTCTTGGTATTGCTACACAAAGGAAATAATCCATTTAAATAAGCTAGAAAGAGCAAATGGGTAGCTGGCAAGTGCCCCTTTTCTACGACATGAATTCTATAATGATCACCATGCCTAAACACATCAGGCATCCAAGATAAAAAATAAGGGATGGATGATCCATATGTTACCAAAAATAATAGCAAGAGACATGCTTAATAAATATGTTAGTTGAAGCATCAAGAAATGCAGTGGTGATAGTTTTAGTTGTAGATGTAGTGCATGATGTCACTGATACTGCTTTTAGGATTAGTTGTTGTTGCTTCATTTGAGTTGAAAAGGTTAGTTAGTTTGTTTGTTTTGTTGTTGGTTTTTAAGGGGAATTGTAGGAGATTCATCATCATGAAGAATAAAAGCAAGGATTTGTGTATGATCGTTAGCATGGGTGCAATAGTAGCATGGATGCACAAGAAGGCCTACACTAATAGATAAGCCCATGAACTTGAGCTCTAGGTGGAGTAGTTATTCTGTTGGGTACAGTATTTCTCAACAATGATTCTTTCTTTATTTCTTACCACATCAATCTATAATACAGTGTATATATCTAGAAAAATTAAATGGATGAGAGAAATTAGATGTGTACCTATATACAAAAATTTAGGGTTAGCTTGTGTGAATCATCCAATGGGTTTGATTATTTTTTTTGTGGGTCCCTATATTGGATTTGCATTTTCTTTGATTTTCATTTGCTGTGGTTTCTTCATTCTAGGTGACTACCATGGAGTCCATGGACAATGCTTATAGACATGAATTTCTCCTCACAAAGGCCAAGCCCAATAAGCCTTCCAAACCCAAACAAGTATCTATTCATTGGCTAAAGTTTTCCATTAATTTCATCTTGGGAAGTCATCAAATAAAGAAATAAATTTAGGAGGGAGGTTATGCAAGATTTTTAGTTTAGCATTGTTGGTTGGCTAAATGTAGGTTAGTTTCCAAACAAATGAAAACCAGTACACACTTTATCCAAGGTTTTCATAGGTATAAATCATTATTAACTAGTAATTACTAGCCAACAATTACAGTCTATAGGATCTGTTGAATCTAATTGAATTACAAAAATATTTTACATAATGCATGTACATCTTAGTTATTGGAAAATAGGTTAGGCTTTTTCTCCTTTACTAGCCCTCCAAGATTTGTGGGGTGAGAATTGAGCTTATGCATGATGTATATGTTAGCAACACTAATAAGGTTTCCTACCCACGAATTACATGCATTCAAGAGCTTGTAACTTTGTATTTCATAATAGGAAGCCAAGTTGCCTTCAAGAGTTTATAATGGGAAGCTAAGTTTGTCTAGTGAGGAAAGAAAATAATAATCCAGTGAATTTGTATTGTCATATTCTTGTAGACCCAAAGAAATTCAAGAGCCAAACATTACATCCAAGTTTTGTAATGATTGATTATGCACAACACTGTAACTTGCCAGACCATTATTGTAGAATCTAAATAGTTTAAATGCAATTGATTTTGAGTTTAGGATTGTAATTAATATGTTATTAATGGTGACTGAGTAGGTAGAGATTACCATGCGGTTAAGTAGTGGCAATAGTAATAGGTTGTTGCAGGTGCACAAGCCACACAATGTGAGTAGAGTGAGGCAAAGTAAATGCAACAACATAGTAGGGAAGAGTAAATGCAATAGTAGAAGAAATAGTAATGGCAGTCTAATTATGGATTCTATGTGAAAATTTCACTCCAATGACAATGCTCCCATGACCATTTCTTAGCATTTAGCAACACCTCCTAGTACTAATGCGATTTTTGCAACTGCCAATAGCTTTACTAATTATTGGTTTTACTTTCATTACCCAGAAGAAAACTAAGAATAACTACTTGATTTCCTCTCATTTTATGTGAGTTTCTTGTATAATTAAACTAATGCATGAAATGATGTAGTAGCCCTCATGATCCCTTGTTGTTGGGTTTGGATTTAATTTCTACCCAAGCTTTTTTTAAAGAAAAATGCAACATTTTTCTTTATCATTTTGATGGAAATAGGAATTCATCATTGCCTGAGCACCTATATGAGGAATTCACTACATAAATAATAAATGTATAATGATTAGTTTTACTATTGGAATGGATGTTATCATATTCTTCTTTTATTCTTTTTGTTTAAGAATTTTTTATGTAGCATACATAGCTTGCATTTTATTTTTCTACACCAAGTTTCTAAACATGCCATTACAATTACTATAATGTTTAGTGCCCTCTTATGACTTATGAATTCTGTATCTAAAAATTTTTGGATAGATTTTCTACCACTAAAATCTCTTCTTATTTCATGTGCATTCATGCACAAAAACTTCTTGTTTTTGTCATAACTGCCAACCGATAAATGAAAAAGGAACAATAAAATATATAGTAAAATATTTGCAAGGTAGTGATTTCTATTATAAATCATAACCCCATTGCATAAAACCCATATTTGATGTTTAGGACTAGAAAAAATTAAAGTTTTTGACCAACAATAAGGTGTAGTCCACCGAGTAGAAGATCATCTCAGTTCTACAATAGCTCAGCTCTACCATCGATACTTTGGATAAGAGGGTGGTGGACATTGAAAAACATGTCCACCCTTAGATCCAGGATGATGATGAGGGAGAAGAATCCTCATAGTTTGAGGAGGAAATGGAGATGGAAGAAATCTTGGAGGCTTGATAAAACCTCCATATTTAATTAATTTATAAATAAAATTATAATAATATCAATTGATATCAATAGCCTCAACTTAGGATGATTAGGACATATGTAAGTATTAATATAATATCAATGTATCGATATCTATAGATAAATAACAAACATTCTAGTTTTTCTTTATCATGAGACATAATGGTCTCAATGTCTTACTATAATATATATATATATATATATATATATCTTGAATATTTGATTCTAGCTACCTAGATTGATATGATAGTAACAAAGGTCTAGGTTTCCAACAAGACTTTCAATCATATCAATATGATTTAACACTCATATAATGATGGATATCAAGTTACTCAATCTCATGAAAACAAGAGTAACTTTCAATAAATTTTTTGCATTTGAATAGTGCAACATTGATACGAATCGATAAACATATTGATTCATGTAGTCTTGATCGATATATATTGATATGTTTCAAATTTTTCTGAATGCCTCAGATTTTATCAGTGCAATAGCACTGTCAATCGATATACATATTGATTCATATAGCTTAAATTGATATGCATTGATATTTCTTGAACACCTCGATTTTTATGAGTGGAGCTTTAATGAATATCAATAAGTCTACAACCTACAATTCCATTATGTCGATCTATATCAATGTAGTGATAAAAATCGACCTAAAATGTATCAAGCCTAATCATAACCATAATATGAATCAATAACTAGAAAATTATATATATATATATATTAAAATATTCATCAATTTTTCTCCAAAATAATGTAATTTTGAAGTGGCATTGGATCAGCAAGATAAAAAACACAAACCTTTTTGCTATGGGTAGCTAGCAAGTGCCCCTTTTTTGTGGCATGAATTCTATAATTATCACCATCCCTAAACACATCAGGAATCCAAGAAAAAAAATAAGGGATGGATGATGCATACATTATGAAAAATAACAACAAGACACATGCTTAATAAATATGGTGGTAGAGGCATTAGCAAAGGTAGTGGTGATAGTTTTATTTGTAGATGTAGTGCATGAAGTTGTTGCTACTTCTTTTAGGATTAGTTGTTGTTGTTTCATCTAGGTTGAAATGATTGGTTTTTTTTTTGTTTTGTTTATGGTTTTTAAGGGGAATTTCATGAGATTCATCATCATGAAGAAGGAAATCATGGATTTGTGTATGAACATTAGCATGGGCACAATAGCAGCGTAGATGCACAGGAAGCCCTACACTGATAGAGAAGCCCATGAACTTGAGCTACTGGTGAAGCAGTTATTCTCTTGGGTATATTATTTCTCAACAATGATTCTTTCTTTATTTCTTACCACATCAATCCATAATACAATGTTTATATCTATAGAAATTAAATTGATGAGAGAAATTAGATGTGTATGTATGTATAGAAATTTAGGGTGAGATCCTATGAATAACTTGATGAATTTGATGATTTTGCTTTGTGGGTTTTATATTGGGTTTTCATTTTCTTTGATTTTAATTTTTGGTGGCTTCCTCATTGCAAGTGACTGCCATGGATTCCATGGATTATGCTCATACACGTAAATTCATCTTCACATAGGCCAAGCCTAAGAAGACTTCCAAACCCAAATAAGTATCTATTCGTTGGCTAAATTTTTCTATTAATTTCATCTTAGGAAGTCATCAAATAAAGAAATAAATTTAGGAGGAAGGTTATGCAAGATTTTTAGTTTAGCATTGCTAGTTGGCTAGATTTAGGTTAGTTTCCAAATAAATGGAAACCAATACACACTTTCTCCAAGGTTTTCATGGGTATAAATCATTATTAACTAGTAATTACTAGTCAAAAATTACATTCTAGAGGATCTATTGAATCCTTTTGAATTGCAACAATATTTTACCTAATGCATGAACATCTCAGTTCTAGAAAATAGGTCAAATTTTTTCTCCTTTACTAGCCCTCCATGATTTGTGGGATGAGAATTGAGCTTATGCATGATGTATATTTCAGCAATGCTAATAAGATTTCCTACCTACAAGCTACATGCATTCAAGAGTTTGTAACTTTGTATTTAGTAATAGGAAGCCAAGTTACCTTGAAGAATTTGTAATGTGAAGTTAAGCTTGTCTAGTAATGAAAGCAAAGAATAATCTAGTGAATTTATATTATCATATTATTGTAGAATGAAAATAATTCAAGAGTCAAATGTTATACCTATGTTTGGTAACAATTTATTATACGCAACACTATTACTAGCTAGAACATAATTGTAGGATTCAAACAGTTTAAATAAATTGATTTTGAGTTTAGGAAAATAATTAATATGTTATTAATGGTGACTAAGCAAGTGTAAATGATAGTATGATAAAGTAGTGGCAATAGTAATGGGTTTTTGTAGGTGCACAAACCCAACAATGTGAGTAGAGCAAGGCCAAGTAAATGTAGCAATAGAAGCAACAGTAATACTAGTCTAATTATGGCTACCATCTAGAAATTTCACTTTGATGATGATTCTCCCATCACCATTTCCTAGCACTTAGCAAGACCTCTTACTACTAATGTGATTTTGCAACTGCCAACAACTTTACTAATTACTGGTTTTACTTTCATTACCTAAAAAGAATCAAAGAAAAGAATAACTAAATTTTCTCTTGTTTCATGTGAGTTTCTTGTATAATTAAATTGATGCATGAAACAATGCAATAGCCCTGATGATCCCTCACTTTTGGGTTTGGTTTAATTTGCACCCAAGATATTTTTTTAAAAAAATGCAGCATTTTGACTTCTCATTTACATGGGAACAAGAATTCAATATTGCCTTAGAACCTATCTAAGGAATTTACTACATAAATAATAATTGTTTTCAATAGTCATTTTTTCTTTTGGAATGGATGTTAGCGCTTTCTTCTTAATTCCTTTTTTTAAAGAATCATTTATGTAGCATACATGGCTTGCATTTTATTTTTCTGCTTCAAGTTTCTAAACATACCATTACAATTTCTATAATTTTCAACACCCACTTATGAATTATGAATTCTATATCTAAACATACCATTACAATTTTTATAGTTTTTAGTGACCACTTATGACTTATGAATTTTGTATCTAAAATTTTTCTAGCACTAAAATTTTTGGATGGATTTTCTTCTCATTTCATGTGCTTCTGTGCACAAAAACTTTTGGTTTTTGTCATAATTGCCAATCAATAATTGGAGTGGTGATTGTCATATATATGCATGCATGTATGTATGTATGCATAGTAAAATATTCATGAGGTGGTTGTTTCTATTAAAAATCACCACTCCACCACGTAAAACCTACATTTGAAGTTTAGGGTCGATGTAAACCGAAGGTTAGGGTTAATAGTAAGGTGTAGTCCACCCAGCAAGATATCCTCTTAGTTCTATAGTAGCTCAGCTCTACCATCAACACTCTAGATAAGAGGATGATGAACATTGAAAAACATGTTAATCCTCAAATCCACAATGATGATGATGTAGAAGAACCCTTGTAGTTTGAGCAGGGCATGGACATGGAAGCAAGATTGGAGGTTTGATATAGCCTTCACATTTAAATAGTTTATAAATAAAATTATAATAATATTGATTGATATTGATAGCCTCGATTAAGGGTGATTAGGATATATGTAAGTATCAATATAATATTGAAGTATCAATCTCTATAGATAAATAACAAACATCCTATTTTTTCTTTATCACAAGACATCGCTATCTAGATGTCTTACTATAATAATATACATATATCATGAATATTCTATTCCAACAACTTGAATTGATATGATAGTAACAAAGGTCCAAATTTCAAAGAAGACTTTCAATCATATCAATAGGATTCGACACTGATATATCAATGGATATTGATTTATCTAATCTTGCATGAACAATAGTAAATTTCCATGAACCTTTTATGTTTGAATAGTACAACATTGATATGAATTGATACACATATTGATTTATGTAGCCTTGATCGATATATATTGACATGTTTTAGATTTTTCCTAATGTCTTGAATTTTATCAACGTAATTGTGATGTCAATCGATATATGTATCAATTCATATAGCTTAAATCAATATGCATCGATATCCCCTAAAATTTCCCAAACATGTCAATTTTTATTAGCACAACTTCAAATAATATCGATAAGTCTACAACTTACATTTCCACTATATTAATCTATATCAATGTAGCGATAAAAAGCAACCTAAAATATATTGAGCCTAATTGTAGCTATGATATGAATTGATAACTAGAAAAATAAAAAAGATATATTGTAAAATATTCATCATTTCTTCTTCAAAACAATTCAATTTTGAAGTGGCACTACAATAACAAAATAGAAAACACAAACCTATCTATTATGGGTAGCTAGCAAGTACCCCTTTTGTAGCATGAATTTTATAATTATCACCATGCCTAAACACATCAAACATCCAAGACAAAAAAATAAGGGATGGATGATTCATACATTATGGAAACAACAACAAGAGACATGCTCAATAAATATGGTGGTAGATGCATCAACAGATGTAGTAGTGGTAGTTTTATTTGTAGATGTAGTGCATGAAGCCACTGTTGCTACTTTTAGGGTTAGTTGTTGTTGTTTCATGTGAGCTGCAATGGTTGGTTTATTTATTTGTTTTTTTTTTTGGTTTTTAATGGAAATTGTAGGATATTCATCATGTTGAAGAAGAAAAATAGGGATTTGTGTATGAACCTTAGCATGGGCATAGCAATAGTGTGGATGCACAAGAAGGCCTACATTGACAGAGTATCCTAAGAACTTGAGCTCTAGGTGGACCAATTATTCTTTTTGGTACAATATTTCTCAACAATGATTATTTCTTTGTTTCTCATTACATAAATCCATAATATAGTGTCTTTATTTATACAAATTCAATGGATGAGAGAAATTAGATGTGTATATATAAATAGAAATTTAGGATGAGCTTCTATGAATCACTTAATGGGTTTGATGATTTTGTTTTGTGAGTTCTGTATTGGGTTTGCGTTATCTTTGATTTTCATTTCTGGTGACTTCTTCATTGTAGGTGATTGTCATGGATTCCATGACCAATGCTCGTAGATAGGAATTCATCCTTGCAAAGGCCAAGCCCAAGAATCCTCTCAAACCCAAGCAAGTATCTATTTATTTGTTAAAGGTTTTTCTTAATTTCATCTTAGGAAGTGATAAAATAGGGGAACAAATTTAGGAGAGAGGTAATGCAATATTTTCTATTAAGCACTGCTAGTTAGCTAGATGTAGGTTAGTTGCTAGAAAAATGGAAACTAGTACACACTTTCTCCAAGGTTTTCATAGGTATAAATCATTATTGACTAGTAATTACCAGCCAATAATTACATTCAATAGGATCTATTAAATCCATTTGAATTGCAACAATCTTTTACCTCATGCACATACATCTTAGTTACTAGAAAATAGGGTAGTTCTTTCTGTTCTTAACTAGCCCTTCATGATTTTTGGGATGAGAATTGAGCTTATGCATGATGTATATTTCAATAATTCTAATAAGATTTCCTACCCATGAGTTACATGCATTCAAGAGTTTGTAACTTTGTATTTCATGAAAGGAAGCCAAGTTGCCTTCAAGATTTTGTAATGGGAAGCTAAGTTTGTCAAGGAAAGCAAAGAATAATCAAGTGAATTTGCATTGTCATATTCTTGCAAACCCAAAAGAATTCAAGAGCCAAACATTACACCCAAGTTTTGTAACGATTGATTATGCACAACACTATAACTTGCTAGACCATAAATGTAGAATCTAAATAGTTTAAATGCAATTGATTTTCAGTTTAGGATTATAATTAATATGTTATTAATGGTGACTTAGTACGTGTGGATGATGGTGTGGTCAAGTAGTGATAATAGTAATGGTTTGTTGTAGGTGCACAAGCCCAACAATGTGAGCAGAGCAAGGTAGAGTACATGCAGCAGTAGAAGCAATAATAATACCAGTCTAAGTATGGCTACCATTTGGAAATTTCACTTTGATGATGATGCTCCCACGACCATTTCTTATCATTTAGAAACACCTATTACTACTAATGTGATTTTGTAATTGCCAACAACTTTACTAATTACTGGTTTTACTTTCATTACTCGAAAAGAAATCAAGAAAAGAATAAGTATTCAATCTCCTTTCATTTCACGTAAGTTTCTTGTACAATTAAATTGATGCATGAAACAATGAAATAGCCCTGATGATCCCTTGCTTTTGGGTTTGGATTTAATTTCCACCCAAGTTTTTTTAAAAAAATGTAGCATTTTGCCTTCTCATTTTCATGGGATCAGGAATTCATCACTAACTATCACTTTCTTCTTTGATTCTTTTTTTTTTAAAGAATTATTTATGAAATATACATAGCTTGCTATTTATTTTTCTCCATCAAGTTTCTAAACATACCATTACAATTTCTATAATTTTCAATGCCTGCTTATGACTTATGAATTTTGTATCTAAAAATTTTTGGATGGATTTTCTAGCACTAAAATTTCTACTCATTTCATGTGCTTCTATGCACAAAAACTTTGGGTTTTTTTCATAACTACCAATCAACAATTGGAAAAGTATATATATATATATATATATATATATATATAGTACAATATTTGCGAAGTAGTGATTTGTATTATAAACCATCATCCCACCACGTAAAACCCACATCTAAAGTTTAGTGCCAATGCAAACCAACGTTTAGGGCTAGTAGTAAGATGCAATCCACCTAGTAGAAGATCCTCTCAGTTCTACAATAGCTTAGCTCTACCATTGATACTCTGGATAAGAGGATGGTAAACATTGAAAAGCATGTTCGTCCTTAGATCCACGATGATGATGAG
The DNA here is from genome assembly GCA_015680685.1 of Gnetum montanum. Taxonomy (NCBI): domain Eukaryota; kingdom Viridiplantae; phylum Streptophyta; class Gnetopsida; order Gnetales; family Gnetaceae; genus Gnetum; species Gnetum montanum. Next base: position 191,719 of record MNCI01033252.1, read on the forward strand.
GGATAAGAACCCTCCCAGTTTGAGAAGTACATGGATGTGGAAGTAGGCTTGGAGGCTTGATACAACCTCCACATTTAAATAATTTATAAATAAAATTATAATAATATTGATTGATATCAATAGCCTCAACTTAGGATGACTAGGACGTATGTAAGCATCAATATAATATCGAAGTATCGATGTCTATAAATAAATAACAAACATCCTATTTTTTCTTTATTGCAAGACATAGTAGTTGTGATGTCTTACTAGAATAATATATATATATATATATATATCATGAATATTTGATTCCAGTCACCTGAATCAATATGATAGTAACAAAGGTCCAAGTTTCCAATAGGAATTTTGATCATATTGATAGGATTTGACACTGATATATTGATGGATATAAATTTATCCAATCTCACATAAATAAGAGTAAATTTCCATGAATTTTTCATGTTTGAACAGTGCACAATTGATACACATGTTGATTCATGTAGCCTAGATCGATATATATTGATATGCTTCAAATTTTTCCAAATGCATCAAAATTTGTCAACATGATAGCGATGTTAATCGATATACATATTGATTCATATATCTTAAATCGATATGCATCAATATCCCCTAAAATTTCCTAAATTCCTCAATTTTTATTAGCATAGCTTCAATGAATATCGATACATCTACAACATGCAATACCACTATATCAATCTATATGAATGTAGCAATGAAAATAAACCTAAAAGATATCAAGCCTAATCATAGTTGCGATAGGAATCGATAACTAGAAAAGTAAAAATATATATATAGTAATATTTTCATTAATTCTTTCCCAAATTAATGCAATTTTGAAGTGGCACTATACTAGCAAAAAAAAAAAAAAACACAAACCTATTTGTTATGGGTAGCTGTTAAGTACCCCTTTTTTGTAGCATGAATTCTATAATTATCATCATGCCTAAACACATCAGGCATCCAGGAAAAAATATTAGGGATCAATGATCCATATGTTCTGGAAAATAATAGCAAGATACATGCTCAATAAATATGGTGGTAGAAGCATCAATAGATTCAATGGTGGTAGTTTTATTTGTAGATGCAATGCATGAAGACAATGCTACTACTTTTATGATTAGTTGTCATTATTTCATGTGAGCTAGAATAGTTGGTTTGTTTGTTTGTATTATTGTTGGTTTTTAAGGGGAATTGTAGGATATTTATCATCATGAAGAAGAAAAGTAGGGATTTGTGTATGAACTTCAGCATAGCCACAGTAGCAGCATGTATGCAGAAGTCCTGTGTTGATAGAGAAGCCCATGAACTTGAGCTCCAGGTAGAGTAGTTATTCTATTGGATATAATATTTTTCAGCAATGATTGTTTCTTTGTTACTTACCACATCAATCCATAATACAATGTCTATATTTGAAGAAATTAAATGGATGAGAGAAATTAGATGTGTATCTATGTACAAAAATTTATGGTGAGCTTCTATGAATCACCCAATGGGTTTGATGATTTTGATTTTGATTTTTGGTAACATGGACAATGCTTGCAAATGTGAATTCATCCTTGCATAGGTGAAGCCTAAGAAGCCTCCCAAACCCAAACAAGTATCTATTTATTGGCTAAATTTTTCTATTAATTTCATCTTAGGAAGTGATCAAATAGAGAAATAAATTAAGGGAGGTTATCCAAGATTTTCAGTTCAGTATTGCTAGTTGGCTAGATGTAGGTCAGTTGCCAAACAAATGGAAACTAGTATACACTTTCTCTAAGGTCTTCATAGGTATAAATCATTATTAATTGGTAATTACCAACCAACAATTATGTTCTATGGGATTTATTGAATCCGTTTGAATTATAACAATCTTTTACCTAATGCATGTACATCTCTATTACTGGAAAACATGTTAGCTTTTTTTCTCCTTTACTAGCCCTCCTGCATGAGTTTTGGGGTGAGAATTGAGCTTATGCATGATGTATATTTCAGCAATGTTAATAAGATTTCCTACCCACAAGTTACATGCATTCAAGAGTTTGTAACTTTGTATTTCATAATAGGAAGCCAAGTTGCCTTGAAGGGTTTGTAATGGAAAGATAAGTTTGTTCAATAAGGAAAGTAAAGAATAATCCAATGAATTTGTGTTGTTATATTCTTGTAGACCCAAAATAATTCTAGAGCCAAAGGTTACATCCAAGTTTTGCAACTACTAATTGTGTGCAACACTGTAAGCTGCTAGACCATACTTGCAAAATCTAAATAGTTTAAATGAAATTGATTTTGAGTGTAGAATTATAAATATGTTATTAATGGTTACTGAGCAAGTGTGGATGATGATGTGATCAAGTAGTGGAAATAGTAATGGTTTGTTGCAAGTGCATAAACCTAATAACGTGAGCAGAGTGAGGTAGAGTAAATGTAGTAGTAGAGAAAGGTAGAGTAAATGTAGCAGAAGAACCAATAGTAATACTATTCTGATTATGGCTATCATCTAGAAATTCCACTTCAATGATGACACTCCCATGACCATTTCTTAGCATTTAGCAACACCTCCTACTACTAATGTGATTTTGCAACTTCCAATAGCTTTACTAATTATTGGTTTTACTTTCAATACCAAAAAAAAAATGAAGAAAAGAATAACTACTTGGTTTTCTCTTGTTTTATGTGAGTTTCTTGTACAATTATACTGGTGCATGAAATGATGCATTTGCTGCAATGATCCCTTGCTATTGGGTTTGGATTTAATATCCACCCAAGTTTGTTTTATAAAAAATGCAGCATTTTGCCTTCTCATCTTCATGGGAATATTAATTCATCACTGCACTAGAACCTATCTAAGGAATTTTCTCCATAAATAATAAATGTATTTAATGGTCAATTTTGCACTTGGGATGGATATTATCACTTTCTTATTTGATTCCTTTTTTAAGAATTATTTGTGTAGCATACATACCTTGCATTTTATTTTTTTGCACAAATTTTCTAAACATACCATTACAATTTCTATCATTTTCAGTGCCCACTTATGACTTATGAGTTATGTATCTAAACATACCATTACAAATTCTATAATTTCTAGTGACTGCTTATGAATTTCTGATTCTATATTTAAGAATTTTTGGATGGATTTTCTAGTGCTAAAATTTCTTCTTATTTCATATGCTTCCATGTACAAAAAATTCTAGTTTTTGTCATAACTGCTCACCAATAAGTGAAAAATTAACACACACACACACACACACATATATATATATATATAGTAAAATATTCATGAGGTGGTGATTTCTATTATAAATCACCACCCCACCATGTAAAACCCATATCCAAAGTTTGGGACTAGCAGTAAGGTGTAGTCCACCCAGCAAGAGATCTTCTTAGTTTTACAACAACTTAACTTTACCATTGACACTTTGGTTAAGAGGGTGGTGGACATTGAAAAACATGTTCATCCTTAGATCCACAATGATGATGAGAAAGAAGAACCCTCCCAGTTTGAGGAGGACATGGACATGAAAGTAGGGTCGAAGGCTTGATACAACCTCCACATTTAAATAATTTATAAATAAAATTATACTAATATCGATTCATATTGATAACGTCAACTTAGGAAAATTAGGATATATGTGAGTATCAATATAATATTGAAGTATTGATGTTTAGAGATAAATAGCAAACATCCTAGTTTTTCTTTATCAGGAGACATTGCAGTATTGATGTCTTACTATAAGAATATATATATATCATGAATAGTCAACTCCAGCTACCTAGATTGATATGATAGTAACACAGGTCTAGGTTTTTAACAAGAGTTATAATCATATTGATAAGATTTTACACTGATATATTGATGGATATCGATTTACTTGATCTTGCATGAACAAGCGTAAATTTCCATGAATGATTCACATCTGAATAGCTAGCATTGATACGAATCAATACACATATCAATTTATTTAGCCTTGATGAATATATATCGATATGTTTCATATTTTCCCAAATGCCTCAGATTTTATCAACGCAATAGCAATGTTAATTGATATACGTATCGATTCATATAGCTTAAATTGATATGCATCAATATTTTCTAAAATTTTCCGAACACCTCGATTTTTATCAATGCATCTTCAATGAATATTAATAGCCCATCCTAAGATCTTCAAGGAGGAAAATTCTTAATTGGGGAAGGATATAAAAACCCATATTTTAGCAAAGCTTAATAACCTTTTACCTTGTATGAATAGTTAAGAATGGTTATTAATATTAATATTAATTCTTATATACATATTTAATTCTCTACCATATCATAAATTTTTATTGCTCATGTTTACTAATTTTTACCATTATCCTTGTTGATGAGCAACGAGGTACCCCTATGCCCAACCATATGAATATGAGCATTCATGCGTTATCTTGTCAAACTCCAAGGATTAAGTGCTTATGTGCTTACACAGAACAAGGATGGGTTATGTGATCATTGTCTTCCCAAGCTTACTTGTAAGGCACAATTGTATGGTTAAGTAAACTTGAGGTATATGATTTTTATGCTTTTTATGTTTTATGTTCTTGGTGCTTAACATAGGGAAATAAAATAATTTAGTAACTAATTTGATTTAACTAATTAATTATTCTCTAACTAGTCCTCACACCAGCATCTGTTCCCACTTACTAGACACATCTTGAACCAGTGTAATACTACTGGGATTACCAAATGCTAATTGTTACTAGGTTACCAAGTGTTCTATGCATGCTCAAAGTGGTCGTGTTGAGTGTGCTAATTCATTGATAATTAACAATTCAATCGAAATAACATTGATTAACTATTGAAAGCATCGAATAACAATAAATAACATGAAATGAAATAATTAAGCTATTCTGAATGTTGCAAGGTTTATCATAAAGTTCATCTTTATTTCCAGTCACAAGGTGTTCTCAGGTACACAATGCTCGAATAAAGATCCGTTAAATTTATGACTCCTACTATGGGCACTTAGAAATAATTCAAACTTTATGACTCCTACTATGGGCACTCAGAAATAATTCTAACTCTGGAAAGGAAAAACTATAAGAGTTCAACTAAGGGACTAAAAAACTAATACCAAACCAAGTGTCTCAGTCTCTTATTTATAGACAACAAGATAGGCTTCAACATCACATGTCCGATATCTCTTTGGTACCTTCGATATCGTGTATCTGATATCAAGGATTCAATATCAGGGATCCGATATCGTGACTCATCATACCCCCACAACTGAATGAAAACTTGTCCTCAAGTTCCTTACAAAATATTGGGAAGGTATGGGATTATTGATTGAACGACAACTAATGGTGACATGGGATGATAGACTCAAAGTGCCTAGTGAACAGATTGACAAACATATTACAACATTGGTGTTCATAACCACTATGGTGAACACTGTACATAGATGATATTTAGACCCTCTTTTGATAGCTTTAAGAGAGAGAGAGAGAAATGAAAATGAGGTGCATTGCTACCGATGTCAAAATTGTGCACACCATTGTTCATCCATGGCCANGAAGAGAGAGAGAGAGAAATGAAAATGAGGTGCATTGCTACCAATGTCAAAATTGTGCACACCATTGTTCATCCATGGCCACATGATTAAGCATGTTCCTTCCGTAAATGCTTCAGCTCCAATCCATCCTAAGTGCTTCCTCCTATCCCAGTCCATTGTTCATGTGATTACCATCTACACACACAACACAGTCATGAATTAGCAAGGATAGATAAGATATAATGTAATTGATACCTTACCTCAATATGAAGCACATTGGCTAGGTTGTGGGTATGGAAAATACTGGGTTAGAGGTTTGTAGCTGATAACTACCCAAGGTGTAGGGGTGAGATAAATAATGCAATGGAAGAACTTGTGAGAGGCCCTCACAACTAACAGTGAACCTCCAGTAACAATAGAGTGGAAAATGAAAGAATAAGAAAGATGAGAGAAATAACAACAATGAAGCCAATAAAACAAAAACAAAAATGGACATCATGGATGGGGTGAAATAAAAAATAGTTAATTGCAAGAAACATTTTAAGGGAAAGAACTTAACAATTTCACCAAAAAGGAGTGTCAATGGATCCTCCCCAAAGTAGACTCATGTCCTTTATGCCCTAACAAACCCACTTGAATTTACCAAAGAATAAAAATGCACCAACCAAAATATAGACTAATCATAAAACTAACAATGATGTGGAATAGTGGGAAGAAATATCGAAAGAGAAGAGAGAATGGAATGAGATCCCAAAATTAAGGTTGTGTAAAGTCCCTTGTGTATTATGTGGTTAAGTGACTTAATAAAATTCATTCCAAATCTAGATTAAAACTAACCACATCAAGTGACCTTGCATCAACACATTTGACCAACCCATCCTCTTGAAGTAACAAGAATGTTTTTATAAAGAAAATACCATTCCAACAAGAGAAGAACAGAGAAGCAGGAAGCAAGAAAGGGCCTTAGTTAGAGGAAACCTTCAAGCATGGGTAACATGTCTTTCCAGTGCCATAACCAGTTCGTGTAGCCCATGTTCCATTATTATGTTTAAGGGGTGTTCTTTGAATTGTAACTAGGTTTTTATTTTATTTTATTTGAGTGAGAACCACACCATGCAAAGACTTATTTGATTTAGTCAAACTCCTAATATTGGTCAATAGTGGAATGGCGGAGACCCATGAAAAGAATCCAAGTACTCAAGAGAATGGCCAGCACAAATGCATTGAATCCCCCTTGAAGTCACATCCTTTTCAATCCATTTGAATCTTTCCTTGGTTTGAAGAATACCAAGCCATAAATTCATTAATATTTTTTCTTAGAAAAAGGGATAGTATAGTTCCACAACCAAGGGAGGCCATAGAGTTAAGTGGATGAATGGATGACATGGACTCATTGCCTATTTAATCAAAAGAAACCATATCTTAGCATCACATTGAAAGTCAAAGGTAGGAACCAAACATTAGCAATCAACACTATTATAGTACAATCCACTATCATGAGAACTTATTATATGACAAGTGAGAGCAAATCAAACAAAATGTAATAGAGAAAGAAATAGTAAAAATGTTAACAATGGTGTAAAACAAAAACAAGTAAATATAAAAAATGTGTAAAACAAAAATGTGCAAAAACAAAAAAGACAAAAGCAATTGACAGCTTAGAATGACTAGCATTGCTGGCCATCTCATCCATGACTAAGTGAGAAGGAGGAGATCTGAAATAATGAGTAGGGTTGTCCATCAATAGAGGTAATGCTAGTACTAGCCATTTTGGGCTTGTGGAAAGGTTTGATTTTTTGGATGTTGACCAATTATTTCTTATTTGGGCTTCCAAGTTTATAGATCATCATGGTCCTTGAAGGAAAATTTTCATTAATGATATAAGGCCCTTCCACAACATTTAAAATTTAGTTCATTTTGGCACATGTGTGGGATTCTAATAAAGAAACTTATCTCCTAGTTGGTATTTGACTTTTTTAATTTTTAGGTCATGATGTTGTTTGTTGAAGGCCTTGTGCAATTTTTTAGATGACAAGGTGGCTAATCAATTTTCATCTAGCAAGTTAAGATTCATTAATCATTCTTTCTATGCTAGACTGAGGTCAAGGTGAAGGTCACATGCTGTAGATAGTGTACGGAGCGCTACTTGGATAGGAAGTGTTGGAAGTTTACCATACACTAACTCATAGGGAGAGTAGCCTATAGGGAGTTTCCATGTCAAGCAGTATGCCCAAAGAGCATCATTTAGTTTGGTGCTCCAGTATCACCTATATTTGCTTATGGTTTGTGTCAAGATTTTCTTGATTTCCTTATTAGTGACTTCGGCTTGACCATTCTCTTGAGGATGATATGGTGTAGTCAGTTTATGCTCAACTCCTAAGTGTTGCATCAACTTTTGAAAAGTTGCACCTGTAAAGTGTGTACCATTGTCAGAAATAAGTACACAAGGCACACCAAACCTATTTATGATTTGTTGTTGAACAAATCATGTAGCAGTAGATGATGTATAGTCAGTAACAATCGTTTCTTTTTTCCACTTTGTAAAATAGTCAATAGCAACAACAATGTATGCTTTTCCATTAGACATTAGTGTAACAGGCCCCATAAAATCAATACCCCATATATCAAAGGGTTCTAAGGGTTAATCCATTGTTGTGAACTCTCCATTCTAGTAGTCATTCCCGCATCATGTTGGTAGTGCTTAGAAGATTGGACAAAATGATGGGCATCCTAAAATAATGTAGGCCAATAATATCGTATAAGAAAAATTTTAATGGCTATTTGTCTCCTAGCATAATGACCCCCACAAGGGCCCTCATGAGCATCTTGGAGAATTCACAATTGATCTAAATCAAGAACACACCATCGAACCAAGCCATCGAAACATACCTTGTAAAGGTGTTGATTAATTTCCATGAAATGTTTGACTCAGTGGAGAAAATGTTGTTTCTTTTTAATGTCTAGGCCTTGTGGTGTCTCTTGTGTGAGAAGATAGGTAAGAATGCTACTATACCAATTTGTATCTATGGGTGATTGATTTTTTATTACACCTGCAAAGAGAAGTTCATCAGGGAAGTAATCAAAAATTGGGTATTTTTCCTCTTTGTTATCCCATCGCAACCAAGATAAATGATTGGCAACAACATTTTTGGTGCCTTTACAATCGATCATCATAAGATTGAACTCTTGTAAGATCACGAGCCATCGTAAGATGCGAGGGATCACCATTGGTTTATTTATAAGGAACTAAATTGTACTATGATCCATGTGTACAAATATTTTATAGCCTAATACATAGTGCCTAAATTTTTCTAATGCAAACACCATAGCCATTAATTCTTTTTTTGTTGTGGTGTAGTTGAGTTGTGCACCAATAATACTTCAACTTGCACAGTGAATGTAATAGGGATGTTTTTGGTCATCTAACTATGTAAGTATAGCTCTTTAAAAAATTGGACATTTCAATCATTATATGGAATGGTCTGGACTAGTCAGGAGCTTGTAGTATGGGTGTTCCTACTAGCTTCTGCTTCAAGGTTTGGAAAGCAAGCTCACATTCCTTGGTCCATTCAAAGGGTACATCCTTTTTGGTTAATTCTACCAATGGTTTTATGATCTTTAAAAAGTTCTCAATGAAGCGTCTATAATAGCTTGTATATCCAAGGAATGGTCATATGTCTTTTATGGTTTTATGTTGATGAGTGATTCCTTGGATGACTTTAATTTTCTCAGGATCTACCTCCATCCTTGTTTGTGAAATTTTATGCCCTAATACAATGCCCTTTTGGACCATTAAGTGGCTTTTTTTTTCCAATTGAGCCTTAGGTTGGTTTCAACACATCATTTTAGTAAATTCTCTAATCAGTCTAATGCTTATTCAAAGTCTATTTTGTAGGTGGAGAAATTATCCATAAAAACCTCCTCACCATTTCCTATTTGCTACTGAAATATGCTAAGAACCAGACGTTGAAATGTTGCTAGGGCATTGCACAAGCCAAATGGCATTTTCCTATATGCAAATGTCCCCTAAGGACTTGTGAATGTAGTCTTGGCTTATTCTTTTGGTGCTATTTGAATTTTGTTGTACCCATTGTAACCATCCAAAAAACTATAATAGCAATGCCCTGCAATGGTATCTAAGACTTGGTCAATGAATGGAAATGAGAAATGGTCTTTAAATGTTGCCATGTTCAACAACCTAAAGTCTATACACACCCTCCATTTACCTCCCTTTTTTAGCACAATGACTAGTGGACTAACCCATTCACTATCAGCAAAGGGGTAGATGAACCTAGCCTTCAGAAGTTGTTCAATTTATTCTTTAACTACTTACTTAAGCTTTGGGTTCAATCGTCTCTATAGTTATCATCGAGGCTTCATAGATGGGTAAGTATAGATTCTATGTTGGCATATCCTAGGGTCTATTTTGGTTAATTTAGGGTATGATCAAGCAAAGGCTTTTGACCATTTGTTTATCATCTTTAGTAGTCTCTCTTTTTGTTAATGAGTGAGCTTAGCATTAATGATTATCATTTTTTCATTCTTGAGAAATGTATACTCCATACCGGTGGGCAATGGTTTGAACTTAAAGGTCTCTTACTTAAACTCATCAGGGATTTCCAACTTCCCCCAGTTGATATTCTCGGTGTTAGTACTTGGAAGTTGGCATGGACTTGCTCTAATGCATCTATGCTATCAATATAGGCACAAGTCAAGCTCTCAGTTGGTTCCATGCATATAGTTGAATTGCTCTCTCGGTCAGCTATTAGCCACTTGGTGCTTTCCTGTCTTGTGGCTGCTACATACAACCATCTTTTTATGTCAATTATTTGTGCACACTGGTTGCATGTAGGAAATGTTAAGCATTGTACAAACTAGGACTTCTACACATAATTACACCCTGTGTCACTGTATGCGATGCATGGGAATTTCTTCTTCTTGATCTTTCCAAACATTTTTTTTATATTTCTAGGAAAAGATCACATATTCCTAGACACACATCAATCATACTTGGCCATGTTCTTCCCATTATGATTGGGAAGTCCCCCTTATAGTTGTTAAGTTGGATCACTAGGAAATTAGCTAGATACGACCGTCCACAAATAGTGGTGAAAATGTCCTCCACTAGTCCTAATGGGGTAATGATGGACTAGTCGATCAACTCTAGATGAATGTTACTCTTTGTTAGTGGAGGTAGGTTCCAGGCTTTGTACATTTCTTTAGAGATTAAGTTAACACTAGGACCTGAATCCAAAAGAGCTTTGCAAGGTTCATTCCTAGTGATTTGCAAATATATAAGAGGACTTCTAGGATTAGAGAATTTCCAAGGAAGATGACTAGTGTTAATCCAATCAGTGATGGCGTGAGTTAACATGACAGTGCATGTGGAGTGTGGTTTTTAGTTCGAAGGAAGCTCCTAAGATTTGAATGATGGTGAGGCATTTGGAGGATTAGCCTCTTATGGTTGTAAGGACTTGGTTGGATTGTTTGTTCTAAAGAAAGGTCTTTTCTTTAATCGGTTATCAAAAAAAATAGTAGGTTGAGGATTGATAGCCCTTGTAGGGTTACGTTGCTGTGGCTGGGGAAGAAGCTCACCCTGCATAGTTGGAGTAGATGGTAATGGAGCTAAGGGTGGAAGAGATGCTGACAGATGAGAAGGATAGTACATATGTGGAACATCACCTTGATGAGCAGAAGTTCTATGGTACTCAAGGGCCTAGTAGTAAGGTTGAAGAGCAATGTGACTAGTAGAGTCACGTGGAGAGATTGACTACTAAATGTAATACTCGTATGGCTTGGGTTTATGGTAAGGGTACTGTTAACGTGGTGGTGGCATTCCCCATGATTGTGGGTGTTTCCACCATTGATACTATTCATTTGGTTGTGGTGGAGCTCCACTTAGATAATATGTCAAGGGTTGGTAGAACTACCTTGGGTTACCTTGAGGATAAGGTAACCTTCTAGGTTTTTGTCATTTGTTTAACCATGGGCTTAGTTCATACACCCTAGACTCTTGCAGATGTGACACTATTGGGCAACATCCTTTAGGATGATCATATTGGCATATCTCACATCCATCATCATTATCTGTGTTTGAATCCACAACCTCTTCAATCACAACAACCTTTCCCTTACCTTTGCTACATGTATACTTAGCTTCTTTCTTTTTCCTCCTCTCTCGGTCATTGCTTGATTCTCTAGACTCCTCTACTATTTTTAGAACAGTTTGAAATTTATCATCTAGGGAGTTCCACATTTGATCAACCTTTGCTAATACTTCTGATGCAAATTTTTGGATGAGAAAATTCTTTTTATTCACCATCTCTTCTAGTGGTGACTCTTCCTCATCTACACAAAATCTAATTTTCTTTTTTTGAAGGGAAAGATCTCAATTGTATTCCTTTGCACTTTCTATTTTCCTCAACTCCCCTTCCTCCTTGGCAACTTTCTCCAATAATCTTTGTATTTGATGGGCTCTTAGCTTGGATAGCCTTCCTTAGGCATAAGTCCCAAGGGTTCTTCGCATTTTGTACATAAGCCCATCTACTAGATGGCATAGTTGTTCCTTCTGTGAGTAACCATGGCCAAGACAACAATGTAACAATGAATAATATTGGCCCATGGTAGCATCCAAGGATTCGTATCCTCCTTGTTTCCATCGTTGGATTTGCTTACGTAGGTTGGACACCCGGGAGTACGTTTGATACTTATTGTTGAATATTTCTAACATGGTACACCATTGACAAGTGGATTCTAGTTCTAAGGACTAGTACCAGCTTTCAGATTCCTTGATCAGTGTTCATGGAAAGAAATTTAGCTTTTTCCACTCCTTTTTTATATTTTGCAAGGCACATGCATTGTGGAATGCTTGTAGATGATTTTTAGGATAAACATTGTACCCCCTTTCAAATCGTGGGATGTTATCCATGTCTAGTCTTTTGATCCTACTATCTTTTTGGTGCCTTGTTGGGATCTTAATAGCCTCTATTATATTGAACATACTTTAGGTGGCAAGTAGGAGTTCATCGTGATCATGTTGTCTATGGCATCTATGATGCCTATGTTGTTCCCTACTCTCCCTTCTTTCGTGATGTATCTCTCTGGACTACCCTCGTTGCCTTTCTCAATTGTTTTGTCTATGATCTCTATTTTTCTTATCATTGTCCTCATGGTCTTTCCCCTTGTGACTATATTTAGATCCTGAAGGAGAGGGGGAAGGATATGATAAAAGTGAAGAGGAAGGAGGACTAGCACCATGACGATTCCTATCACCTTTTCTTCGATGATCATGGCCTTGGTTATGATTACAATCAGAATGTTTGCCATTGTCATACGTTCACATTCCTTTTCCAGACCCTTTGTATCCATTAGTACCAAAACCTAGGTTATTAATAGTTGAGTGAATATTTTGATACATAATTCCTTGACCAAATTCAACGAGGGGAACATCATTTTGTGGCAAACCTCTCAAGGCAGGTTTACCACCTTCGTTTTCACCTAGGACATACGGAACATCCTAAGACCACTTTTCCTTCACGGATTTGTAATGTCTCTCTTGTTGCAAATCCCTCTGACATTGTGCCTCCATGGGTCAATAATCTCTTGAATCTTGTTCATGCATAATGTACTCCGATTATAAGTGTTGCATACCAATTCGTGTGAGAGCACAAAGAAGCATGCTTAGGATTAAGCGATTAGGAGGTAACACTATGTTACCTTCTGATCTGCCATCATAGTTGTTCATCCCAATGGAGGATAAAGGTAAAGTTTGGTATATATTCATCAGGATGAGTGTATACCATGCGAAATTGTTGGGGCACTGGTAGATCATCATCATGTGCACTCCACCTCTGATTTTTCATTGTGTCAGACCTAGTTGATGAAGCATTCTCATAAGAAGAATGAGACATGATTGATTATTTAGTGTGTAATACCCTATTCTGGTGATTGTAGGATAGTTAACTCTAAGGGTTTGTTCCAATGATGGAAAGGATTTCCTAAGTTCTAATTAGGACACAAACAACAAAATCCCTAACAATGGTGCCAATGATGAGCGGCAAGGTACCCCTATGCCCAACCATATGAATATGAGCATTCATGCGTAATCTAGTCGAACTCCAAGGATTAAGTGCTAATGTGCTTACACAGAACAAGGATGGGTTATAAAATCGTTGTCTTCCCAAGCTTACTTGTAAGGCACAATTTTATGGTTAAGTAAACTTGAGGTATATAATTTTTATGCTTTTTATGTTTTATGTTCTTGGTTCTTAAAATAAGGAAATGAAATAATTTAGTAACTAATTTGATTTAACTAATCAATTATTCTCTAACTAGTCGTAACACCAGCATCCGTTCCCACTTGCTGAACACATCCTAAACTAGTGTAACACTACTAGGATCACCAAACACTAATCATTACTAGGTTACCAAGTGTTCCACGTATGCTCAAGTGGTCACGTTGAGTGTGCTGATTCGTTGATAATTAACAATTCAATGGAAATAACATTGATTAACTATTGAAAGCATCAAATAATATTAAATAACATGAAATGCAATAGTTAAGCTATTCTGAATGTTGCAAGGTTTATCATAAAGTTCATCTTTATTTCTAGTCACAAGTTGTGCTCAGGTACACAATGCTCAAATAAAGATCCATTCACTTTATGACTCCTACTACGAGCACTCAGAAATAATTCTAACTTTGGAAAGGAAAAACTACAAGAGTTTGGCTAAGGGACTAAAAAACTAATACCAAACCAAGTGTCCTGGTCTCTTATTTTTGGGCAATGAGACAGGCTCTGACATTGCATGTCCAATATTGCTTTGGTACCTCTAATATCGTGTATCCAATATCGAGGGTCTGATATTAGGCATCTGATATTGGGGGTTCGATATTGTGACTCATCATTTGTTGGTTAGTTTTACTTATCATTGGTGTGCAGTAATCAAGTAAATGAGTTGTGGTAGCTTCTCATGAAGCTTATGGCATGGGCATGGTAGGACTATGATGGCATGCAGTAACTTTGAATTAGTTGTTAATTAGATTAATGGGCAGTAATGTAGATGAGTCACATGGGTTTTGGAAGTAGATGAGAGAGGGTAGCTAGATCACATGGGTTTTGGGGATATATGGATTAAGAAAGAGACCTTTAAAAACCACACATACATCCTTAACCCAAGCATTCTTGGTCTCTTAGCTCTTGGGTTAGAGGGATATTGGGTTGGAGAAGAATGAAGATGTTGCTAGTCTAGGGAGGATGCCACAAGACTCACTTAACATAATCTAGCAACATTCTAGGTGAGTAATCTTGTCCTCCTTTACATGGTTGTTTTAGTTCACCAATTTTTGCAGAGATTGGGATTGGGTTTTGTGTTAATTAATGAAAAATATTATAGATGTAGAATATTTGTGATGGGTATTGCTAAAACATTCTAAATCTATAATTTCAATGTTAGATTTATTTATTTTCTTGATTTCAAGTACTTTCTATGAACTTCGCATTTTCAGGGTTTAGGATGATTCACATAGTGCTCGGTAAAATGCTCATATCGCTCTCTATATTTAGAATATGGTTGTGATATATCTATTTTTGCATTTCTTAGAAAAGTATCTACAACTTTTATAAGGTAATCAAGTAGTAGTTCATTGTCAATAAGGTAGTATAGGTGACTTTTCCAATGCTATCCAGTATCACAATAATTTCAATAAGGTCTGTAGTTGAGGCTATATATCTTTCTTGGTTACATCTCTAATTCTGAAATTTTCGTATGATATTTTCAACATATGTAATTCCTAGATGAAAGTGAAATCATTAAAAATTAACATGTGTAGTAAGTATTATGATTGCATCTTTAAGGGTTGTTTGAATTTACCTAGAAATTGGATATAACAATTTATCTATTAATAGCTCCTTATTTGTAGTTTTGTTTCTCCTAATATTTTAGCTTAGTCTTTGATGTTATCATTCTAACTCAAGTGGAATTATGGAAAAATGACTTTTTTTGATGTAGTTATTAGTGATTTATTTTTAGGCACTTAAGTTTTTCTCTATTTACATTTCCTTGAATCACATGTTGATATTTCTTGATCTAATATTTTTTAGTATAATATATGAATATTATATTTCTAATGATTCATAAGTTGCTAAGAAATTCATATTGATTTGTGAGTTATGAATGTTTTAATAATTGATGCTCATTTTATCTTAATAATGATTTGGAAAGTTGGAATTTTTGGATGAAGTATTTGAGTAATATGAATTCTTTTAGATGAGGTAGGACTTAGGTTACAAAGTGCCTAAAATTATCCAGTGCATAGAGAAAGAAGTAATGGCTGTAGTATTTGCACTAGATAATTTTAGGCACTATGTGTTAGGTTACAAAGTGTTCATCCACACGGATTATAGTGCAATTTGGTTCCTCATGAACACTTTGTAACCTAACACATAGTGCCTAAACTTATCCAGTGCACACACTACAGCCATTAATTCTTTCTCTATTGCACTGGATAAGTTTAGGCACTATGTGTTAGGTTATAAAGTTAGGCACCGATGATGAATTTGCACTAGATAAGTTTAGGCACTATGTGTTAGGTTACAAAGTGTTCATCCACATGGATCATAGTGCAATCCAATTTCATGAACAAGCCAACGGTTAGCCCTCGTATTATATGATGGCTGGTAATCCTATAGGAGTTCAATCGAACAATGATCGATTGAAAATGCATCGAGAACATAGTCATAGATCATTTATCTCGGTTGAGTTGGAACAGCAAAGAGGATGAATATGTAATGTCTGATCATTTTTTTGATGAAGCCCTCTTTGCCGATGTAGTGAATAACCAACCCATGGAGACGAATTGGTATAGTAGCATTCTCACCTATCTCCTTACTCAACAAACACCATAGGAGCTAGACTTTAGGAAGAAACACCAATTTCTTCACAGAGCCAAGTACTTCATAGAGATCAATGAAAAACTTTACAAAGTGTGTCCTGATGGCTTGGTTCAATGGTGTGTGCCCAAAGTAGACCAACTGAGAGTTCTCCAAGATGCTCATGAGGGCCCTTTTGGGAGTCACTATGCGAGGAGATGAATGAATATTAAGATCTTGCTTGAGGATATTACTGGCCAACATTATTTCAGGATGCCCATCAATTTTCTGATCTTGTGAGCACTGTCAACGTGATGCGGGAATGACTGCTAAAATGGAGGCTCTACAACAATGGATTTAACCATTAGAACCCTTCGACATTTGGGGAATATACTTTATGGGGCCCATTACACAAATATCCAATGGAAAAGCTTACATTGTAGTTTCCATAGATTATCTAACAAAATGGGCTGAAGTAGATGTTGTTACAGACTGCACATCATCTATAGTTGCATGATTTGTGCAACAACAAATCGTAAATAGGTTTGGTGTGCCACATGCACTTATCTCGAATAATGGAATACACTTCACAGGTGCAACTTTTTGAAAGTTAATGCAATGCTTAGGGGTTGAGCATAAATTAACTACACCTTATCACCCCCAAGCTAACAGACAAGCTGAGATCACCAACAGGGAGATCATTAAAATATTAACTAGGACAATTAGCAAATATAGGCAAGATTGGAGCACTAAACTGAATGATGCTCTTTGGGCATACCTCTCCACCTGGAAACTCCATATAGGCTACTCTCCCTATGAGTTAGTGTATGAAAAGCTTCCAATGCTTTCGATTCAAACCAAGCTCCATACACTATCAATGGCTTGTGACCTCCACCTCGATCTTGATCTAGCACAAAAACAAAGGTTGGCAACTTTAAACGTGCTAGATGAAAACCAATTAGCTACCCTATCATCAAATGAGTTGCACAAGGCATATAATAAGCAATGTCATGACTTGAAGATTCAAAAGGTTAAGTATCAACTAGGAGATAAGGTTCTCTACTAGAACCCCACACATGTGCCACAACACACAAAATTTTAAACACTATGGGAAGGACCTTACATTATTCATACAACCTTTCCTTCAGGGGCCATGACCATATCCAAACCTGAGAGCCCTGATAAGAGATTATTAGTCAATGTTCAACAGACCAAACCCTTCCATGAACTTAGAATGGTTAGTGCACATGATAGCTCTAAGAAGGGATAACCCTACTCACTATTTTGGATCTCTTCCTTCCAACTTAGTCATGGGGGATACAACTACCTTTGCTAACCAATTGAGGCCCTTAGTTCCTTTTTAGGTTTTTTTTTACCCATTTTTTTTTACAAATTTCTTTAACTTTTCTTGTTTTTGTTTTGCAACATTATTTATACTTTTTCATTTCTTTGTGTGACTATTTATTTTGTTTTTTTTTTTCATTTTTGTTTTTGTTTTTTTCTTTGTTTGTTGTTTTTGTTTTGTTAGATTAGTCACATAATAAGTGCTCCTAATGGTGGTATGAACTGTATTCTATTGATTTATAATGTTTGGTTTTTATGTTTGAGTTATGATGTTGATACTAAGGTATGGTTCTTTTGATATAATAGGTAATGAGTCCATGTCATACATGAATTTTTATGGTCTCTCTTGGCTCGGAACTATGCAGTCCCCTTCTCTAATAATAAAAATATTAACAAATTGGTAACTAGGCATTTCTCAAACCAAAGAAGGACTCAAGGATGGAAAAGGATGTGACTTCAAGGGGATTTGATGCATTTGTGCTGGCTATTCTCTTGGGTGCTTGGAAGTTTTTTTCTTGAGTTTTTCTTACCATTTCGACATTGCTCCATTATTGGGAAGCTGAGCTAATAAAAATAAGTCTTTGCATGGTGTGGTTCTCACGCAAAGAAAAAAAAATAGTGAAAATTCAAAGCACACCCCTTAGAAAAAATAATCATCTACGCTATAAGCATTGGTTATAGAACTAAACAAACATGTTTCCTCTAACTAAGGCCCTCTCTTACTTCCCACTTTTCCCTTTCTCATCTTCCTTGGAATGGTGTTGACTCTTTGGTAGAAGCATTCTTGTTACTTCAAGTGGATGGATTGGCCAAGTGTATTAATGTGAAGTCATTGGATGTGGATTGTTTGAGGCTGGATTTGGAATGAGATATACTCAGTCACATTAACCATAAATACAAAAGGGGCTGTACACCTCCCTGTTCTTGGGACTCCATTCCATTCTCTTCTCCCCATCATTCTTTCTTCATTTTCCACCTCATTGACAGTTGTATCAGTAGTCTATATTTTGGTTGATGCATTATTTTCTCTTTGGTAAATTATTGGGGTTAAGTCTTAACTCTTGCTCCCAAATGACATTTCTAGAGCCTATGGACTCTTTGAATGTGGTTTTGTCAAGGCATAAAGGGCATGAGCCTACTTTGGGGAGGACCCATTGGCATTCCTATTTGGTGCATCAGTTAACTTCTTTCCCTTAAACATTTCCATAATCAACTTTTTTTTGTTTCATTCCCACCTCTAACATCCATTTTATTAGTGTTACCATTGTTTCCTTTTCTCCATCTTTCTTATTCCTTATCATTTTCCATTCTATCACTACCAGAGAATTGCTCTTAGTCACGGGGGCCCTAGTCCAATTTTTTCAATTTTTCCTAACCCCTACACCTTGGGTAGTCACCAGTGTTATATCTCTAGAATCCATATTGGCCATATCATAACTCAGCCAATGGACCTTACACCAAGGCAAGGTATCAACTGTATTGTGATTTACTTATCCTTGCTCATATGTGACTATGTTGTGTGTGCAGATAGCAATCATACAACAATGGATTGGACCTGGAGAAAACACTCAGGATGGACTGGTACTGGAACAATTGTGCAAGGAATAAGATTGATGGCATGGCTATGGATGGACAATGGAAGGCACAATCTTGGCATCGGCAGCAACACGTCTTCTTCTTTTCTCTCTCTCTCTCTCTTCTCTCTCTGCTGCCAAATAAGGCTGGATGTCAATTGTGTATAGTGTTCACTCTTGTAGTTATGAACACTAATGTTGTCATATATTATAATGTTGATCCATTCACATGTCATCCCATTCACCATTAGTTGTCATTCAAGTCAATAATCCCATACCTTTCCAATATTTTGTAAGGAACTCGAGGATGAGTTTTCATTCAGTTATGGTGGTATGATGAACTGCGATATCACATCCACCATGTGATATCGCATACGCGATATCATGTCCTACCTCATCTTCTATAAATAAGAGGCAACACCCTTGGTTCCAAAATAATTAGATTTAGACCCTTAGTCAGACTCTTGTAGTTTTGTCATTCCAGAGTTAGAATTATTTCTATATGCCCATAGTAGGAGTCATAGAATGAACGGATCTTTATTCGAGCAATTTGTACCTGAGCACAATTTTGTGTACAACAATAAAGATGAACTTTATGATAAACCTTGCAGCATATAGATTAAGCTAATTAGTAATTAATTATTGTTTAATGCTTTCCTAGTTAATTAATATCTCTCTCAACCTTCAACCCCCTTAGTTAAATACACTCAGTACGACTACTTCGAGCATGCGTGTAGCTCTCTGTAACCCAATAACGATTAGTGTTTGGTGATCCTAGCAGTGTTGCACTAGTTCAAGATGTGTACAACTAGTGGGAATGGATACTAGTGTTAGGAATATTTAGACACTAGTTAATGAATAGTTAATGTAAGTTAGCCACTTAGTTCTCTCTCCCTCTCCTTTATTAGCAAAAGACATAAAAAATACAAAAGCTATAAAAATCGTATACCTCAAGCTTACTTAACCATACAACCGTGACAATACAAGTTTGGTAAGACAATGATTGATTAACCTTGAGTGTTCCATTAAGACGCATAAACACTTAGTCCTTGGAGTTCGACCAGATCATGTGTGAAACACTCGTATTTGTATGGTTGAGTGTAGGGGTACCTCACCACTCATCACTTTCTTAGAGTTGGATTATTTTTATGGACATAATATTTTTCATTATTATTAATGAGAGCTATCTTGCCCACATTTTCTTTCATTTTGGTTTTTTGATTGAATTTAGCTTATGAGAGATTGTTAAATATTTTGGCATTTAGGGCAAGTATGTTGATAATCTTGGTCTTGTAATTTTGTGTGTTATGATTTTGGAGGATTGGATCTCTTGAATATGCATTATAACCTTTGTTGATTAGATCTTCTTGGTTTATTGGACCATTGAATTTGTTGGGACATGCTAGATTGTCAATGTTGGAGTTGTTGCAAAACATGTCAAATTGCCGAGATTTGGATTGCACTATGACATGTTGGATTAATGGTCCTTTTGTTGGATTATGTTAAAATGATGTTAAGTCCCTCCAACATCAATGTTAGTTTTCCATCATTTGATTATGAGATGGCTAGTTGATGTCATGGTTTGGTTGTTTGCTATGTGTTTTAATGATGGAGATAGCACTAAGTTTGTGGCTAGCTAGAAATGGGCTTATTGGAGTTGATTTTTATGATTGAACCCCACTATCAATGCACAAGTGTGGCTCTCACTACAAGCTCCATCTAGTAGGAGAGGATGTTCCATGGCTCACTTGTCATGTTTGGATGGTTCCTCCAGAATGTTAGATGTGAGTATCTACTAGGACATCTTTGGCATCAACATGTGTGGGAATCTTGGTGAGGATCCACTAGGACATCTTGGTTCATTAAGACTAATAATAAATAAATATGCATGGTAATTTGATATTTTTTTGGAAACATTGATTTTGAAACTCAAAAGTGTTCATGACAACTTGATACACATTGACACTGAGTATGGTGCATGCTAGCCTCCTTGTTTGTTCAGTTGATGGATGGAGTGGATGAATGTTGCTATTGGAACATTGTGATGATCAAATGGATTGATCTAATGCTCACTAAATATTTATATTACATTGGGTTTTGGAATTTTTATGGATTTTTAGTTCCATGTTGATGGATGATCTTGAATGTTTATGGTGGTTGTCACTTTGGATATTCCTTGCATTGATTATTGTATAGCATTAGTTTTTTGCATGTTTGTGGATTCGTAGTTCCAAGTTGATGGATGTTCTTGGTTTTTTGTGATGGTTGTATGTTTGGATATGCTTTACATTGATTATTTTGTAGGTTTTCATGCCCCGCCTAGCCCCCATGAGACATGTCTTTGATTCATATAGAAGATGGTTCCAATGTTACTTAGTGGTAGCTGATATTTTTTTTTATGTAGAGGTATTTTGGGCTAGGAAGAGCATGGATTACATGTGGTACCTTGGAGATGCTCATAAACCATGATGAAATTATATGTTATTTGGAATTATAATTGCTATTTCATAAGTAGATGTATATTAATATTATTCACATGCTTAGATTTCTATAGTAGACTTTGTATAGATTATGAATTATGTAGTGATAATGAAAATATATCATATATATTTATGTAAGATGTATTTCTATGGAAAAATTATGGAATTTATCATGTTATTGAATTTGAAATTTCTTTTTTTCATTGCTTGTAATTTAAATCTGTATTACTTGTATATATATTCATCTTAATATTAAAAGATATAATTTTTTCACATTATCCTATGATCATTTAATCTCTTCTTCATCCTTTTGGTCATGGCATAACAATACTTCCTTTTGCTATGTTAGAATGAATAAATTTCATTACTCTACCATGATCAACCTTTGTTATCCATTCTTACCACACATAATGCTCTTCATCCCAAGGCTAGGAAGAAGGGTGTTACAATAAATCCATAAATTGATTATTGGATTACATATTTTTATGTTTAATATTTTCCTCTATTACTTCTTATTTAAGAAATTATTTGTTAATGTTTTGATTTTTTATGAAGAATATGTTAATTTGATAATTAAATGAATTTTTTATTACCATGAAATAATTTGATCAGAAGACCAACTTGAAATCCTATGTGTGTGATAAGTTTCTTGAGGTAAAGTATGTGCTAAATGCACTTAACCATTTTTATGAATTTCACATTGAATATTAAAAGACCAATTGAAGTTTATTTTTTTCCAAATATATTGAATTATATTCAAAAAAATATTATTATTCTTGATGTCCATGTCATATTGTTGTGGTATCCTTCATAATCAGCATCTAAAAAGGTATGAAATTGTTCATTTTCCTTGGTATAAGTGAGTCCATGATTTATGGTATCATTAACATATCTCAAGACATATGTGAAAGCATTTAGGAAATTTTACCTTGGTTCTTGCATAAATCATAAAAACTAGTAAGCATAAAACATAAGATCTAGTCTTTTTTGGCAAAGTAATTTGAGAGGTTCACTTATGCTTATATATTGGGTTGCATAGGAAAGACTTGTGGTGTTCTTATGTTCACATTTTAAATTATAAGGTAGTGAAGATATGATGATTTTTTTCTTTAATGATTTTGTATTTTTGTAATATCAAAGAAGGATATTTGGTTTAGTGAACTTAAATTCCATCTTTGTCTTGATCATCTTAAATTCCAAGAAATTACTTTATTTCTTTTAATTCATTCATTTAAAATTCACTCTTAATGTCAATTTTGAATTCATCTATTAATATATTATGTGTGGTTATGAAGACAAGATCATCCATGTAAAGTGAGATTATGATGAAGTCTTTGTTGTCAAGTTTGTAGTACAAGATGGATTCAAACATGTAAGATGAATATCCTTTTTGCAAATAGGTAATAATTTTATGAAACCATGCCCTTGGGACTTACTTTAATATATATAGGATATTATTTAATTTGCATACGTTTTTCTTCTTTCTCTTTTATAACATAATCTTTAGGTTACTAAACATAGACATTTTTATTAATGTTTTCATTAAGAAATGTTGAGTTCACATCCACTTGGTAGAGTTTCAAATCATAATGGACAACTATGGAAATGATGAATTTAATTATTTCAAACCTTTCTACTAGAGAAAATACTTGCTCATAGTTAATGTATTTCTTCTATTTGAAGCCTCCAACCATAAGTCTTACTTTGTGTTTGATGATTTCTTATTTTTCATTGAATTTAGCTTTTATATAGCCTTTTCCAATCTATGACATTCTTTCCTTTTGTTTCTTACACTAACTTCCATGGGTTATTTTTGAGAATTACTTTCTATTCTTTATTCATGGCTTCCTTTCGTTCTTTACTTTTGAAAGATTATTTTATATTTG
Organism: Gnetum montanum; assembly: GCA_015680685.1. Taxonomy (NCBI): domain Eukaryota; kingdom Viridiplantae; phylum Streptophyta; class Gnetopsida; order Gnetales; family Gnetaceae; genus Gnetum; species Gnetum montanum. Next base: position 215,381 of record MNCI01033252.1, read on the forward strand.
AAGGTTCTTAGATGAGTGCTAAGTAGGTAATATTGGCTATAGCTCATTCTTACAAAATTATGTATAACATTTGGTCATGAGGATGATATATTTTGATCCAAGTATTTGTTTTAGTTTGAGAATTAATTTTCATTTTCTCTTAAGAGAAGTATAAGATTTCAACATTTTATCTTCTAGTAAAACTACATCTCTTAATGAACACCATTTTTTTTAATAGGATCATAATAGTTGTTTCTATTTATCTTGGATTCATATCAAATAAAGATGTGTTTTTTTCTCTATCATTTAATTTGATCAAAATTTTCTTTGGGTTCATAACATAGTAATGATATTGAAATGCTCTCATGTGAGATATGTTAGGAACCCTTTTATGGAATAGACCATATGGAGCTTTGACATTGTTCCTACTGTTGATCATCCTATTTGTGATATAGGTTGCCATAGTTAATTCCATGCTCTAGTACTCATCTATGAGTTTAGCATGCTTAAGGAGGCATTTCATTATGTCTTGTAAAGTTTTATATTTTCTTTCAATAATATCATTTGATTAACAGTTGTATGTAGTTAGATGAAATATTCCCTACTTTGTATAGATTTTATTGAAAATTTGATTAATAAAAACTTCTTCTCTTTTTGTTCAAATATTTTTTATGACGAAATTTTTATTTTTCATCACCATTAAGAATTATTTAAACTTATTAAAATTTTTATCTTTTCTTCTTACATTGTATGTCCAAGCACATCTAAAATAATCATATACCATAACAAGAAAATAATTTTCTCCTCCAATACAAGTGATTAGCATGGAATTTACAAGATCCATATGAAGAATATTTATTGGTTTATTGGATCTTTGCATAGGATTGGCATGGGATGTACAAGATCCATCAAAAGAAGATTTAGTAGTTCTTTGGATCATTGCATAGGATTGATATGAGATGAGTTTGTTTCTTTTCCTTGAATGCAAACTTCACATTTGTCTTTTGGAAGGTCTCTAATTTTTATACTAATGGATTTATTCATTTTTGTCATTTCTTCTATATTTGAATTGGATGTATGTCTAGGTTTTTTATACCAAACTTTAGCGTCTTCATCTAGAATCTGATGGTCTTAATCCTTTATGACTTTTGTAGAGGTAAGGTAGTTGTTTTTTTGTTGTGGTGACTTTATTTCATCAATTGTTTTAATGTAAATTTGTTAAGTCTTTGTTATAATAATGAAATTTAATTTTAGATTAAAATATTCATAATTTAGATATTATATTTTGTTACTAAATGCTCTTATTCTAGAGAAATATTCTTCATTTGATTTTTTTCATGATGCATTTTTTATTTTTAAAGTAGTTTAATACTTTTGTTAGACATTCATCCTATTTAAAGTAATGAATTCAAATGATTTGGAACATAGAATAAGTTAACTATGAACATAAAATTATTTTGGTAGGTCTAAATATGAAATCTCCTATCCATTCTATGCTAAGATATTTTTCATCATTAATCTTGATGTGACTAATTTTTTGATTTGAAATTGAAAAGCTCTCATTATATGCAATCATATGATTAAAGTATCTTCTTTCAATAATATAGGTATTTTGGTTAATTGTATTAATAATATTAAGACTAGAATGATTAGCTTGATCAAGATTTTCTTCAATAGTGATACTATCTTCTTTTCTTGTATTTTTTTTCTTTCTTCCTTTATTATTATTAGTAGGTTTCAAATCCTACTTTTGTCTAGCATTCTTCAATTATGTATCTGTTGAGGTCAACCTCGCCCATGCTTAGCATGGGGCCATTATCAACAATAATCTCTATCATGTTTTCCAAAAAGCTATTAAAAAAAGCTTATCTTTGTAACAATATTAATAAAAATGTGATTCATCTTCTTTCTAAAAAAACTGGATTATGTAAAAATAAAAAATAGAAAAAAAAAGATAGAAGAAAGAGAGGAGGCCCTTCAGCTAGAACATGACCCTCAATCTCAAGAAGAACAGCAATAGCATCAGCATCGATAATAGAACTAGGGAGATAGATAGATGTATTTTTCCCATTCCTATTTATATTTTTCTTTTGACTTTAATTGTTCTCTGTAGGGTCATCTAATCAGGCACAAAGGCGGGAGCATCGCATCGCATTGCAATTTCCAAACTCAAATCTACATATTTGATTCAGCTTTCACAAATCGGAGCCATAGGTAGGACGGTTTTCAACCACTGGATACTATGAACAAGGGGTGCCAGAAAGTCAATAGTGATAGATGCAAGTACTATAGGCAAGTGGCTAAAAGTGACATGGGGCAGGGAGATCTTGGACTGCAGCTCCCAAATCAGTAGATCTTGGAGTAGCCAGGAAAGCAACAAGCACCAACAACATAGAACAACATTACAGAACAACGATGGTCAAGTGACAGCATGATAGATAAATTTTAATTTAATTTCAGTTTTCCCTTTTGTATTTTTTACTTTTTAAAAGAAAGAAAAATTGCACAAATGTTTAATTTTAATTTTGGGTATTTTACCATGTTTTTTTATTTCTTATAATTCAAACAGAACCCTCCTAAAATTTAAATTTAATTTAAATTTTCAATATTTTGTTTAGATTATTCTTATTATTATTTTTGTCACATAGCCCTCTCTGGCTGAGACTATTCCCAGGTTTCCGTACCCATACAAGAGGCACCTTGGGTGATAGTCTCCTAAAACAAGTTTTCACAAGTGTTAGTGTGTCAAAACACTTTTTTGGCACTAGAAGGAGGGCTATTTTTCAGCATTTGTTTTCTAAAATATCAATTGTTTTTGTTTTTTTCCTATTCCTATTCTATTTTTATTTTTCTATTTTCATTTTCATGTTTATGTTCTTTCCCCATTTTTCGATACCTATTAATAGTCATCTATCTTAGGTTTTTGTTTTTTTGGTTCCAAAAATCTTTTATTTTCCTATTTTTATTACCTAAAAATTTTTGTTTTCCAATTCTTGGAATTTTTTATTTTTAGTTTTCATTACCTGAACCTTTACTGGCCTTTTCTGATACCAATTTTAATTAATGATCATCCATTTTTTCTTAAGATTTTAGATTTCCTATTATATTTTATTTTATGAGCTAAACCTCTCATAAAGCATCTCCACAATGAGAATCACTCATCGTTGAACTAAATTGCCCAATCACCCATCTCTTTGCATTGAAAAGGCAACGTGCTTCACTTTTTTCAAGTTCAATTCCTAAGAAATCTTGGACTAGGATGGTAGCTCCTCAATCCTCGGCTCCCTTGATTAGAGATCCTTTTAACTTTAATAACTACCATGACATACCAAAATCTCTTCAGAACATAAATCTATTTTTTGAGCCTACAACCCCTATGACTGATGTCTGCCAACACATATAATATTTTGAAACCTTACTAGGGATCCACAACATTGTACATAATGATGTGGCATGTAGGGTGTTTGTAATAATATTTAGGACCAAAGCAACCCAATGGTTCTTAATGCTTCCTAATGTCTCTATTAACACATGGTAAGAATTCAAAAATAAGTTTTGAATCAGTTTGATAAATTCACAAGCCCCGCTATTGCATCAAGTAACTTCACTAACTTAAGGAAGCTGCCTAGGAAAAATGTTATGGATTATAACCTTAAGTTCCTTCATCAACTTGCCTATGTGCCAAATGAGATTCGACCACAACCTTATGGCATACTCAACTTCTATCTCTCTACCATCGATCCATTCTTCACTTATGCCATCAAAACTTATTCCAACATAATAGAAATACAAGGTGCAATGTCTAAAGCTATGGAATTAGAGCAAATAACCCTTATGAACAGCATCCAAATCCAATTTGGGATGATGAGTGTTAGTAACCCTATGCAATCAAACTCTCTACTTTTACCAACTTTTCGAATGTATAATGTTATGCCTCAAAATGTTTCTCCCTTTCAACCAACTCAACCTTTAAGTAATTACTCTCAATGTCTCATGTCCTCTTCATTCTTACCATCCAACATTGGCTTGAATGATGACCAATCAAAAGCCTTGATCCAATCCATTATAAACCCAAATGAGACATCGAATTCTATTAAACCACCAAACCAAACTCAAGATCAGATGACCTAGATACTCACTTCACTAAACTATCCAATGAAGTGGTTGAGCTAAAGAGAAACAATAACAAAGGTCCTATACAACCAGAAAAACCAAGTGCATCAATCAACAATGATTATTGTTGTCTTCATAATATGAGGCAACATTCCAAAAAGACTTGTACTCAATTTTTGGCATTGCATGGTGACAATACCCAAAGGCAACAAAATGGGGAAATATGCCTCTTGATGTTTGTAGTGCCTTAGGAGCACAAATGATACCACAAACAAAAAGTGTGACTCAACTTGATGGATCTAACATACCTGTGGTAGGATTATTAAAAGGAGCAAAGGTACAACTTAAGCAATACCCTTAATTTACATGTTATACAAATATCCTAGTAGTTGACATGACACCCACCTATGGTGTGCTCTTATCTAAGACTTTTGGAGCCAAGTTTGGGGGCTTCTTTAGGAAAGATTTCTCATAGTTATTAATCCCTATCAAAGGAAAATATGAATACATGAATATACCTCAAGAACCTTCTACAAAAAAAATAGTTATAGCCTTGGATCAACAAAATCAATATTTGGAAGATTGAAACACTAATCTTTATGTTGGGGTTATTGAGGTTGAACATAGTAAACATGTTGAAAATGACTATGTTAGTGGAATTACAAAAATAAAACCTGTCTCTCATGTAGATCCCACCCAATCCTATCAATGTCCTAAAGAAGGTGAAGAAATCTATGGAGATACCTTGCCTTATCAACAACACAATGGATTTCATCTGATTGATCCATCACCTTTAGAGGAAGATAAAGATAGAAGTAAAACCCTTTCTCTTAAAACATTCGAAGGTGTGCTAAATTTTAACGACACATCCATGGAACATTCTCCTAAAAAGCCTATATCTGATAACTCACAAAGACCTAAACCTATTATTAAAACTTATATCAAAGAAAGACTTGATAGAAAATGGACAGGTAAATTAAGATTATGTCTTGATTTTCATAATCATAATTATCAATAAATTGTTGAACAATGTCTTAATAGGAAGTACATTGATGAGGTCTTTAATATAGAAGACCTAGGCCTAGGAAAAGATAGAAGATTTGACCAAGAAAATCTTCAAGGTAAGTTCTCTTTTATGTGGTCAAACCCATTCCAAGTTAAAGATGTCATTGATCCCAATGTGCATAAGGTTGCTGATGTGCAAGGACATATGTTACCTAGCAATTTTAATGCATTTCATTTGAAGCATTTCTACTCAGGTGCCTCATGTGGACACCTAGTAGATTCTTAGTTGCATGTTTTCTTCCCCTTTTCTTTGAATTTCATATGTATATAGTTGCATTTTCATATTTTGCCTACATTTTCATTATTTCTTTCTTAGCATATGGATTTAATTGTTGTGTTCTTCATATGATTTTAATAATCATTTTTCATTTGAGTTATTATACATTGGGTCATCTTAACACCATTGGAAAATAACGTAGGTATCATATAATTTATTATTAATGTAATGTTATATTTCAATAATGCTATAGAAATATGCTTTATATTTTATATTTCAATAATATTATAACTCTTTCCAATCCATTCCAAGTTTTCAATTTATTTGTTATGTTAGATTGTGGAGCATTGGATTTATACAAACTTATCATGTTATCATCATAATCATGTGAGTGTAGGATATGTGATGTTAGAGAATGGTTAGTCATGATCACTAAGTGACCTTGGAAAATTCTATCCTTTCCCCTCATAAGCCCTATTCCTTAGGTGTGATGATCCATGGCTATCTTGTGAACAACGAGGTGAAGTATGTTCATTTCCACATGAGAGTCCATAGCTACCCAGGAGAACTGCTATGATGTCATTAAATAGTAATCAAAGGCACATACATGATGGTTGAACTGCACCATGGGCAAAGTTTCTGAAAGGACTGTGCTCTTTGGCAGTGCAGCTAATCCTCCAGACTTGTGTTGGAATTCCTACCTCAAGAATGAAGTACACCATGAGCAAAGTTTCCTCAAGAAAAAAAATGAGGACCATGTTCATTGGTAGTGTAATAAGTTCTTAAGCATGATGGGGTCTAGTAGTAATCCTCACCCTGACCTCCATTTCCCTATTTGAATTTAAATTAAAAAAAAAAGGCCCAAAGAAAAATTTGAAAGTTATGGCTTACTATGATCTAACATGAGCTTTAGCTTGTCCTCCGCATTATCCTCCTCACTAAGTTCTGTAAAAGTCTCGTGCTCAGAATAGTCTGCATACTTTTACTTTTACCTTGGGAGAATATTGAGAATGAGAGCTTAATTATATATATATATATATATATTAGTAGTTAAAATAATAATAAATCATATATTTATATTTTAATGGTGGTTTGGATGGTCCACGCCGGTGTCTCTTTTGTTTTTTGGTTATTTTGATCATGTATAAACATTATAGTTTACTTTCAAGTTTGCATTTCCTATTTTGTGATGTTTTTGGTTTCTCCATCTATTACATTTTTGTTTAAAATTTTTATGGTTTTGCTATCCTTGCACTTGCATGCAATTTTTAGTTTGGGGGCTAAGTGTTAAGGTCAACCTCGCCCATGCTTAGCATAGGGCCATTATCAACAATAATCTCTATCATGTTTTCCAAAAAGCTATTAAAAAAAGCTTATCTTTGTAATAATATTAATAAAAATGTGATTCATATTCTTTCTAAGAAAAATTCATTACGTAAAAATAAAAAAGATAAAAAACAAAAATATATATGTGTAAAGGAGGGGTGATAGAAGAAAGAGAGGAGGCCCTTTAGCTAGAACAGGATCCTCAATCTCACGAAGAACAGCAACAGGGAGATAGATAGATATATACATAAAAAATTGGAGAGAACCAAGAGACATAGGCCCTAATTCCCATTCATGTTTGTATTTTTCTTTTGACTTTATTTGTTCTTTGTAGGGTCATCTAAGCGGGCGTAAAGGGTGGAAGCATCGCATTGCATTGCAATTTCCAAACTCAGATCTGCATTTGTATTTGATTCAGCTTTCGCAAATTGTAGCCATAGGCAGGACGTTTTTCAACCACTGGAGAATATGAATAGGGGATGCCAAAATGTCAATAGCGATAGATGCAAGCACTGTAGGCGGGTGGCTAAAGGTGACATGGGGCAGAAAGATCTTGGACTACGGCTCCCAAATCATTAGATCCTGGAGCAGCCAAGCAAGCAACAGGCACCAATAATTGATGACAGCAGCTGATAGTTGCAACTGATGCCCGTTACTAGCAACATCATAGAACAATGGTGGTTAAGCGGCAACGGGAGAGATAAATTTTAATTTAATTTCAATTTTCCCTTTTGTATTGTTTACTTTTCAAAAGAAAGAAAAATTGCACAAATTTTTAATTTTAATTTTCGGTATTTTACTATGTTTTTTTATTTCTTATAATCCAAATAGAACCCTCCTAAAATTTAAATTAAATTTAAATTTTTAATATTTTTTTTGATTATTCTTATTATTATTTTTTTTCACATAGCCCTTTTTAGCTAAGACTATTCCTGAGTTTCCATACCCATACGGGAGACGCCTTGGGCGATAGTCTCCTAAAACGAGTTTTAGTGTGTCCAAAATTTATGCAACAACAGTATCATTTTTTCTTACATAACTTACATTATGGAATTAATATTTTTTTTACTATAGCTTCATCTCTCTCTTACTTTTTCTCTTTCTTTAATGGATTGAAATCTTTAATTCTTAATTTCTTCTTCTTGAAATTTCTGATTTCTTGAATTGTACTAATTTTATCTTTCTCTACCTCTAATGTTGCCTCTTGTTTCTTTTTGATTGGAAACATAAGCTTGTTCATTGGAATTATGACTTTTCCTAGCCTTCATTATTTGAAGAGTACAAGTATGAGCTCTCGATTCATCTATACTAAGCATGGTGAGGTCCTTAGGTAGCTTGATATTTTCCATTATATTTTCATATATTGGATCTATGACTAAATCTTGAATTAAATTTTGCACCATCTTTCTAGTAGAGAACCACATCCATATTCATTTATCCCTCTAATACTAATGTACATCTTAGAGAAGAAGCTTTCAACATCTTTATTTTTTTGGATTTCTAATGCATCAAATTCTTATTTATATTAGGTCTATTACATTTTTCTATTTTAATATTTTCTTTGTATCCAAGCTGGAGTGAATCCCACATATTGTTGACAATTCCATGAAGAGTATTCGTTAAGGATATAATGTCTAATATACTAGATAGGATCATGGTGGATGCTAAACTATGTTTTGAGGGAAAATCTTGTCATTTATATAACAAGAGGAGTGAATCCAAAATTAGGAATTACAATAGAATTATCATCATGAAGGGTAGAAGATCCTCCAACAAAATAGATGAACATCCAAATAATGAAGCTAACTAGGAACCAAACCATAAGAAGGATCATGTATCATCTTTGAAGGGAGAGAATCCCAACCTCATTTCCAATGAATTAAAAAGGCCCTAGGCATTCCTATAGGTAAATAAAACTAAAAACCAAAAAATAGTCATGCAAGAAACCATAAAGTTTATTTAAAATAGAGGATATGCATATCCAAAAAAGTAGAGTAACACATAATTTATGACCACTACATTGACTCATCTAGTAAGGCAATATGAGCTTTGAATGTTATCATCATGCATTCATAGATATTTTCCTACAAGTTAAAGTTTGTGAATGCTTTTGAGATGCATTTATAGGAATAGTTTAGGCACCTTTTACAAAAAGTGCAAGCATTCTACTTAAGTCAAATCTTCCAAAAAAAATTCATTCATAATGAAATTTTATGCAAGTGTTTTTGAATGATTGATCCTTTTGTAATCATTTCTCAACATTGAGCCTACTTCACATGTACATGATTTAACCTATATCCTTTGTAAATAGATAATCCTTGAAAAATTATGCCATAATTTCAGTCTCCTTATATCAAAGGATATACTAGAAGGTCATGGAAAAACCACATTGCTAGAGATTTTCTTAAATATGCACTGTATGATAGCTCACTACCAAGCAAATAAAATTATCTTTGATAAAAAATAAAACCTAAAAATAAGGACCAACCTACTGACTTTAATAAAGGATTTTCTACAAAGATATAAAATCCACAATTGGTTGTTTATTGAAGCAAAATGTAAGATATCTTCATTGCTTAAATTAAAGGATGGAACTATGTATTTTAAGAATGTCAAGAATTTTGGTGAATTTTTCATGTCTATTGTCATCATAAAAAACTATGGGAATTTTCCACTACCTCCTACTAAACCAATCCTTTACATGCATACCTAGACCTTGGCATAATAGGATGAGTGGTTTTCCCAATTATTTTGTAATGAATTTTCCTACCACAAGACCTTTGACTAGAATGTCTACTTCTTAAAATTCTTATAAACAATGTAAATGAAGGAAATTCCATCCTCTTTTAATGGTTTTTTAAATCTTCAAGCCTTTTGGTTAGGTAAGTCCATAGATTAGAATAGCATATCAAAAGATATAATGACTCATGTCTTGTCCACTTGTAATGAAATCTTCTAAGTAAACTTAGTAACCAAAATGAAGCTTTCCTCCTAAAGTCCTTAAGTTCATAATCACTTGTATGAATTGGGATAGCCTTCTTAATTGAAGCAATCAAATGAAGTGGGCAATGCTCCTCCCCATCATTCCAAAAAAAATTTCCATATTATTTGAATATTTTAAAATAAGAATTAGGCTAGGGAATTAAAAACTAGTGTGTTATAAATTATAATTCTTGAGAGGATAGACTGAGTTAAAGTTAGCTTACCTAAATACGATAGAAAATATCTATCCAAGAATTCAACTACTTTTGCATCTTTCCCAAAACTACCTTTCAACTATCAACTAATTTTCATCCACAAAATAGAGGCTATCCCAAATATGTAGCTCAAATTGATCCAACAGTACACCCAAAAATATGCCTAATACATTTAAATATTTTTTTTGGGAATACCATATGCAAAATCTCTCTCTTATTCCTATTGAATGACAAAATTCATCCAATGCCTAAGTCACTTTTCTAGCCTCAAGGATAAATGCCAAGAAGAAATTCATAATGGCATCTACCTATTGAAGAGTACAAATGTTCTAGGGAAATGGAAGCATAGTATTTAACTTTCTAATCCATCTATAGAGTCTATTGGAAAGATTATCAAGTGGATATGATGATAAAGAATTGCCTTGATAAAGGCCCCACCATGAGAAAAATTGCTAACATATCTATCCATTCATGAAAAAATTAAATATAACCATAGCCAGCATGAACCTAATTATCTCGTAAAATCCTCTATAAAACCTTAACTCCTACAAGATTAAAAGTGAGGCATTCAAGTCCATCTTATGATACACTTTTGATAAATCAAGTTTGATAAAGCAAATCTTCTATTTCTAAATGTAAGCCTAATGCAAAGTCTTATTTGTTGTAATGACACTATCAATAATATTCCTCCTAGAAATGAAATCTAATTAATCTACCTCAATGATATTAGGTAGTAACAACTCTAGGTAATTCATCATAGCTTGGAAAAAATTTTCAAAAACTATTGCAAAGACTTATAGGCCTATTATCACCTAGGGATTACAACTCCTCCTTCTTGAATAACAAGATAATGAAGGTATTATTTCAAGCTTTTGGAAAAGTAACATACTTGAATCCTACTTGGAAAAGGCCCTCAAAATCCCTTCCAGTGACATCCAAATATACTTTTATACATTCAAAGTTCCAACTGTCTAGCCTAGATCTCTTTTCACTCCATGCCTCAACCACCATTGAATGAATCACCTATTTAGAGAATCTTTTCTATTATAACCCATCTAAAAATGGAAACCAAATAGAAAATCATAACTTCCAATTGTCTAGGATTAATCTTTTATTCCAATCATATAGGTTGTAAAAATAGGTAATTGTAACCTAGAGATCCTTTTGGGCATTTAGGAAGTATTTTTTCAAGGATCTCTTTTGATTTCTCTTTTTTTTTTATTATATGAAAGTAGGTGGAATTTTGATCTTCTTTCTTTAGCAAGTTCACATTGGAGTGCTATGTCTAGGAGACCTCCTTCTCATGAGCCAAGATTCTCATTTATTTCTCTACTTCCACCAGATATTGCATAATGGAATCCTACTACAATAATTAATATATCTATCCTTAGATTTGTTTGTTTTTCTAAAATAGAAGATAATAAGTTTTTATTTTTATTATACAATATAAATTTATCTTAATAAAATATAGGAAATTTTCATATTGATGGGTAGTTGTAATATTATTTTGGCATACATACATACATATAGATGTATAATTTTTAAAGGTTTTTTGGTTGTTGCAACTATATTGTATTATTGTTAGTAAACTTTTCCTCATTTGCTACATATATATATATATATATATATATCCAAGGCATCTTTTAGAAATTTGTACCATAAAATAATCAATGTAATTTCAACCACAATTTCACTATTTTATTAGATATTCATCAAACATTTAGAAATTCATTAATCCATCAACAACATTTATCATTATTTACTTAATCTTGGAAGTTGAATAGTCAGAATTTGGGATATCTACTATTTTAATTATGACTTAGTTATTTTGAAATATTTTTTAGAAATTATAGATTTATTTAAAATATATAATAGGTGGCTACATTCAGTTTAAATTTCATCTAAATAGCTATTGCCATTTTGGAGATATTTACTCTTAAATTTGGTATATTTTTTTAGTACTAAAATTTTACCAAAATGAATAAAAACAAATGATTGGGTCATTTGTTCTTCCTATCAAAATGATTTGATGTGATTCTAAGTTTATTTGAAAGCTAATATCTTCTGAAAATTTTAGTTAAAATGTTAGTATTATAAACATACCAAGTTTTGAGATATTATCCTTCAAAATTTCCAAAAAAGTGTGGGATAATCTCTGATATAAGGAAATTTTGAAAATCAACAATTGTAGTAACTAATCTACAAACAAGGGTTTAATACCCTAGAAATTGGAAGAAATGAAAGTGTTGAAGACTTATCTATTATAATGTATGATAAATTATGAAAAATAGATGAATATGAATGTGGATATATCAATAGGAAAAGGATTTAGAAATTTTCTCAAGCTTTCTATATAGATCCAAGACTTGAAAATATGATAGGAAACATTACTCTTTCAAAGGATTTCACTATTCTTAGTATTAATGAATTAGTTGCTCAAGTTAGAATATTAAAATTATGAAGAATAACAAAGAATCTAATGAAGATGATTGAGCCTACATAACTAACCAAAGAGGAAGAGATAGATAAGAAACATTCAGAGGAAGAGAATGTTTCAATTATTAGAATAGAGATTAAGAAACAAAAATAGAAGAAAATTGTAATCAAAATACAAGAGGAAGAGGAAGAGGTTCATCTAGAGAAAGAGGAAAATTGAATCGATCTAGAAGATAAATATATGGTTAAGACTCAGTTTCATATTGTAACATTTTCAAAAGAAAAGTTCATACCATTGACCAATGCTAGACCAGAATTAGTTTTGAAAAAATACATGGACAAACATCACAAGTAGAACAAGATATTCTTGCATGATCTCAAAAGAATACTCAATAAGAAGAGCCAAGATATTATGTAGCGTTCAATTCAATGAAAGAAATAAACAAAGATTCTTGGATTGTAAATAGTGAATTCTCCAATCACATGACACCCTACAAAAATTATCTTATAAATTAGAAAATAAATAACAATCTTTGCAACATTAAAATTCGAGATGGAAACTACCTAGTCATACAAGGAATAGGAGATTATATAGTTAAATTAAATAATAGATAAAAAGTCACCATTTTATATATTCCTCAAAACAAATGTGAGACTTGCCTACAAGAAAAGCAAACATGTTCTCCTCACAAATCTTGCATGATAAGAAAGAAAAAATAATTTGATCTTTTATCCATGGATCTTGTTGTACCAATACCTAGTGTTTTAATAGGAGGAAAAATTTAATTCATGGTGATAATAGATGACTACTTGAGATACACTTGAACTTATAATTTGAAGCACAAGGATGAAGCCATCAAACAATTTAAAACTTTCCAAAACTAATTAAAAACTTCATAAATGTCAAGATTAAGGCCATTAGATTAGATAAAAGACATGAATTCATAAATAAATAATTTAATAAGTTCTATAAAGAAAACTATATCTTTCATTGGATCACATGTGGATATATCCTACAATCAAATGGAGTAACTAAAAGAAAGAATAGAATAATACAAGACATGATAAGGTGCTTACTAAAGCATGCATTACTACCTAACTAATATTGAAGTACGACTGTCATAGCTACTTATATTTCTAATTGAATCATCACCAAAATCAATGAAGATAGATCTTCACATGAAGTTCTATATAATAGAATTTCTAGCATGAGTGATACGAGGTTATTCAGGTTTCATTACTATGTAAATACCCCTAAATAATTCATTTACAAATCTAAGGATAGAGGAAGAAAATGCATCTATTTTGGTTATGATTCTCGCAATAGTGTCTATAGGTGCTACAACCAAATGAATAAAAAATGGCATGTTTTAAGAAATGTTCTATTTAATAAGAAAAAATTCCATATATTTTTTTTTTAAACAACAAGAGAAATAAGAAACATATCAAAGTTCAAAACCTTGGATTCAAAGAGACTATCCTTACACTCAATTGCTAGACATAGATTTTTAAAGAAGAATGACAAGATTTCATATTAATACAAATATGGCACATTTATCAGTCTCTAGTAAACCAACTACTGTTAATGAAGTCATGAAATTAAAAGTCTAAAAAGAATTCATGAACAAAGAGTATGATGCCTTTCTAAGAAATAACATATGATAATTAGTATACAAACCAAAACATAAAAAGGTTATTTATTGCAAGTAGTTCTATAAAATAAAGTATAATTGTAACATCCCATCCCTTGGTAAGGGAGAAATTGTACTATAATCATGTAATTAATCTTCAAAAGAAGGGGTGACTTGTTATAAGGAGTTGCAACTATTAACCGTACCCCTAGAGAATGGGTTTGACCTGTGGCATTCAAGGCTAGGCTTAGAGGTCATATTAGCATGGAGTTGTAGAGCCAATAAAAGGTGAGTGACAAGAGACAAGTGAAGTAGGACAAGAAGGAACTAATCACCCCTTCAGCTAGATAGCTGAACCATGGTGGTAGTGCTAGATTACCTCTAAGGTTGTAAATGTCATAGGAAGATAACCTAGATGACATTAGAGTGTATTATCTAAACATCAATAAAGCCTTTTCTTTGTTTTCCTTCCTACCTAGTTCCATGACTTAATATTACTTTTCAAGTTATATGAGCAATAGATTATATTTTTGTCATATTTTCACATATGAGATAGACTAACACAATGAATGATCATATTTTATTGACATCTAAGAACAATATGTCACATTTGTATATCAAAGAAAAATAAGATTCAGGAGAAAGTGGAAGAAATATATAGAAGAGAAAAAAGAGAGCACAACATATATATATATATATATATAGTGAATTTTATTAGTAATTTTAGAATGAAAATACATCAAGAAGAGGGATATGAAAATATATGAATGGGATACATCAAAAGAAGGGATATGAAAAAAGTGGAATGAGGGAAATTAGTTGCATAGTTTGAAGACCTTAAGAAGATGAATAAAAAAATTTGGCTAGGCCTCATGTTCCTCCTTCGTAGTGTCATCCCTATTGATTACCACCTAGCATTCAACCAAACAAACATATTGTTTTCTAATGTATTTTGGTGTCACTCTTTGTAGTAGCCTATGCCTCATCCACTTTCATAAGTTTACTTTCCAATAGATTCCCATGAAGGTTCTATTAGGCCATGTCTTCTAGTCATTCTTTCTCTTTCCTTTGCATACATAAGATAAAGGCTATGAGTGTAAAGATAATAATAAAAATAAAAATAGGAAGAAAAAGAGAAAACAATAATTACTTACATGAAGTCAATCATTCTAAATATAGTGGATGTGTTTACGATTCAACAAATAATGAGCCAAGAAAGTGATGCTCTCTAGTTCCCCTAAGAGTTGTTCTAGGTTCTTGACCACCTCTAGAACATCCTCAAGGGTAGCATTGAAGGAAGATGCAATACTAGCCTACACCAACTTGTAATATCCCTTGAAATTGGAAGATTTAGACTCCATGAAGTGGTATAGTTCTTCATAGATAGTGTAACATCTCATCCCTTGTTAAGGGTGGAAAAAATTGTAAACAATGTAATTAACCTTCTAATGAAGGGTCACCTCATTATGAGGAGTTATGACTATTCATGTATCCCTTGGAAAAGGGTTTGGCTTATGCCATTTAAGGTTGGGGTTAGAGGTCATGTTGGGCATGGAGTTGCGGAGCTTGGAGAGGTGAGTAATGGAAGCTAGGTGAAGTGGGACAAAAAGGAACTGATCACCCCTTTGGCAGGATAGCCTAACCATGGTGGTAGTGTCAAATTGCCTCTAAGGCTTAAGTGACATAGGAAGACAACCCAAAAGGGCATTACAGTACTCTCTTAATAATTTTTTCCATTTTTTCCTTGCTTAATTCTTTAGTATCAACTATTTATTTGCTAATTAATTTATTATTTAAGTGTTTATAATATTTCCGATATACTATCCACAATGAATATAATAAATTAGGCATTCGTATTTTTAGGACTCTGGGAATGGGTTATCACATTTGGTATCAAAGAAAACCATGATTCAAGAACCAAAGTGGAAGAAAAACCTTATTTTATTATTATCATAGAACCTAAGTACATTTAAGAAAAATAACAACATGGAGGAAAATATTATTTTATTTTATTATTAAGAAGAATAAAGAGGAAGTACATTGTAAACAAGGAAGAATAAAAAAAAGTAGAATGGGAAAATAAAGAATAGGGAAACTATAATTATTTGTTACAATTGAATGATTCAAAGAGATCTATAACTATTTTCAATTGGGATTCTCTCTCTTTAGTAGTAGCATCTACTTTTCTAAGAACTGCTTTACATTTGACTAGTCCATCACAAAACTGTTTGATATATTTAGTCATATGTTTTGCTGTAGCTACTGATTCCTCTTTTCTTTGAAGTTGAGTCTTCAAAATATCCATATGTATTGATCAATCATCTATCTCTTTTCCATTCATTTTCCTTTCTCTGTAGAAAAAAAATTTAAATTATGAGTTATGAACAAATCAACAAACCAAAAGGAGAAAAGAGAGAAAAAGTGAGAAAAAATATAATAATAAATAATACACACACACACACACATTACCTAAAATAAATCATTATCAATTTGAAAGAAACATGCATGAGTAGCTAGATGGCAAGCATAACATGTTGCGCTTTCCAACTCTCCTAAGATTTGTTCTAGATTTTTTACAACATCTAGAGCATCCTCAAGAATTGGATGCGAAAATGATGGAATTCCAACTTGTACTAAATTATAATCTAGCTTGAAATTACATAATTGTAACTCTTATAGATGATAGACATCCTCACGAATAGAATCAGGTTTGTTATTAGAGATTCGTTGATTAATGCACCGAAGAAGCATAAGTTCTTCTTCAGCAGCCACCACTATCTTTCCCATAGAATAAAAAGAACTAGGGATAGAGCAAGAAGAAACCACTGGAATAGATTCAGAAACTGTTGTTGGTGCTACCTGTAGAAGGGAACCTCTTCCAGGTGTCAAAGGATAAGAAGATATAAATGGTGATCTAGGTGATGGTGGAATAGGAGTCTGTGCAGAAGTAACACTTGCATCACCTCTATCCATCTCTTAGATAAAATATTGTCTCTTCATAGACCTCTACAACACAAAAAAAATTATTAACATCATACAAGAAAAGGAATAATGTATTCAAACTTTTAAATAATTAAAACCTACCTCCGGTTGCTTCCCCTTATCACATCTTGAACCATGTCGAGGAGTTGGTTGGGATTGTTGTTGAGCCTGTTGTTGGGGTGATTGTGTTATAACTATGGGACTACCAAAACTTTGCCCAGTACATTACCTCTCCAAAGGAAACTTATTAGAGAAAAAAAAAGAAAATATAAAAATATAAATAAGACATTAAACATAGTAAATTATATTTAAATATATATCTTGGGAGCAGAAATTGTGACCTGTTCTTGTGCTTGAACCATACCAAAGGTTGAAGTACCTAGATTGCACTGTTAAATACATAAAATAAAAATATAATTAACAAATAAGAAAATAATAAAAAAACATAAAAATACCTCAATAATTTCCTCCTGACTCTCAGTTTACTGTAAAGCTAGTTGACCTTTCTGGGTATCCATGATCATACTCCTTATAACCCTCTCATCTTCAAGAAATTTAGGGCACAATCAAGGATTGTAACAAGTAAAACATTTCTTAGGATGATCATAACTTAATATCATACAAATAATTAAAGGTATACAACATAGAGTATATGATTTTGAATAATGTTGTTGGGCAACAGAAATTTTGATCATAGCAATATACAAAGTAGAGAAATAAGACATCAACCAATCATAAACCCTACCAGTTATGGCATCATGAAGAATGAAAATAAAATAATAACTAACATTGGATTATTGTCTATACTATAGAACCTTACTACTAATGAATAAACATAAGTCAAAGTGAGCATCATTAATAAAATATTTACAAATGAATTAGTTTTTGTGAATGATGGAATCAGTAACATAATTGGATAATTCTATTTTACAAAAAGATTTAAATTATGGAGAATGAGTTGAAGGGATCAATGAACCCTCTCCTAGCTAAAAGCTTGGGACTACTTTGATATCAAAAGGAAGAATCATTACCACCCCAAAAACTAATTGAAAAATAGTACTTTTTTGATTATCATATTGCTCAAACCACTCTGAAAGAATACCTTTGCAATAGGAAAGTTTAAAAATTGGGAAAACCAATAAATCAGCCAACCTATATGTGGTAAGAAACTAAAAACCATCCTTCTCAAGAAACCTATGAACCTAATTGGAAGCAGTAAGGACATTATTTTGATGTAAAAAAATATTGTTAGGTAATAAAGAGCTACTACCTGAAGGGGCCTAAAGTGAAGTTTAATGTTTGGAAGCCATGAATTCTTTGTAATATAAAATCTTCAAGCTTCTTTGTAGACAATCTTTTGCTAGTTGTAATGCGTCAATCAACCTGCTTCTTATATTTATAATATAATCATAAAAATCTTAGTAAAAGCAAAGAGAAAGTATAACTTAAGATAACAAAAGATTTAATAAAATTTAACGCATATTTTTTTAAAAGAAAAAGCTAACATTTACTGTCTAGATTTTATGATTTTTAGGTTCATTAAAGTGAAGTTATCTAAATTTTAACATGAAGTACTATTCAAGATGATTCCAATGCTACTAATTTCATCAAAATTTGACTTAGGGTTTGGATGATATGATCATTCTCAGTTTACATGTAGTTTAAAATTTTGTCATTAAGCACACATGTCCTAGAGTAGAACTAGGATGGGTGACCTCTCAAGAAGTCTCAAAAAATGTAAAAATTAAGAAAACTTATGATGGCTATAAATTTTGAATTTAGAGTCTATTTTCAACTAAAAAAATCAATTCCAATAGATTTGAACCTTCCAGACTCAATGGAATATTTAGATGTAGCTTTTGGATTATAGAAATTTAGCTTTTAATTCATTGATTTAGGTCCCAAAAATAATTCGAATTTAGTGAGAAATCCATAATTGTTTCAACTTATTTCACAACTAACTAAATGATTTCAAACCCCATAAAAGAGCCATAGAGGTCAAGGATTCTCAACATACCTAATTTCTTCAACTTATTGATATTTAGAACCTAAAGAATAAATTGGAAAGAAATGGAAGCCCAAGTCAATGACCGAATAAATGCCCTTGAAGATCAAATTAATAAGATTATGGATGTTCAAAAAAAATTGGACACTCAAACTAAGGGCTTAGGACAAAGATGCAAAATATGTTTGAAGAAATTAAGAAATTTTCCCAAAATTTAGAGGATAAATGGCCTGAAGTACAAGGAAAGATGGATTCTTTTGCAGACTCCATCAAGCAATTAACTAAACATCTTATTCAACTTTCCAATTCTACCCATAGTCTACCTAAAGAACAACATCAAGATCAACCTCTCACTAGGAATCCACAACAAACACAACCTCCACCTATTAGTGGACAACATACTGAAATCCCCCTTATAGACTGTAGAACTGAAACTGAGGGTGAAGGATATGGGAACTAGCTTAATCTATCTAGAGAATCATTGACACAAGTTCATGCTAAGAAAGTAAAATTAGATCATTATGATGAAGCCCCTGGATCTAGTGCTAAGGTAAAGGATTGGCTTGATACAATGAAAAATTACTTTGATATGTTGAATTTGTCAAGCCATGAATGTCTAGAAGTTATCTCCTTGTATTTAAGAGGATTTGCAACAACATGGTGGAATGGGCTAAGATCTCAAGGTTTGATTACAAATTGGCTTAATTTTTATTGATATTTTGAACAAAAATTTGTTCCCAATTCTTTTCTCAAAGAGTGTAAAATGAGATTTGATTCCTTAAGGTTGTGAAAATGATTAGTATGTAAGTGACTGGGATGAGGGAGAATTAGCTTCAAAATTCATTGGAGTATTACATGCTTAATTACATCCCCAAACACGTGCCCATAACCCCAAAAATATTAATGAAGTACATAGAATTGCTAAGGATTATGAGGAATTGAATCATATATGAGTGATCCTTCGATAAGCAACTTTTCAACAAACCACTTTTTCACAAGAAATGGTAGAAGAGACACCAACAAAAAAAAGCTCGTTCAGGATTTGGATGTTTCTTTTGTGGTGAGGATCAACATAAATGAGATTACCCAAAATTTCAAGCAAAAATAAAAAGGACCAACCAAATAAAAAATCAAAAACCAAACCCAAACATGAACAAAAGATAAAATTCTAGCCACTACCATAGCCATCAAGAAGATATCTACATCAACTAAATTAGGTTTGCAAAAATTTCAATTTGCTTTATTGATTTTTGAAGGTTCAATTGAAGGTAAAAAAATTAAATTTTTTATTAATAGTGGTTCCAGTGATAATTTTATTTCTCCAAAGTTGATTAATTTATTGATATTAAGCCTCCCTTCCAAGCAAATTATTAAGATAGAATTGGTAGATGGAAAAACCATGAGCAAACATACTAGGTATGGGAAAATTAACTTTACCTTGTAAAATATGCCGTTCATTGATGAATTTTTTGAATTTGAACTAGGTGATGTTGATGCAATTTTAGGAATGTCTATCCTATAAAAATTTGATGTTACTACCCACTTTGGAACTCATATTTTAAAAGTCCCAACCACTAACGAAGTCAAGGTTCTGAGGGTAGGAACAACAAAGAAAATTCATATGATAACTATTAATCAAGCTAAAAGATTAGTCAAAAAAGGTGCTACAATGTTGGTTGTTAAAGTAATCTAACCTCAGAAATTTTCAAGTGTTGAGATTTCAAATGAACTTAAAGAATATAAAGATTTAGCATTTCGTGAAACTAGAGAACTACCTTAAAAAAACTGTTGAACATGTCATTGATATTTTTCCTAGTATAAAACCTATCTCAAAAGCTACTTATAGATTTTCTACTTTAGAATTAAGAGAATTAAAAGTACAATTAGGCCAATTATTGAAATAAGGAAAAATTAGACCTAGTGTATCACCTTGGGGTGCACCAGTTTTATTTATCAAAAAGAAAGGTGGCACTCTAAGATTATGCATCGATTACAAAGCATTGAATAAAGTAACGATTAAAAATACTTATATTATACCTAAAATTGATGATTTAGTTGATAAACTTACAGATGCATGTTATTTCTCAAAGATTGATTTAAAATCAGGTTATCACAAAATAAGGATTAAGGAGAAAGATATTGAGAAAACTGCGTTTAGAACCAGATATGGTTTATACAAATTTTTTGTGATGCTGTTTGGATTAACTAATGCACCTACAACATTTATGGCATTAATGAATAATATTTTTCATAAATATCTTGATCAATTTGTTATAGTGTTTATGGATGATACACTTATTTATTCTAAATTAAGAGAAGCGCATATCGAACATTTAAAAACTATAATGAAAATTCTTAAAGAACATCAATTAAAAGCTAAATTGAGTAAATGTGAACTCTTTAAGGAAGAATTTTCATACTTAGGTCATATAGTTTTCAAGAAAGGATTACAAGTAGATCTAGCAAAAATTAGTGCAATTTGGTATTGGCTTGAATTAAAAGATGTTATAGTAGTTTGAAGTTTCTTAGGGTTAGCCGATTTTTATCGATGTTTCAGTAAAGACTATTATACCTTGGTAGCCCCATTAACTGACCTTTTGCAGGAGAAATGTGAGTTCAAATTTGATGAAAAATGTAGGGAATATTTTCTTAGATTAAAGATGCTACTTACAACAACATGTATTTTGAGAATTCTAGATGAAGATCTACCATTTGAAGTATCCACGGATGCCTGTGAAATAGGAATCGGTGTAGTTCTTTCATAGGAAGATAAAGTGGTATGTGATGAATCTCATAAATTATGAGGAGTCAAGGTAAAATTACTTAACCCATGATTTAGAATTACTAGCAATTGTTCATGCTTTGAAATTTTGAAGACATTATCTTTGCAGAAAGAAGTTTGTACTAAAAACATATCACAAAAGTTTAGAATATTTGCAAAGTCAACCTATTTTGAATACTCATCAAAGGCGATGAATAGAATTATTAGTAGAATATGATTTTGAAATCAAATACATTCCCGACAAGAAAAATGTGGTAGCTGATGCCCTTAGTCAAATGTGGAATTTAATGATAGGTGTAGTAACAACTCCTATGGAAGAATAAATTAAGAAATAAATAAAAGAAGACCCTTACTTTAAAAATATTTTAACCAATATTTTTGATGAGCCTCAATACCAACTCACTTCTAATGGTCTATTGATGAAAGAACAAAGAGTATGCATACCAGAAGGAAATTGGAGATTAAGGTTGTTGTGTGAAGCACATGAAGTATTATATGCAGGACATCCAAGTTATATTAAGACCTATATGATAATTCAAAAATCCTATTTTTGGCCTGGAATGAAGAATGATGTGTCCGCATACATTAGAAATTGTTCGACATGTCAAACAATAAAAGTTGAATAGAGGAAACCTAGTGGATTTTTACAACCTTAGGAAGTTCCAACGTGGAAATGGGAAGATATCATTATGGATTTCATTGTGCGATTTCCAGTAACCAAAAAAGGAAATGACTCAATTTTCATAGTAGTTGATTTTCTATCAAAGATGGCACATTTTATAGTTTTGAAATCTACAAACATAGCAGAAGAAATAGTCCAAAAATTTGTACAAGAAATATTTCGATTACATAATTGTCCAAAATTTATCACTTTGGATAGAGATCTCAAATTCATATTTGAATTCTGAAAAAAATTCTTCAAAGAGCTTGGAACCCAATTGAAATTTAGCACAACTTATCACCCTAAAACTGATGGAAAAATTGAAAATGTGAATAGAATATTAGAAGATATCCTTTGAAGCTACATCAGGAGTAGAACAAAAACATGGGAGAATTATTTGCATTTGGTAGAATTTTTCTATAATAATAATTATCAAGGTTCCATACATCGAACACCATTTGAAGTAGTATATGGATGTAATTATTGTACACAATCAACTTGGGCAGATCCAACCTTAAGAGTGGAATGGAAGGAAGAAGAAATGAAAATAATGGAAAACATTGTCACAAGGGTTAAAAAAAATTTGCAAGCTACCCAAGATAAATATAAAGGATATGCAGATCAGCACTGACTTAAAAAAGAATTGCAAGTAGGTGATCAAGTATTATTAAGAGTAAAACCTACTAGAAGTTCTCTTAAATTGGGAAAATATACTAAATTAGCACCTAGATTTTATGGACCTTTTGAAATCTCTAAAATAATTGGTAAAGTAGCATATCAATTGAATCTTCCAGAAACCTTAAAAATTCATCCATTTTTTCATGTGATCTTGCTAAAGAAATTTCACAAAAATGATGCACCATATGTATTGGATTGGAATACTTTACCATTACAATCCAACACCATCTTTGAAGTAAAAGAAATTGCTATTAAAGAGAAAAAAATAAAGAAATTATGAAATAAAATTATCAACAATGTGCTTGTTCAATGGTTAAATTGTGAGTAATAGACTTGCGAAAATAAGGAGTTTATTTTAAATACTTACCCTCAACTTTTTGATCATCTAGATATTGAATGATATGTTGAATTTATTATGGATGTAATAAATTATGTTTATAAATTTTGATCTTTTATTTTTATAGATGATAATGAGGAAAATAAGGAAACTAAAGCTGAGGAGCATAACAATGAAGCAACCATTGAGTAGATGGATATTAAGGAAGTCCTTGAAAACAAGCTAGATGCTTAAGGGGGGTAGATTGTAACATCCTGTCCCTTGTTAAGGGTGGAAAAAATTGTAAATAATGTAATTAATCTTCTAAGGAAGAGGAACCTTGTTATGAGTAGTTATGACTATTCATGTATCTCTTTGGAAAGGGTTTGACCTATGTCATTTAAGGTTGAGGTTAGAGGTTGTGTCAGGCATGGAGTTGTAGAGCCTAGAGAGGCAAGTAATGGGAGCTGGGTGAAGTAGGACAAAAAGGGACTCATCACCCCTTTGGTAGGATAGCCTAACCATGGTGGCAGTGCCAAAATTGCCTCTAAGGCTTAAGTGGCATAGGAGGACAACCCAAAATGGCGTTACAGTACTCTTTTAATATAACTTTTTCCTTTTTTCATTACTTAATTCTTTAGTATTGATTATTTATTTGCTAATTAAATTACTCTTTAAGTGTTTACAATATTTTTGATATATTATCCATGATGAATATAATAAATTAGGCATTTGTATTCTTACAACATCTGGGAATGGGATGTCACAGATAGAGTAAGGTGTATTCCTCGTAATTCATTCACCAAGATTCCAAAGAAGAATAAGTTCTTCTTTAGTAGTAGCCACCATATATCCTATAGAAAAAGGAAAATCCATAATGATGATAGAAGGAATTATGCTAATAGACCTAGTAATTGAAGATGTTGGCATGACCTATGATAAAGTACCCTTTACAAGGATCACATGAGGAGATTTGAGTGATGGGGTTGAAGTTTGTTTGAAGTGAGATGTATGTGTGGTAGTATGATTTCCCAACCCTTTGATGAAGTACCCCTAACGTAGATATATCGTCAACATAAAGTGAATGTCACACAAGAAGAAGAAATAAAAGGAAAATATTCAAAGACTATATAATTAAATTTACCTCTGCTTTCTTTCCTTTATCTTTTTGTTTGATACTTAAAATTACCTTGCTACTAAAACCTTGGCCAGTACATTGTTTCTACTTAAAATTTTAAGAATTAGAAATAAAATATGAAATAAAAGGTAATAATCCAATAGGCTGAGCAATATTAAAAAGGAACAAGAAAAAAACCTTAGAAGTGAGCTCTATTGTCACCACATCCTTCCTTCTTGGAGTTGCCTTAGCTCCTTTAGGAGTTGTTTGAGCACCATCCACTAGTTTGCTCTACAGCCTAGATTACACTATTAATAAATATATAAAACATAATTAACAAATAGTTATAATTAAATATATATATATAATATCTCATTAGTTCCTTCTAGGTTACAAGACTACACAAGATCTCTTTGACCTTTCTTGGCACCTTCAATTTGACTCCTTATAATTCTCTCTTTCTCAAGAAACTTAGGATGTAGACTAGGATTGAAATAACTAAGATTATTGGTTCTAGCATTATAACATAAGATTAAGGTCATGATCATGGGTACACAACATATAGTGTAAAGTTTTTCTGGATTTTTCTTAGTGGCAGTAGCATGTTTCATGGTGCAACGTAAGGCAAAAAAACAAGATAATGACTAGTAATAAACCCTACCAATTATGGCACTATGGAGAATATAGATTGAATAGGAATTAACATAGGAATGATGTTGATTTCATAAATCCTTAGTATATATAAATTGACATAATTGAAAATTAATTTCATTAATAAAATAAATGGGGTAATATTGGTTTTAGTGGATAGTAGAGACATAAACATAATTAGACAACCCTCCTTAGCAAAATGCTTGAAACTTAGGAGAGAATATGGTAGGGATTAAAGGATTCTCCCCTAAGTGAAAATCTAAAACTAATCAAATATTAGCTAGAACAATCACTAATGGACCAAAAGTTATTTTTGAAAAAGAACTGTCACTTATATGATAGGCATTACATCATTATCTTATTAGACTCTTATAGTAAGATGTTTAAAAATAGGAAAGACAAGTAGCTCAAAAAATCTAGAGGTCATAAGATATTAAAACTCCTCAACTCCAAGTATGTTATGAATAAAATTATAAGTTGCAATACATTATTTTGATGAAAAATAATGGATGCTAATTTATGACTACTTGAGGGAGTAGAAGAAGCTTGAGGGGAGCACTTAGGAAGAGCCATGCTATCATGCTTTAAAAAATCTTCATTATCTCTAAAATCTCTACAACTGCTATACTAGAAGGACAAGCACTTCCTTTTCTTGTGGATTTAAAGAAAATCCAAAAACCTTAGTTGTAGAACAAACTAGAAAAAGAGGTAGTTAAAACTTATGATAACTAATAGCTAATTAGTAATTAATTAAAGATAATTATTAGTTTTTGTTATTTTTTGATTGATAGGTTGAGAAAGCTAGTGTTGTCATGAATTGAAGATATAGTGCTCTTTGAGATGATTTCAAGTGTACTAATTTCATTAAGATCTAATTTACTGAATGAGAGATACAACATTTCTCATTTTGCATGATATATATTAAAAATTAAAAATTATTTTTAAAATTTAAAAAGAAAAAAGAAATGGAAGGTTGTGGGTTCAAACCCCAACCCCAATATTATTTGAAAAAGTTTGAGGCACCATAGACCTATAAGGGTTGTGACCCATTATGTTGCACAACACTATGAGGACCACGTTGACCTCTGGGGGTGCATTAGCTTGTGAAAGTTGCATTTCTATATCAAGGTCATGTAGCCTTGAATCAAGCCATGCTAACCCATCAGGGCCATGCTTAGTAGTCAATGCTCACCTACTGTCACACCCTTACCATCTCTTATTCACCACTACTCTCATTACCCATCGTTGCCATTTCCCTTTGTTGTTGTTGCTACTAACTCTTTTGCCTACAACTCTTGCTACTCTGCAACATTCGCTACACTCTACCTTCTCATGCCATGCTCTCTTAAATCCTCATGTGTTGTCCAAACCCTCTACCTTGAATGATCATACTACCCTAGACGAAGGTAGCACTGGTTGTAGGGTTGCATAGCCACACAACTACAACATCTACCACCCTTAGCTTGTGATACCCTCACTCACATCATTCCTAGCATTTGTCATTGCTACCATATGCAAAATCCTCACCTCTACCATAGTGTGCTACATACATAAAACCCTCATGAACCACTGATGTGTGCACTACCATTTCTCATCACCAGATTTGGTACACCACTACTATTCCTTTAACCATTGTCCACCAATGTTGGGAAAAGCTACCTTCCGTAGTGCATCACAGACACTACTGGCACCTAGAAAAGTTACCTTTCTTACCATGGCGAGAATACCATTAGTGCCAAGAAAATATTTCTTCTCTAGTACCATGGACATCTCTAATGCTAAGAAAATCTACCTTTCCTTGCATGCCATGAACACCACCTGCACTAGGAACAATTGCCTCCATTGGCATCCATGAACACTACCAACATCGGGAAAAGGTAACTTCTCAAGAATCCATGGACATCGCTAGTGTCAGAAAATGTTGCCTCCCCCAATGTCCCATAAACATTACCAGTGCTTGAAAATGTTGGCTCCCCTAGCATGCCATAGACACTATCAACACTAGAAATGGTCTCCTTTCCTAGTATGTCGTAGACACCATTGGCACTAGAAAAGTTACCTCCTTTAGCACCCACAGATAGCATCAGTGCTAGAAAAAGCAACCTCTTGATGAGGAAAATTTTTTTATCAAATAAGAGAGAAATTCAAAAATATATATTAGTTGATAGGAAAAATTCAGAAAACATCAACATCATGTCATAA
This sequence comes from Gnetum montanum, assembly GCA_015680685.1. Classification (NCBI taxonomy): domain Eukaryota; kingdom Viridiplantae; phylum Streptophyta; class Gnetopsida; order Gnetales; family Gnetaceae; genus Gnetum; species Gnetum montanum. Next base: position 242,739 of record MNCI01033252.1, read on the forward strand.
AATTTAAATTTAAAAAGGTGAAGAAAAATTCCCAAAAAAAGGAATTTGACGCATTGTTAATAGCCAAGATAAAAATTTTGTAATTAGTATGCTTACTCTAGAGCAGTACTATGATGGGTGTCCTCTTGGAAGTAGTATTGGGATGGGTGACCTCTCAGGAAGTATTGAAAAACATGAAACTATTTTGAAACTTAAAATAACCACAAATTGTAATTTCAAAGTCTATTTTTAATGAAAGAAGAATCATTTCCTGCATATTTGAACATTTTGGACATAATGGATTGATGAGATTCAGCCTATAGAAAATGAAAATTTAGTTTTTTAAGTTGTTATCTAGGATTTTGAAACATGAAGAGCACTGTAAAGAACCTAACAAATAGAATAATCAAAGTCTTTAGTGGTCGGTTGGATGTTCATGAAGAGAAGATTCATTCATGGTGATTTAACCTTCTTTGGAACTAATTAAATATCATAAGATCCATAGAAAGGACCACAAAGTCCAAGGGATCACTAACCTACCTAGTTTCTTCAATCTACCACTATATGAAGCCTAGAGAGTACATTTGAGAACAATGTAGTCCCAAGTTGATAATCAAATGGATGTCCTTGAACAATACATTAATGAAATCAAAGGTATCCATGAGGAGATCTAACAATCAAACTAAGGGCTTGGGAAAATTATGTAAAATATGCTTGAAGAAATTAGGAAGTTATCTCAAAGTTCATAGGAAAAATGATCATAAGTACATGGAAAGATGGATTCATTTGCTAATTCCATCAAGCAGTTAATTGATCATTGGATCCAACCTTCTAACCAAATCCATTATCCATCTAGGGACCATTAACAAGATTAGAACCAAGACCAACCATCCCATAGGGATTAGTACATAAACTAGTCCCAAAATGTTGGATGTTATGGAACCAATATTCCATCATAAGACCAAAGAGTGGAACCTGAAGGTGAGGCTTATTGGAATTTTCAAAATGCATCCAGAGAATCATTAACTCATGTTAATGCCAAGAAATTATAATTGGATCATTATGATGGAGCTCCTGGATTTAGTGCCAAAGAAAAATATTGGCTTGACACCATGAAAAATTATTTTGATATGTTGAATCTATCAAGCCAAGAATGTTTAGAAGTAGTCTCCACATATCTAATAGGGCTTGCTACAACATGGTGGAATGGAGTAAGATCTTAAGGCTTGATTATAATTTGGCTTAACTTCTATTGAGATTTTGAACAAAACTTTTTACTAGATTCCTTTATTAAAAAGAACTTGATGGGATTTGATTCCTTAACATTAGGAAGACAATCTATGGAAGATTACTATAAGGAATTCTACAATCTCTCCTAGTATGTAAGCCACAAATATGAGGGAGAATTAGATTTAAAATTTATTAGTGGTGTGTGCACATAATACCAAAATAGTTAATGAAGTATATAGAATTGATAAGGATTATGATGAATTAAATCAAGTATGAGCTATCCTTTGATAAGCAATGGTAGAAGAGACGCCCACCAAGAAAACCCGATCCAAATGCTTTTCTTACCATGAAGATTTTTTCAAGCATGATTGTCCAAAATTATGATCAAGAATACAAATGAACAATCAAAATAGGAATAAAAAATCAAACTCAAATTTAGTTAAAGGAAAGATTCAAACCTTTATTACAACTATAGTGAATAACATTTTGACATTGACAAAATTAGGTTTGAGAAAATTTTAGTTTTCTTTACTAATTTTCAAAGTATCAATTAAGGGGAAAAAATTAAATTTTTGGTTGATAGTGGAGTAAGTGATAGTTTTATCTCATCAACTATATTTAATTCATTATATTTAACGTTACCTTCTAAGAAAGTTATTAGAATAGAACTTGCAAATGGAACGACAATGAGCACATGCATACCAAGTATGGAGAAATTACCTTTATCTTGCAAGATATCACTTTTGCTATTGAATTCTTGAATTCTGAATTAGGTGATGTTGATGTAATATTAGAAATGTATTTTATGCAAACATTTGATATTATCATCCACTTTGAAACTTGTGTTTTAAAAGTGCCAACCACTCATGGAGTTAGGGTTCTAAGGGAGGTAGGAACAATAATGAAAGTTCACATGATAACTAATAAGAAAGCTAAGATCTTAGTCAAAAAGGATGCTACTATGTTGGTATTAAAAGTAACTCAACCTCAAAAATCCTCTAACATTGATATTCCAAAAAAACTTGAAGAATAGAAAGTTTCAATATTTGATGAAACTAGGGAATTACCTCCAAAAAGAATTGTTGAACATGCCATTGATATTTTAACTAGTACACAACTAGTTTCAAAATCCCCTTATAGGTTTTCCACCTTAAAATTAAGGGAATTAAAAGTACAATTAGATTAGTTATTGGAAGAAGAAAATATTTGATCTAGTGTCTCACCTTGGGGGTCCACCAATCTTGTTTGATAAAAAGAAAGATGGTATATTAAGGTTATGCATTGTCTATAGGACACTAAATAAAGTGATGATTAAAAATACCTATTTGATCAAATTACTATACCATGTTATTTATCAATGATCAAATTAAAATCACATTATCACCAACTAAGAATTAAAGGAAAAGATATTAAAAAAACTACATTCATAACTAGTTATGGATTACGTGAGCTTGTGATGATGCCATTTGGATTAACCAACACACTTGCAACATTCATGGCATTAATAAATAATATCTTTTGAGTACCTTGATCAATTACTTATCGTATAGATCAATGACATACTTGTTTACTCTAAATCAAGAAAATAACATGTTAAACATTTAAAAATTACATTGGAAATCCTCAAGGAACATCAGTTAAAAGAAAAATTAAACAAATGTGAAGTTTTCAAAGAAGAAGTATCATACTTTGGTCATATTGTATCTATGAAAGGATTATAGATAGATCCAACCAAAGTAAGCATAGTTCATGATTAGCTAGAACTAAAAGATCCTATAGTAGTTCATAATTTCCTTTTGTAAGAAAAATGTTTGTTTAAGTTTGATGAAAGATGTAAGGAAGCTTTCCTCAAATTAAATATGCTACTCACAAAAATACCTATCCTCAAAATTCTAGATAAAGAAATACCATTTCAAGTATCTATAAGTGCATGTGTAGTAGGAATTGATGTAGTTCATTTACAAGTAGATAAAGTGGTATTTTTTGAATATCATAAATTATGAGGAGCTAAGGTAAATTAGTTAACCCATGATTTAGAATTGCTAGCAATTTTTCATGCTTTGAAATTTTGGAGACACTATATCTATGGAAAAATATCTATACTAAAAAAAATTCATAAAAGTCTAGAATACTAAATGAGACATCCCATCTTGAGCAACCAACAATGAAAATGGGTAGAAATATTGGATGAATATGATTTTGAGATTAAATATATTCCAAGAAAAAAATGTAGGGGTTCATGATCTTAGTCAAATGTGGAACTTGATGGTTGATCTTACCCCTATGGAAGAAGAAATTAAGGAACAAATAAAAGAAGATCATAACCAATATCTCTTTGAAGCCTTATTACCAACTTTTTTCTAATGGTCTATTGATGAAAGAATAGAGGGTATGCATACCAGAAGGAACTTGGAGACTTAAGCTATTTTCTAAAGCCCATGAAGTACCATATGTTGGGCATTGATTATATGTTAGAACTTATATGATGATATGTAAGTTTTATTTCTAGCCTAGAATGAAGAATGATGTATCCACATACATTAAAAATGGCCAAATCTACCAAAGAGTAAAAACTAAACAAAATAAACCAAGTGTATTATTATAGCCTTTGGAAGTCCAAACCTAGAAATGGGAAGATGTTACCATGGATGTCATTATGGGATTATTAGTTATCTAGAAAGAAAATGACTTAATCTTGGTGGTAGTTGATCTCCTATTGAATATGGCTTACTTTATATCTCTGAAATATACAAATATAGCTAAAGAGGTAGCCTAGAAATTTGTACAAGAAGTATTCCAATTACATGGGTGCCTAAAATCAATCACCTTGGATAAAGATTCTAAGTTCATATTCGAATTTTGGCAAAACTTCTTTAGGAAACTTGGGACCCAATTGAAATTTAGCACATTATACCACCTAGATATAGATGACAAAATAGAATGTATCAATCAATTACTAGAAGATATTCTATGAAGCTAATTTGGAAGTATATTGAAGACATAGGAGAATTACTTGCATCTAGCTAAAATTTCCTACAATAATAATTATCAAGAATCCATACATCAAACACCTTTTGAAGTTGTATATGGAAAAAATTATCATACATCACTAACTTGGGTAGATCGAACCTTAAGAACGAAGTTGTGGACCAATGTTGACTTAATAAGAAATTCAAAATCAAAGAATAAGTATTGCTGAGAGTGAAAAAAAGCCAAAGTTCCCTTAAGTTAGGAAAATAAACTAAGTTGATCCCAAGATATTGTGGATCCTTTAAAATCTCCAAAAGAATTAATGAAGTAGGATAACAATTAAATATTCCAACAACTTTAAGAATTCCTCTAGTCTTCCATGTAAGTCTACTGTAGAAGTTCCATGAAAATGACATGCCTTATGTGCCATATTGGAATACTTTACCCCTAAGATCCAATGCCAACTTCAAGGTCAAACCAATCACAATCAAGAATCATAGAACAAAGAAGCTTCATAATAAAACCATCAATGAAGTACTCATTTAATGATCAAATTATGATCAATAAACTTCAAAAAATAGGAAGTTTAGTATTAATACTTATTCTTAAATTTTTGATCATCATGATATTGAATGATAAATCACATTTATTCTCAATTAGTAAATTATATTTTGTAATTTATAGTATTTTTTTTCATATGATAATCAAGATAATAATGGAGCTGAAAATGAGGAACATAATGAGGAAGTAACTATAATGAGGAAGCAACTATATGTAAAGGAAGTGCTTGAGGATGAGATAAATGATTAAGGAAGTTAGATTGCAATGTCTTGTCCCTTCTTAAGAGAAGAATTTTACTATAATCATGTAATTGATCTTTAGTAGCCTTGTTATGAGGAGTTACGACTATTCATGGTATCCCTTAGGAATGGGTTTGACTTGTCGCATTTAAGGCTAAGCTTAGAGGTCATATTAGCATGGAGTTGTGGAGCCAATAAAAGACAAATGATGAGAACTAGATGAATTAGGACAATAATGAATTGATCACCCCTTCAGCTAGATAGCTAAACCATGGTGCTAGTGCTAGATTGCCTTTAAGGTCTTAAGTATGATAAGAAGATAACCTAGAAGCTGGTATTTTGTACTATCCAAACATCAATAAATTTTTTCCTTTGCTTTCCTTTTTTCTCAATTCCATGCTTCAATATTATTTTTCAAATTATATAACTAATCGACTATATTTCCATGCATGTGATGGACTAATGCAATGAATAATCATATTTTATTGACATCTCAGAATGGGATATCATACTAATGAAAAAGAAGAAGTTCCAATACATAAAGTAAGACTTGTAATAAGAGAATTCAAACAAAAGAAACACTTTGACCATGAAGAAATTTTTACACTAGTGGCCAAATTTGAAATCATCAAATCCATTCTTATTAGTTCAAAAGAACAACTTGCTAATTTACTAATAAAAAAAATTCTATCTCATAGGATCAAGTAACTTAATGAATATATAAAGGTTCAGAGCATGACAAAGAAAGAAGATAGCAAAGATAAAGAATGACGATTGCCTTCCACTCTAAGAAGGAGTTGTTGATTGTTTTAAGAGTAGATGACTATAATATTTTATTTTTCTTATATAATAGGAGTTTAACTTTATAAAATATAGAAAATTTTCATATTGATAAATAGTTTTATTGTTATTTTTCTTCAATCCATATACATATTTAATTTTTAAGTTTCTTTAGTCATTGGGACTATATTTTATTACTTCTAGTAAAGCTTGACTTTGCTCTTATATATATATATATATCCAAGGCATCTATTAGAAATTTTTATAATAGAATCATCAATATAATTTCAATAATAATTTCACTATTTCATTATGAATTCATCATACTTTTAGAAATTCATCAATTCATCAACACCATTCATCATTCTTTAATTAATCTTGGAAACTAAACAGTCAAAATTATGCATAATTCAATATTTTGACTATATCTCAATCATTTAGCAATATTTTTTCTATGATTATAGATTTATTGAAAAGCTAGAATAGTTGTATATGTTTGCTTAAAATTTCATCTCAATAGTTGTTGTAGTTTTAGAGATATTCACTTTAATATTTGGTATATTTTTTGAGTCCTAAAATTTTACAAAAATGAATGGTGATCAATGATTAGATCATTTCTCTATCATATCATAATAATTTGATGAAATTATAGATGTTTGAAAAAGATAATACCTTTGAGAAGATTCATTTAAAATGTTAGCATTAGAAAGGTAACAACTTTTGAGTTAATCTCTCTCACACTACACTACCAAAATTACCATGATTTTTGATAGGTTGGAAAGAACATACTATAATTTTAGCTTCTAGATATTTTTTCTAGTACTTTTGGATTCCAAATCATAGATAAATTCCTAAGATTTTAAAAAATATAAATTTTATAAGTATATTTGATGAAATGTATTTTGCATAGGCCCTAATATTAGAATTGTGATATCAAAGCACAAGTGGCAATATCAAATACCTGATATCTCAAGGTCTATTTTCACCTATAAATATGTGTGCTTCTACCATGTATTGGGTATCTTTTGATCATTTTTTAGGTAGACTCTTATAGTTTATTTCTGTAGTCCTAGAGAATAGTTAGTGAATGCCCACAATGTGAATTTGAGTCAATTGTATGACATCTTATTTGAGTGGCATTGAACTTAGACACAATCCATGAATGACAATAAGATCAAGATTGATTCATATTCATTGTAGCACTTTAACATAGAATAACTTTCCTTTCAATGCAATTTACTTTTCATGTACCTAGTTAATACTTACATTTCATGCAAATTAATCAATTGGCAGAATGAACGCAACTAGTTTTGAGTGTAAACATGTATTCGCTTGGTAATCCCAATAGCATTATTGTTTGGTTTGTCTAGTAGTGTAGTTCTTGGTAATCCCAGTAGTGGATAAATGGGGTTCAAACATTTATGGGAAGCTGGGAATGGACACTCATTGTTGTAGGCTAGTTTAGAATTTATTTTCTATCGTACATAGTTTAAATAATTAATTTTTTATTATCATTAGAAGTAGCATAAGGCCAAAAAAACATCAACAATCAGATGCCTAACTTTGAAATAAATCATGTGACAAAGCTACCACTAGTCCAAGTGGAGAGATAGCAAACTACAATCAAGACATAATGATCTAGATGCCACAACTAGTCCCATCCATGGAATTCATCTAGATCATGTGTGAATGCTTGTGATTTGTATGGTTGGGCGTAGGGGGTACCTACTACTCATCATTGGCATCATTGTTGGGGATGGTGCTTGTTATGTAGATTAGTTATAATATACATGATCATTGTAAAGGTATTAATGATCTATCTTTTAGAAAATTTAAATATTTTAAGTCACACATGTTAAAACCATGTCTTCTTCACATAGGATCAATAATGCATCATATGATGAAAACAATTGTAGAATAGATGATAGGATATATATTGAAGAGAATTGGAGTGAACAACCTCAATCAGGGGTTTCATATGCTCATTTCAATCCATACTACATGCAAGGAGTACATTCAACTGGTATAGGCAATCCTATAGGAGATGGAGAAAATCCTAGAACAAGAAGGGCCTAAAGGTCTAGGACCTCCTCTAAACCTAGAAGAGATAAATGAAGGAAGCATGAGGGACAATATAGGAGCCATGGTGATTCTCCTATTTTCTCATCTTCCTCTTCATCTTTAACGTTTAATTTTGATGAAGATGAATGTAGGTATAGAGCTCTTCTATGGGATAAAGATAAAGATAGAAATGGAACTGAAGGGAATCAAAGACATAAAAATGAGCATAGATAAAATCATCACAATAAGATGAATAGAAATATATATTATCACCATGACATGTCTGATACATATGAACCCTTGTTAGATACTAAGGGCTTGACACAGATTAGGAAGGCATTTCAAATAGCCCAAAGGCATCAAAGGGACAATTGTATGAAATGGCTTGATATGGACAACATTCCTAAATTTAAGGGGGCTATAATTCTTATCCACAACATCATTTACAAGCCTTCCATGATTCTTGTGTCTTGCAAAATATAGAACATAAGTGGAAAAAGCTTAAGCTCTTTCCTAGGATACTAGTTAACAAAGATGAAGTTGGTATAGATTGTTGGAACTAGATTTAATCCATCGATGGTCCATAATGCTGGAACTCTTCAATGAAAAATACCAAACATATGCAAGAGTGTCCAAATTGAGAAAAAAAATCCAAGGATGGAAGCAAGAAAATCACAAATCCTTGGATGTGGCCTTGGATAGATACTATTTTCTACTACATAAATGTCTAGGCCATGATTTCTCTCAAAAAGAGCTACTTTTCCACATCATAGATGGGCTTCATAGTGAAATAAGAGAGAACATTTGAATTTATGCCCAAGGTTAGCTATCTGAATTAATAGAAAATTAGATACAAAGCCTAATCAAGTGGCTATCAAAGGAAGAAGGAGAGCTATGTAAATAAGAGAATGTAGAGGAATATAATTGGGATCCAACTCTTCAAAAGAATGGGGTCCATATTTATGATTAGGAAAAAGAGGTAGCTCTTGCTAAGGTGATTTCATAATAAACCTTGGCAATGCAAAAGTATATCATTAGGCTTGTAGTAAGGATAGATAAGATATGGAAGTTGATGAATGAAAAAGTTACAACTTACTTAAAAACCATAGAGGAGAGAGTAACATAAAATGAATCAAGTGATCAAAATAAGAGGAGAAAAAAAACTAGGAAATAGGTAGGGATACTTATTGTCAAAAAGGAAAAATGGATATAGAAGAAGAGGCTATAGACTCAACCACAGAAAATGATGGTGGATATGACATCTGCCAATACGACCATCCAAAGGATTATTGCCTAGTTATGTTACATCTACATGAGTTTCGGGCTTTTTCTTTGAATTCCAAGTTTGTACAAAAGAAAATGCCTAGGAAATTACCTTAATCACAAGGTAATTATAGATAGTCCTACAACCAATCATACTATCCTAGTGGGACTTCTTACCAACCTCAACACAACTATCAGCCATAGTGGCAAAATGCATAGTTGTGGGAAAGTTCATCATCAAGCTAGCACTACCCTTATTGCCATATGAACCCATATAGATATTACATTTGATGAGTGGTTAGGTACCCCTACACTCAACCATATGAATATGAGCATGCATGCATGATCCAGTCGAACTCTGTAGATGAACTAGTTGTGGTATCTACATAGTTACATGTTGATCGTAGTTCTCTTTCTTCCCTCTTGGACTAGTATTTGCTTTTTCACATACGGTTTAGTCCAAAGTGAGGTGAATGATGGGATCCTAAACTAATGCTACTCCTAGAGATGATGGGGAACAATATTAATTAAGCTAATGGACAATGGAAAATGAAATCCATGCTAACTCTAAGTGCGATGAGCATCTGTCCTTAATCATCCGTATGCATCTTGGACCTCATGTACTAATCTTGGGATTACCAAGCGTACATTACTTAAGCACTCCTAGATATGCTACTGAGTTACCAAGTAGTTACACTTAAATATTTGTGATTAAGTCATACTTATTTCATGTTAATCAATAGGAAGTGTAAATGACAATAAAGGAAATATGAACTAAAAAGACAATGATAAATAATTAATAATTAAAGTAATTAAAAGCTAAATGAATGCTAAAATGATAGAGTAATCTCGATCTTTATTGCTAATCCTGTGCATGTCCAAGTACATCACACTTGAACAAAGGTTTTTTACAATTACAATAATCACATTGCAGGCATGCACTAGGGAAAGAACTAAAACTAATTGGAAACTGACAAAAAGACTCTACCCTAAGACTTACCAACTGCTACTCCATTTCTATGTTTCTGAATGTTGTATTTATAGGCCTACATAGGAATCGTGATATCATGTATTCGATATCATTATCTAGGATGTGATATCGTGTACCTGATATTAGGGCCTAGCAAACCACGGTTCATCATACCCCTATGACTAAATAACAACCTGTCCTCGAGTCAAAAAAATTGAGAACGAGTTTAATTGATTACAAAGTGGATAGGTATGACATTATTGACTAAATAGGAATTACTCATGCCATAGTATGGGATTGAACAAAACAAAATTGGGACACAAGAACAGAATTACAAAAGGAAAAATTTATTGGAACTCATGTGGTTCATGGTGGTGTTGGCTCCTCCATGGGTCTCTTTCCCTTATTTTATGCTCCAGGCTTTGGAAATGAATGTCTCTAAAGGATTTCCTGGAGCTTTTCTTCTTTGGTTCAGGGATCCTATGCCATCCATGCTGATGCTCCAATGTTTGATGGAGTCAACACCTCCCATGGGCACAATAGTTGCAGGAACATCTAATTGGCCTTAACATACCAAGCTGCAAATAATTGTCATTCCTCTTCATAGGCTCTGGCTTTATCCTTCCATTCTTGGTTGTTTATGAGCCATCAAGACAAATCTGCCATGACATCTTTCTATCCTTGGTAGTTGGTCTTGACCACCTCTAATTCAAAATTTGCTACTTCTAATCTCTGTAATGTTTTCTTGTGTTCAAGAAATTCTATTTCATATTTAGCGTAGGTGATTGCTCCTTGCTTCTCCAATTCTATTCTCAGACATCCTACTATCAACATGGCTAAGTTGGCATATTGTAGGTTTGCCAACTCCATGTACTCTATGAGATCTTGTATCTGCAAGTCCCAGCTTTTCAGTTCTGCTTGGTGGATGAAGGAATAAGTATTCAATATGGCCCACCAATTAGCATTTTAAGCATTGAGAGTATTAATATGGGCTCTGGACATATGGATTTCTTTTTCAATCAGCTATTTGTACATCCCCACTTGATCTCTGAAATACTCCTTGAGTTTCTCATGTCGCTTGTCCTCATTTTTCCATGCACTTATTTCAATTGTTGTCTTCTGGCAGATCGTGTGTACCTCCTCCATTGAGAGGGTTCTATTCTCTCTAGCCAAGCAATTCATATCTTGGTTAACCCTATTAATTTTTCTTGCAATTACTAAAAATTTTCCTTAAAAACATTCTTTATTTTTTCTACTATGGTCAACTGGAGATTTTCGGTAGCAAGGTGTTATTTTCTTCTTGTGAGGCTTTGAGTGCTTTGGCATGTGCATACATTTGAGCTTGTGCCTTGGAAGCATCCCAATTAGCCTTCTCTTTTTCCTCTGCTACTTTCTTATTCTCTTCCAAAAATTTAGTTAGCTACTCTATCTGAAAGGATTCTAGCTGGTCTATAGGGTTGAATTGGACTGGATCCCACTATGCAGCTTGCAAGGTGACAAACATTTCTTGGAGTCTTTTTAACTCCTCATCTACATGTTTAGCCCTAACCTTTGCCATAACTAGCTTTCCTTTTATAGAGATAAGGTTTGACTATGTTGCTATGACATCTTGAGGGATGTCAAACAAGGATGCCATCACTTGTCTTATCTATAGTAACTGATCTAGAACATCCTCATGATCTACAAGAGTCATTGAGGGATCGACCAAGGTTTGAGCATCATGTTCTCCTGTAAAATCTGTTGGTGGCACAACAAGAACATTAAATGATTCTTTGATGTCATCTATGACCACTTCTACTACTCTTGCTACATCCTAGTGCTACATGACCACTATTGTGGTGCCTTCAGAAGTTTCTAATTGCACTTGAAAAGATGTAGTGTTTCTAGAGATCTGTTGTAACTAATGTGATTCCCCTCCTCCTATTTGGATGGACACCTTACTCCATGTGTGATTAATTAAGACTATGGGTTGTACGACATCATCAATGACCTTGAAGATATTTTCTTCATCATGGCTTCCCCAACTAACTGATTCAGCGATGGCCTTGAGATGGCTCATTGACTATTGATAGTCCTATGGTGGTAGTGGCAGTTGGTCTTGCTAGCCTCTAGGCTATGTGCTGGGCCTTTCTTCCTATTGTTGACTAGGCCTTATGTCTGGAAGTTGGATAGGCCTTGTGGTTTAGGCGCAATGGGCCCCACCATCTATTCTTGCTTAGGCTCTAACGTCTCACCATAATTTTTCCTTGGGGCTAGTGGCTTCAATAATTCAGTAAATGAGGCATTTTGAGCATTTTTGGGGATGTCATTGGTGTACCCCATAATTCTAGAACATTGGCATAGCTTCCTAATTAGGTAGGGAAAAGGTAATGTGAAATTCCCTATCTTATGTTCTTCAAACTACCTTAAAATTTCTGTGAGATATAGATGGGGTAGGTTGGCATCAACCTTGATCATCAAGATGGAACTTCCTCTAGCTACATACGTGAAAATTATATTTAATCCTTTTGTTGAAAAAATGTAATATGTGCCAATTTTGAAGTAGATCCTCTCTTCAAGTGTGAGCTCTCCTTATGCTTTATCCTTGTCGTACGTCCTTTTTAACCATATCTTGCATGCATCTGCATTAGATCGCGTAGATAAGTGGGCAAAATTGGGCCCTATATTTAGAAGATTCAACACTTCTAAAATGGCCTTGCTAGAGAAATTACTTGAAATCCCACCAATATCAATGGTGGTGCCTTCTTCCTTATTGTGCCAAAATTAGTATGTCTCCTCCAGGTACCAATCACCACTCCTAGAAAGAACAGGCAACAATGGAGACCCTTTAAGTTGGTCTTTGATTTCATCAAGGGAAAATTCAATGAAAGGTCCAAAATTGAGTTACAAAATCACAACTACTGAAGTGGACCTTTCATGAATTGCTTGAACACATTCCAAAGACAACGTGAGATGTTGTCCCTATTCAAGTGCCATGCCATCTCCACCTTCAGCATGCCCCAATTTCATAGTAACAAGAGGTTCCTAATGAATGCTAAATGATTGTGCCTCCTACTCTACATGTTCTTTGAGAGATGCTTGGCCTCTGCCTCTCTTTGGCCATTTTGATGCATCCTAAGAGGGTCCTCCTTGTTATCCTCTTTTAGCGACTATCTGCAATCACAAGGGAAAAATTATCAGTAAGGCTATTTACAAAATTAGATTAATACCTTACTCATTGCCCTTAATAGATTCATTTCTTGCTTAGTGTGATTCTGAGTTAGAGATTTTCACAAAAATTCCCCTAAAAGTTTGCTATTGGGCCCAATTTTGATTAGGTGACTCCAACAAATAATTTTCATGGTCTGAGTGAAGAAAAAAAATTAATTTGGCAAACATTTTTAGCATTTTTAAGGGCACTTACAGTTACAATCATCACACTACGGGCATGCACTGGCTAAAGAACTAAAACTAACTAGAAACTAACAAAAAGACTCTACCCTATGACTTACTAACTACTACTCCATTTTTGTGTGCCTGAATGTTGTATTTATAGGCCTACATAGGAATCACAATATTGTGTATTTGATATCATTATCCATGCTACGAAATTGCATATCCGATATTGAAGATCCAATATTGGGGCCTCGCAAACCATGGTTCATCAATATTCAACAATATGTTTTCTTGGCTAGTTCTACTTCCTCTACCTCCAATCACTACTACCACTCTCCTGAATATCATCAACCCACAACATCTTCTATGGGAACACCACCTCAAGCCTCTTCCCCTCCATCATATCCTTAATATCCTCATACTTCCCTCCGTCACATGTCATCAACAATATCACAGGAAGGTTCAACACCAGAAAATCAATGAAGGAATGCCTCTTGTGCTATGAACAGACACAAAAATTAGAATGCTAGTAGATCTCAACCACAACCTTGGAAACATCCTTTCTTTAGGCTAGTTTCTTTACGCAAGCATAAAACTCATAGACGTACTAGCATATTAAAACTAACACAAGGCCAATTTGGTGCAACACCCTTCTTCTTTAGAATGATATCTCCTAACCATATGCAAAAGCCAACAACCATCACCACTCCAACACAAGACATAAAAGATAAACCTATCATTGTCGAGAGATAGAAAGATCCATGGATCATTAATGGTAAAGGGTGTAGCTGTGGGTCAGAAATTTAAAATATTAACACAACCCATAGCAAGGTTAAGGACTAAGTGTGTGAGTGAAAACAAGTCTACACAGTAGCCACTAAACCAGAGGACATTAAGTGGCTTGAAAATGAAAGTATAATTTTAAAAATGCATGGAAACAACTGATCCACGTATTAGTTCTAGACTTAAGAAAATGGACCAAACAGAGGACTTAGACATAGATATCTTACAATCTGATTATACACCAGAAGAGGATATTAAACATGGAGACCTGCAAATTAAAATAGAAAATTAAGAAGAAGAAGTAAACACATTTGGATCTCCCAAAATGGAAATACCTTTATGTCCTAATAATGATACATCTTCAAATGATCCAAAAAAGACTATAAACAATGTTAGATATGCTACCAGATGATTAATTAAATCAATAATGTTCATAGATGAAAAATTGGTGGTGTATAACTAAGGTATTGTGTAGTCCATCTCCCAAATGTGTGGCCATAAGATTAGTCTTGGCAAAGATGCTCCATCCTAGTTCAAGAACTAATAAGTGCTTTTTACTTTTTTATTTTGCAATTCTTTATCATTTTTCCATTTCTTTCAACATTTTTTAATTCTTAATATGTTTTCCATTTCTTAATATTTTTCTTTTATTTTCTTTATAATTTTATCTTTTCTCAAGTCATTTTATTTATGTTTATGAATGGATTTTATCTTTTTGTTAATAATATTACCAAGTCATTATTCAGAAGTCAACACTATGTGTTGGGTTTTTATGTTATGCTATCAAGATGATTGGGTAATTAATTGTATAAAGTAGTGAGACCACCTCATCCATACATCTAGTTCTCTAAATAAAGAGGTATTTTATCATGAAAGCAATTTGGTTCTTCTATCATGAAACTAAAATCAATCAATGATCATTGTACCTTGAAGGAAGAGAAAATGACCAAGTGGAAATGGCAAAGGATGTGACCTCAAAGGGACTTGTTGGGTTCTTTTTTTGACTTCCCTCATGTGGTTTATGACTCCTCTAGGAATGTATCATAACTCCTCCATTGACCAATAACAAGAAGCTAAGTCTTTGCATGGTATGCTTCCCATCTAAAATCATAAAAACATAAAATAAGAACATTCAAAGAAAAAAACAAAAACAAAAAAACAAAATTGGAATTTTAAAGCACACCCTTTAGACACAATAATGGGCTATAAGCACTAGTTATGAGACTAGAAAGACATGTTTCCCATACCTAAAGGCTCCCCTCTAACTAAGGCCCTTCCTTCCTTATCCTTTTTTCTCTTTTTGGAGTGATTATTGTTCTTTTGAGGTGGTTTTGGACTTATGGTGGTAGGTAGGAGGAAACACATCAATGAAAGGTCAGTATTAGTGATATGGACTTAGTTTGAAACTTGGATGGATAGGTATGTAGATCATTTTAATCACATTTGACATAAGAACCTATTGCAGACATGATAAAACACCTTACATCCCAATCTCTGCAACCTCTTCTAATCCCATTCCTTCATCTCATTATTGCATACAATTATGAGAATTTTGGTTTTTTGTAGTATAGTGTAACATCCCAAATATGGTAGTTATGTGTTGTTTGGAATAAATACATGATCTACATTTAACTTCTAGGGTACCCACAAACATCTATAGAAGTGGTTACATAAGGGCATTATGGTAGGAGCCTACTTTGAGGAAGACCTGCTTGCATAACTTTTGTTGATCATGGCTTTGAAATAACCTTCACATATTCTAGAACATTAGTGATGATTTCTCTGAATTTATGCATGCTTTTGGGACTACTTCTCAACAATTTTAAGTAATTTTTCCAACTTCTCTATCTTAATATCCTTCAACTTTCAAAAATTTTCTTGGCCATCTTTTGCATTGGACCTTTGGTTTTAATTGTTTGAAAATTTGTGCACTTCTAGAGTTATGCTTATTAGTCATGAGGGTGAGGGATGCTGATTTAGAAATTTTTGAAGTTTTTTCTAACATTCTATTTTTGAACATCATGGTGACTAATAGTAATTAATCAAAATAAGGTGAATAACTTGATGATTTTAGTTACCACATAGCCTTGGGCATAGTATGTTGTCATCACCTTATGCTTAAACACAAACTAAGGGATCCAAAAAGAGTTAATTATTAAGGAAAATTTACCAAAACTAATGTTGATCCTTTGGTGACTATAGATGATGCTAAAAGGGATGCCTAAGGAAGATTGTATTTTCCAGGCACAAAAAACGAAGCCAAGAGAGGGACAATGGAGGATATGCCCATGAATAAACAGTAGCACATATAGGATAATGACTTTAAAATCACATGATTGCTCAATCTATGGGATGATGAGAAGAAATTTCAGTCCATCCTTCAAGAATGTTTTGCATAACCAAAGAAGTATCAACATAACAATCAAGGTTGGAAGTTTTCCACCACTAGCAGCAACAAGAAGAATCATCTTCAACAAATTTTTGAAGACCTTTGCAATTTTCTAATCTTCAATGTCCATCTAGTCTTTTTGTTACTTTTTCATTTTTCCTACATCAACTCAAATAAAATTTTGTAATGTGGCACCCAAAGTCAGGTAGTAGTTAGAGTCAATCAATAATACCATACTTTCCTAATATTTTGTAAAAAAATTGTTCTTCTTTTTGTTCACTTGAGGATGAGTTTTTATTCAGTCATGAGGGTATGATAAATTGTATTTTATATAGGCCCCAATATCAAGGCACAAGTGGTGATATCAGATACCTGATATCATAGGGTTTGTTTTTGTCTATAAATACACATGCTTCCACTGTGTATCGGGCATCTTTTGGTCATTTTGTAGGTAGAATCTTATAGTTTTTTTCCATAGTCTTAGAGAATAGTTAGTGAGTGCCCACAATGTGAATCTAAATTAGTTATGCTATGTCTTATTCAAGTGGCATTGTACCTAGACACAATCCATGAATGACAATAAGATTGAGATTGATTCCTATTCATTGTAGCACTTTGACTTAGAATATATTTTCTTTCAATGTAATTTAATTTTATGTACTTAGTTAATATTTAAATTTTATGAAATTTAATAAATTGGTAGAATGCGTGTGACCAATTTGAAGAATAAACATGCATTTTCTTGGTAATCCTAGTAGTGTTATTGCTTGGTTCACCTAGTAGCATAGCACTTGGTAATCCTAGTAGTGGATACATGGGTTTAGGACATATATAGCAAGCTAGTAATGAATACATCACCACAGGCAAGTTTAGACTTTATTTTCTATTATACTTAGGTTAAATAATTAATTTTTTATTATCGTTAGGAGTAGCATAAGGCCAAAACAACATCAACAATCATATGCCTCACTTTGGAATAAACCAGACATGACAAAGCTACCATTAGTCTAAGTGGGAAGATAATGAACTATGATTAGGGCATAAAGATCTAGATTCCACAACTAGTTCCATCCATGGGATTTGACTGAATCATGTGTGAATGCCTGTGATTCATATGGTTGGATGTAGGAGGTACTCACTGCTCATTAGTATTCATTATGATATCAAAATAACCAAGAAATTATTTTGCTACCTGAAATTACTTTAGGATCTATCCCATCTTTTTTAAAGAAACTTGTTTCACTAGAATTCATGTTTGCCTCTACTACTAAGAGTAATATCATTGAGATACTACAAGCTTCTCTAACACTCCACAATATCTAGGACTAACCATTTCAATGTCTTAAATTTACTCTAACTCAATTTAAAAGCATTCTTTAGAAAGTCAAACATTCTTAAATTTAAAATTTAATTAATGAGAAGTCCTATTTTCCTATTTACAAATGATGGATTTATGAACTAAAAAATCCATGATGAGGCCTTTCCAACTGGATGGTGAATAATCCAAGATAACCTAGGGAGAAAGAACCAATTAAGATAAGATGTTATATACTTATTCTAAGGTGATAATAACTTTTAGATAAAACAACAAATGGAAATATTAAGCTCTCCCAAATATTCAATATTCTCCTAGCCATCAAAGAAAAGACTATTCATCTTCTTATTCATTTACTTAAAGCTTTCTTCCCACCACCTTATGAAATTCTAACCCCTACTGATCCTTCTAATCTCCAAGCACTAATACTCTTCTTTTGAACTCATGTTACTAGGAGCTAATAATAGGACCATAGAAACTTAAAATATTTAATCCTTACTCCATTATACTAACCATATTAGGAGAAAAATCCTACTATTAAAATTTAGATTATTTTTCCAAAGATAGATTAATCCTCTGCTAAAACCTTGGACCCTATCTAACTAGACTAGCAATCCCATAAAAAAACTTCTAATATTTTCAAAAACCAAGTTTTCTATGACTCCTTGAGACCAACACAATTTCAAGATAAAATACTCATGTTATTGAAATCATCTAAGTGATGTTATCCACTAGCATATCTTGTTCTATTGATGAATGTAGTACCAACACTAAAACTACCTCCTCTTCTTTGTTATGATTATCCTTGAACAAAAAATCTATTTTTCCTTGTCATCCATCAACAATATAATGAATAGTTTTCTTTCTTCAATCTTTCATACTTGATGCTTGACCAAATATAATCTAGGGTTTCAGATGAAGAATGATGTTGATCCATTTCATTAATCATGGTAGAGTAATTATTGAATTATGGTTCTTGATAAGTACTATCGATTAACATCATCTATTCCTAAATTTTGGGATCTAATTTATCTATTGAAGATTCGAAGTAAGTAGAATATGTACTGGCCAATGGGATTTCATGTTGAATTGATGGAAACATCTTCTTTAAATTAGGTTTATCTTCCAAGGATTCCTTTACACATTCATATTTTAAGAATTAATAAATTCTACTTCCAACTTTTGCATTGAAGTTTCCAAAAAGGAAAATTGGTGCTAGATTGGTATGTTTTAGTAATAACTTATTCTTCAAAATTTCCCCTATATGCTTAATCAAGTATGCTTCTTGCCATAGTCTAACATTTGGACATGTTGATTTGGCAATTAAATGTGTATTAACCCTACATACATATCTTTTTGATAACTAGATTCTTAGTATCAACGTCAAGGCTATGTGGCTTCTCCAAAATCTTGACCATTCTTTCTTTTCCATAACTTGAAGTTCTGGGATTTCAAAAATCAAATCTCCTAATATCTATTTAAATCATTGTAAAAAAACATGGCTTATTTATAAGCAATTGCATGATCATTCATATTGTGATTTCTATAATAGGCTAATCTATATGGCTCAAAAAGAAAAACTTCCATAAGAACCTTTTAGCTTATTGATGAGTGGCGAGATACCCCTACACTCAACCATATGAATACAAGCGTAGCACGCATGATCCAGTCAAACTCCGTAGACTAAGTGCCTACACGCCCATGGAACACTTAGGGTTAATCATTTTTTGTCTTCCCAGACTTACTTATAGTTGTCACGGTGTATGGTTAAGTAAGTCTGAAGTATATGGTTTTTATAGCTTTTTATGTTTTTGTCTCCTATGCTAACAAGGTGAAGGGTTGAGAAACTAATTACTAACTCTAACTAATGAACTAAGTCTAAATTAACCTAGCGTCAACATCCGTTCCCACTTATCATTCACACCTTGAACCAACGCAACTGTGGTTACCAAACACTAATCGTTGCTGGGATCACCACACGTAACACACGTGCTCGAAGCGGTCGTACTGAGGCACCTAACTAGGAGAGAAGGGTTGAGAGATAAAGCAGTAAATAACAGATAATAAATAGCAAGTAATAAATAACAGTAAATAAAATCCTAATTAGCCTATTCCATGCACTACAAGGTTTATCCAAGAAACTCATCTTTATTGTCGTACACAAACTTGTGTTCAAGTACAATGTTTGCTCGAATAAAGATCTGTTCACTTTAGGACTCCTACTACGGGCACAAGGAAAATATTCTATCTCTGGAGTGATCAATCTGCCAAAGTTTCCCTTCTATCTAGCCTAGGATGAGGAAACAAGGGAGAGCTGCCTCTTATTTATAGATATGATGGTGCACCGCGATATCGTGTACGTGATATCGTGGGGGAGGATGCGATATCGTGGCCCATGCGATATCACGTCCCATCACTTATAAATACCTTTGTATCCTATCTATTCTAGGTCTGGTTGAATTGGTATATGAATTACCATGACAAGACTTCTTGTAGGCACAAGACATCAACATCCAAATCTTGTAACTCATCTAAGATGTGTGGATATCGATACTCATGCTAGTGCAAGGTCCATGGTAGACATAGCAGATGTTGTTTCTCATTGGCTAGGGGTCTTACCAACACATTATATGTTGTCACTTTCATTCTCTTTATTAGATTCTCTCATGGATCATTATTTTTTATAGGTATCATACACCTTATCGAAATAAGATTATGACTCTTCATGTTGTTTTGCCATATGATTTGATTGCAAGATGAATTAATATACATCTTCTTGACCATTCTAGTTCATCAAGTAATTCTCCAACTAACCTTATTAGTAACAACAAGCCACATTACCTAGACTCTTTAGTGACCTTAGAATGCTATTTGGTAACAACTAACCTCTCTTAGAATACTAAGTCCAGTAGTGTAAATAATGACACACCATGGGTTAGTGATCTAAGACTATTGGTAGATGTTAAGAACTTAATCTTAAAGCCCAAAAGGTTAAATTTGTTAGTCTAATAATTAATTAATAAGCATAATTAGTTAGTCTAAGTTGTGGCCTTTTAAAGCACAATTTATGATATCATTGAATTATTGGATACCTAGATGAAAAATCTAACCTTAGTTTAAAAAAATGCAAAATATTGGAAATGACTATTCATATATGTTAGAAGGTCTTAAGGCACCATGTTGGGAAAGGACTGAAAACTAATTTTTGAAGTTTCATGGAGCAGATCTGACTTTAGCATCATGTCTGAAGTGTCCATCGAACACTGTAAACTGGAAAAATTTCTGATGAGTTTCTTGACGAAAGCAGCGGTGATGGTGGAGGCAACGGCGTTGACGAAAGCACAAACGACGCACATGGCGATGGTGGACGATGGTGAGGAATACGGCACAAAATGCGGTGAGGGTTTAGATGGTAGCGCGCAGTAACTACAACAATGAGTAGAGGCACGAGGGTTTCAGCAGGGCCAGGTGGAGAAGAATGGGTGGCATCGCGGTGGCAGCTGCAATGGCCCTAAACGGTGGGACAGCCATGGCCGGTGGGAGCGGGGTTAGGTACAGCACACAAGAACAGGGCAACGTTTTCTTGGCAAAGGCATAGCAGCAGTCAAGGTGTGAAGTAGCACAGAGCAATAGTAGCGGCGTTGGATGGGTGCCGGTGTCAAGGGCGGAGCAGCCCAATGTGGGCCTGGGCAACCCAATACGAGGCTGCACAGCCCCCATGCATGGCTGCGTAGCCTTCACAGGCCTGTGTGATCCTTGTAGTGCTAGCGTAGCCTGTAATTCAAACTGTGATTAGTAATTTTTTTATGTTTTTTGACAGAGGCTGCATGTTGCCGGGTGATGTAGCGGAGTCAGCGAGGACGAAGGCTGGAGGCGGGCAATGAGAAAGGGCTACGACGTAGGTGGCAGTGGTGGCTATGGCATGGCGCTGGTTGGATGCGTACTGGAGGACGTGGCTCTGAAGTAGGAGGCCTTGGCCTTGGAGAAACGCGGGCAGGAGGATGCAGCACACAGGATGAGCACGCGTAGCATGCTGCGCAGCCCTCAACGAGTCTGCGTGGCCTCTTTCCAGGGGCCTCCTGGTCCTTCCCAAGGGCCCTATGGTCCTCGGAAGAGCTTGTGCAGCCTCCAAGCTGTGAGGCCAAAATTTTATTTTATTTTACTTTTTTTAAAATTATTAAATTATATATATATATAGTGTGTAGATGTTATTTAGAGAAAGGATTGGATATGTGTGTTCAATTATTTTCTTTAACTTTTTAATATTATTTTATTCTACTTTGCCTCGATTGTTGACATGGTGGTTAGGCTAATGACAAAGTGTGAGTTCAGTTTGGGTAAAGCGAAATTCCAAGTTTGATTATCAATCCTAAAATTTTTACTTTTTTAAAAATAAATAATTTAATAATTTTTAGTTTAATAATTTAATAATTTATTATTTTCGTAATGCACGCATAACAAGAAAAATAAAATGACAATATCTCCCAAACCATAAGTTAGATTGGGATATTAGAATATTCTTAAGAAGTACTACATCGTGGATATGGCTTTATGATCCAAAAACTAAGTTGGATTTTTGTAAAAGTTTGAAAAGCCAAAAATAACCTATTTTGTCCAATTTACATCACTATGCTAATGTATAGGCAATAAGATAACTTCTAGATGACATGGATTTCAATTACAAATGATATATTGAACCTTAGACAAGAATATATAATACTTTAACCTTATAAATTGGCAAGTATGATGTAAGCTTGTTTTCTTGGATCATGGTTATACCCTAGCAAACAATTAAGAAGAAGATTATGATAACTTCATTCACTCATTATTGGTTCCCCTATGGGTCTATGGTAATAGCTCTTATTAGTTAAGTAAGAATAAGATAATCTTATGGATAGGTTAAGTTCCTTAAACTTTCAAATATCTAGATGTTATAGGGATTGGGTGTTTAGGAATGGTGGATTCCAAACAACATCAGATTGATTTATA
Source organism: Gnetum montanum (assembly GCA_015680685.1). Classification (NCBI taxonomy): domain Eukaryota; kingdom Viridiplantae; phylum Streptophyta; class Gnetopsida; order Gnetales; family Gnetaceae; genus Gnetum; species Gnetum montanum. The sequence continues at coordinate 265,643 of MNCI01033252.1, forward strand.
CCATGGTTACTACCCTTAGCTTTAGAAAGAAACTTAACAATGATCTTAATCAATTAATATTTCCAACATCATTACAAGATGGGTGAGTGTTACCTTAGCCAATGTAGCCTTGTCTTACCAACATCTCTTGCAATTGATGAATCTTGATGAGGCATAATTAGATCTTCTTCAATCAATGATGTCCATGAAAGAATTTTGTTGGTTGGTGGGATCTATGTCTCTTGTAGATTTATGATCCATTGTTTATGAAATCAATGGAAAGGTAACCTCTAGCTTACATAAATCATCTTAGATATGTGGTGCATCTGGTGATGATCCATGACACTCCCTTGGTTGTGGCTCCATGGTTCATCATCAAGTTGTAGTTGACCCATGGTTCTAAATGGCCCTTGGGTTGTGGTTTTCTCTAATACCAAATGTGACATCCCCTTTTTAGATGTCATGAAAAATGTCAAAGATACATTATATTAGATATTATGCATAAGAATATAACATAACAAACGCCAAATATATGTAACATTTGACATTAAGCATAAAGAAAATAATAGGAAAATTGTAGAAAAGAAGAAGAAGAATGATTTATTGATGTAGAATATTGTATCTAGATTACACTCTAAGAGTGTTCTTTAGGGTTTTCTTTCCTTGGTATCTATCCCTTAGAGGCAATCTAGAATTGCCACCACAATTAGGCCTACAACTTGCCAAAAAGGATGGCCAGTCCTCTTCCTATCCCACCTCACCTATCACTTGTTACTTGTCTTTACTAGCTCTACAACTCCATGCTAATATGAATTCTATACCTTAGGTCAAATCCACAAAGGTCACCTTAAGAGACACATCTATTATTACAACATGTTCTTTTGAGTCTCAATTATAACTTCCCTTTTCGGTCATGTTATGATAATGATAACACTTGTTATATAGAGGCATCATCTTTGTTATGTAGTAGCAAAATTTGGAAATGGGAACATTACATGTGACGTACATAAGTATCTAGCTTCCTACCAACAAAGACAACCTATGTAGGCACCATAAAAGTATATGACACATACTGATAAAGATAAGCCACATAAGTGTCTAGCTCCTTACCTAGAAGGATGACTTTTGTAAGTATTGCTAAGATTGTTAGAACATTAATGAGTGGCGAGGTACCCCTACACTCAACCATACAAAATGAGCGTTGCACACGCGATCTGGTCGAACTCCGCAGATGAGCTAGTTGTGGCACCTAGATAGTTGGCCTTAGGTCGCAGTTCGTTGTCTTCCCACCTGAACTAGTATTGCATTTGTCACGTATGGTTTAGTCCAGATGAGCTGTATGATGTGTTTCCTAATCTATGCTACTCCTGAAGGCAGTGGAAAATAATATTAACTAATCTAAGCTAGGAGGAAAAGCGGTAAGAAAATCTAATCTAGCCTAAGTGCGACGAGCAACTAATTCCTTGATCAACTGTACACATCTTGGACCTCGTGCCTGACTACCACTGGGACTACCAAGCGTAGATCATAGGTACGCCACTGGGATTACCAAGCGCAGATCCCAAATATGCCATTGGGTTACCAAGCGTAGATCCTAGCTACACCACTGGGCTACCAAGCAGTCACACTTAAATGCTCGTAATCAAGTCATACTCATTCCGCGTTCTAGGAGTTTAAGGGTGAGAGAGAGAAAATAGTAAATAACATTAAATAAATAACAAAAAAATAAATAACAAAGTGAATGCTGCAATGATGAAGTAATCTCGATCTTTATTGCCGGTCATGTGCATGTCCAAGTACGGCACACTCGAATAAAAACACCGTACAATTACATTCACCACACTGTGGGCAGACATGAGAAAAAATCTAACTCTGGAGGGATCAAACTGCCAGAGCTTCGCTACTCTAAAACTGGGATCCTTAAACAAGGGAGAGCCGTGTCTTATTTATAGATATGGTGGCGGACTGTGATATCGCGTACGCGATATCGTGGGGGATGCGATATCGCGTAAGCGATATTGCGGCCTATGCGAATCGCATCTCATCATACCCCCACGACTGAATAAAAACTCTTCCTCGAGTTACAAGGAGAACAAGCTTCATTGATTGCATAGTGGATAGGTATGGGATTATTAAATGGAAAAAGAAATGGACTAATGTCGCACTGTGGGAAGACACAACACAGAGAAAAAATACTACAACTACAAAAATGTGGAACTCATGTAGTTCCAGGTGGCAGTGGCTGCTCCATGGGTGCTTTCCCTTTGTCATGTGATCCAAGCTTGGAAGGTTGACGATGTTGAAGAATGGCCTGGAGCTTCTCCTCTTCGGTCTGAGGATCTTGTGCCGTCCATGCTAATGTTCCAATGTTTGATGGAGTCGGCACCTCCCATGGACAGGGTAGTTGCGGGAACATTTGATTAGCTTTGACGTACCACGCCACAAACACTTGTCGTTCCTCTTCATAGGCTCTAGCTTTGTATTTGTATTCTTGAAGATCTGTTAGCCATCGATCCAAGTCAGTTGCAACATATTTCTATCCTTGGTAGCTTTCTTTTACCACCGCAAGTTCAGAATTTGCGACATCTAGTTTCTCAGCCAACTTCTTTCGCTCTGCAAATTTTGCTTCATATTTGATATGGGTGGAAGCTACCTGCTACTCGAGATCTGACCTCGGGCATCCTACTATTAACATGACCAAGTTGGCATATCTAAGGTTTGCCAACTCCATGTACTCTATCAAGTCTTGGATCTGCAGGTCCCGGTTCCTAATTTCTGCTTGGTGGGCGAAGGCATAAGTGTCCAATATGGCCCTCCAATCAGTGTGCTGAGCACTGATGTTATTGATTTGATCCTTGGCCATATGGATCTCCTTCTCTAGGATTTGTTTGTACATCCCCACCTGATCACAGAAATGCTCCTTCAGCTTCTCGTGTCGTTTAGCCTCATTCTGCCATGCGTTGATCTCAATGGCTGATTTTTGTCAAATAGCGCATACCTCCTCCATTGAGAGGGTTTGATTTTCTCTGGCTAAATGGCTTACATCTTGGTTGACCCGAATGAACTGTTCTCGCAACTGATGAAAGTGTTCATTGAGAACATTCTTTTATTTCTCCACAGAAGTCAACCGAAGGTTATCAACAACCAACTGCTTGTTCTCTTCTTCTAAGGCCCTGAGTGCCTTAAGATGCACATGAGTTTGTGCTTGAGCTGCGGAGGCATCCCAAGTGGCCGTCTCCTTTTCTCCTACCACCTTATTAATTTTTGTAATTAACTTTGTTAATTTCTTGATTCTAAAGTTTTCTAGCTAGTCTACGAGAACAAATTACAAAGGATCCTACTATGCTGCTTGTAAGGCTACGAGCTGCTTTTGTAGTTTCTGCACTTCAGCTTCACCTGCTCGGCCCTTACTTCGGATATGACTAGCTTCCCCTTTGTGGAAATGAGGTCTGATTGAATTGCTGTTACATCTTGGGGGATGTCAAACAGAGACATCAAAACTTTTCCTGTTTGAAGCAATCTATCCAGTGCATCCTCATGTTCCGTAGGAGTCATTGAGGTTCCGGAAAGAGTTTAAGCATCCCGTGCTCCTGAAAGATCTGCTAGTGGCACAACAGGTACATTGAAAGATTCTTTGATGTGGTCAGCAACCACTTCAGTAGCTTCTGCAGCATCCTGGTGTTGCATGAACACCACAGTGGCCCCTTCACCAGTCTCTAACTGCACTTGAAAAGATGCTGCATTTCCTAAGATCTATTGTGACCATCTGCTTTCCCCTCCTCCTGTTTGGATGGATAATTCACCCCTTGTGCGATCTAACGAAATAGTAGGCTAGTCGGCATCATCGATGACGTGGAAGAGATTTGCGTCATCATGACTTCCCCAACTAACCATCTCGATGATGGCCCTAAGATGGCTTATCGACGGTCTGTAGTCTTGCAGTGGCGGTGGCTAATCCTGGCCTGTGCTGGGTCCTGCTTCTTGTTGTTAGCTGGGACCTATGGCTAGAGGTTAACTAGGTCCTACAAGTTGAGTTGCAGGTGATCTAGTCATCTATTCTTCTTCTTCATCTGGTCCCAACTCTTTGCCAGTGCTCTTTCTTGGAGCTGGTGCCTTTAATAATTTAGCATAAGAAGCATTTTGGGCCTTTCGGAGGATGTCATTTGTGTATCCCTGAATGCCAGCCCATCGGCACATTTTTCTAATAAGGCAAGGAAAAGGCAACGCCATCTTCCCTGACTTCCATTCTTTGAATTGCCTTAGGATCTATGTCAAATATAGATGGGGAAGGTTGGCATTAACCTTTCCCATCAACACAGCACATCCTCTTGCTGCATACGTTGATATTCTTTTCAAACCTTTTGTGGGGAAGAGGTGATAGGTTCCAATTTTGAAATAAACCCACTCTTCCATCGTCAGCTCACCAAAAGCTTTATCTCTACCATAAGCCTTCTCTAACCAATCCTTTCGCACATCAGGTTTCGATCGAGTAGATAACCGAGCAACATGGGGGCCTGAATTCGGAAGGTTTAACACTTCTGAAATCGCCTGCATAGAAAAGTCTACAGTCACACCACAAATGTTAACCATGGTGCCTTGCTCCTTATTGTGCCAGAACAAGTATGTTTCACCTATGTACCAAGCACCGCCCTCAGAGAGGAAAAGCCATAAGGGAGACCCTTTAAGGTGATCCCTAACAGCCTTAGGAGCAAACTCTGCAAAAGGTTCAAAGTTAAGCTCCGCGATCACTGCAGCAATTGTGGACTTCGTATGGATAGCCTGAACACATTCCGGGGGCAATGTGAGTTGTTGTCCCGGTTCAGGCGCAGCAACAGCTCCTCTTTCTGCTTGCTCGGACCGTCCTATAGGAGGTTCTTCTTGATGGATGCTAAATGATTACACCTCCTATTCTGCATGTTGTCTGTCAGGGACTCGTCTTCCACCTCTCCAAGGTTGTTTTGCTTCACCTTGAGCAGGACCCTCTCATTGAGCACGTTTCGGGGCCATCTGCAATCACACGGGCCAAACGTTAGTAAGGTTATTTTCAAAGTTAATTTATACCTTACTACATGCCTTTAATTAAAGATCTTATGTTATTCTGTGATTGTGCCCAAAAATTATAACAATGGGTCTTATGACTTAGGTGGATTTCATTTTAATCTCCTAGTGTACCTAAGGCCATATGATTTTTGGCACAATTTTTCTAAGTGTTAGTATTAATTACCCTAATTGATGTCCTTTGGGCGATGAAAAATTTCAAAAAAGTTAGGCACTTTTCGGTAAGTGTCCCTCCCCCATGACTAAACTGAACACTTTGGGTTCAAGCAGGTTTAAACAGAATTAAAATCGGAGCACCAGCACGTGAAATATGAGTGAAAAAGAGAGGGTCACGCAATCGAAAGTCATAGAGAAAAATTTCAAAAATTCCCCTCGTGTAAATGACAAAATGATGCTAAGTGTTGCGGCGTGGGTTCTTATTTATAGGTAAATAGGACACGATATCGCGTATGCAATATCACGTGGGACATGATATCACGTACGCGATATCTCATCCCTAGTGATGTGGGACACATGGAAAATGCCAAATTTTTAATGATTTTCTTGAAATTAATGGTGTAAGTGAGGACATGGGCAAGCATGAAGATATCCTAGGGTAATGTGATTAATTCGAGAGGCATGCTTAATGATAATGATGTGAATTTGAGCAACTAAAAATTTGGTAGTTATGAAGAAAAGGGAATGTAATGGTACATTGGAACGTTAAAATTTTGAGGGTTAATAAAAGGGAAGGAAAATGATGAAATTTTAAGCTGAGGATAAGAAATTATGTGTTTGAACTGAAGAATTAATGAAGATTACAACAAAATTACACAAGTGGATCCTCTCCAAAGCAGGTTTCAACCTATTATGCCCTTGTGTAATCACACTTAAAGTGTCCATGGGCACTAGAAGGGTTAATTGTAATCTGCACTAACTCCACAAAACACACACATGTAAATATCACTGAAATGAGATGAAAATTCTATGCTACGTGGAACACGAGCTACAATTACACAAATAGTGAGAGGAGACGAAGTAGAGAAGGGATTGTAGAGATTGGGATATGAGGTAACTGACCCAAGGCATAATGAATCCTGCGTGTAAAGCATGATTAGGGTGTCATTAACTTGTCGTTCCAAGATTAGGACTAAGTCCATCCTTCTAATTAGTGACATCGCATTGTTTCATCCCATGATGAACAACTATGAGAGTACCATAACAACAAGGCGTACGATCACTTGACGTTTAGTACAAGGGAGGAGTGATTTTTGTTTTATGGCACTTCTTTTTCTTTTTTTTTCTTCTTTTCTTTTTTCTTTTTTCACTTTATTAAATCTAGAGAAGCCGCCAACCCTCAGGCATGGGTACACGTCTTTCTAGTGGAACCCCCTAGAATAGCTTTTGATTTTCAAGTTCCCTTTTGATTACTCTTACTCCCATTTTTCATTAGATCTATAAGGATCTTAGTACAACCATATTGCATGATAACTCCCACAGACGTCACCAAAGAGGATCCGAAAGTCCCTTTGATGTCACACCCTAATCATTCCCTCTTGGTCCATCCTTCTTCATTCTAGGTACAATGAACATAAAATTAATTTTAAGTTTAGAAATTTCAAGAATATCACTGTACCCTCGAATAGAACCTCTTTATTTATAGAGTGGATGAGTGGGTGTAATGGGCTCACTATTCTAAATAATTGACCACTCATAACCTAATAACATAAAACACATCTCAACCAATAATCCACATGAGTGTTTTATTCGTAGATGAGATTACTTACAAAAAATTGAAAAAGACAAACACACAAACACACAAAAAGATAAAAAGATAAAACAAAAAGTTGAAAAATGAAAAACTGGAAAATAAAAAGTTGAAAAATTAAAGAAATTGAAAAATATTTATTAATCCTGCTTGTCATTGAAATGGGGGTTATCCCCCATAACTAAACAGTTGAGTATGGCAAGGATTAATAAATGGGAAATGAGGATCCTTGCATATTGGAAATATTGAAACTAGTCCATACTTATCACCTTGGATTTCACACACTTTATAATAAACACGGTGGGGCACTTCATACGATGTAGTTCCTGGATAACGAGTTGACTAGCTATGATATTTAGGATCATTAGATGGTATGCAAGGATTGGGCTGATGCCTCCCNTATTTAGGATCATTAGATGGTATGCAAGGATTGGGCTGATGCCTCCCATGGTTGTGTTCATTGGGCCATATGGTTGTTGGAGTGTTAGTTGGTGGCCTTGATGAAGTTACATGAGGCGTTGGGTTCAAAGGTAAGGGTGCACCACATTGTTGGACTTGTGCTGAGTTGGAAGATGCAGTGGCCTCTGAATTGTGTTGTCCCTTCCTACAGCCGTGTTTAAAGAAAGGATGCCTTTGATGTTGAGCAGGCTTTTCACTGCTGTTAGTAGTAGCAACACAAGTGTTGTTTATGGGTTGCGGTGGTACAAACACCTTAGGAACAGTTGGTGGCATTGTGGAAGGAGGGAAAGGATGAGAATGTTGAAAGTTAGGAGGGATGTAAGGTGCACAAGGTGGTGGTTTTGTTGGAGGTATGGGTTGATAGTATTGTGGAGAATGGTATTTTGGTGAGATAAAGTGTGGTGGCCCAGTTGAAGAAACAGGGTGTTGAATGTCATAAGCGTTTGGATTCGGAAAATATGAAGGGTGCCTCCAGTCTAAGGGTGGATTCCTCCATGACTAGGATTGTTGCCACTGTGATCGAACACAGTATCTTTGTACGAACTCTGGATGTAACGTGTTTCCCCAATGCTCATGTAGATGTAACAAGATTTGGAATTGGCCTTTAGGGTGATTGTACAGGCATATGTTGCATTCGTATGTAGGATTGGCAGTTGAGCACTTATTCCCTTCATTCTTTCTTTTCGAATGTCTAATGTTTTGTCCTGCTTCTTGGGTTGTCAAAACTCTATCTCCAATGATGTTGATATATTCTCCACACTTTTGATTCATCCATTCCAACATCTTATTGATCTTTGCCTCGGCTTCTTCTAACNTTGCCCAGCATCGTATTGAATTTGGTTTTAACAATTTGTACCATACTTTTGCTTGGTCAACGAGTGTCATAGGAAAGAGCTTCAATTTTTTCCAACTATTATCAATGTTATTCCATGTGCAGGCATCATAGAAGGCTAGTAAATGTTGATGCGGATCTAAGTCATAGCCTCCTAAAAATTTGGAAAACTTATTTAAATCAAGCCTGGGTAGACAGCTCTCTTTACAATGTCTACGTGAGATTCGAATGGCCTCTTGTATTTGTGTTAGGCTTGTAGTGGCCAGTGGGGGTTCATCGTCATCGAGTAAGTTAGGCTTTCATGCATTGTGATGATGTTGTTTTTGTTCATGCTTATAGGAAACTCCCACTTTAGGTTGTATACTCCAATATTCATCGTCATATAGCTCATTGGTTCTCCAATGAACTTCCTCACTAAGTGTGGCTTTATTATCATCTTGTAGGAGAGGCATTGTCGTGTGTGAATTATGTGACTTTTTAATTACTTCTTCTTCCTAAGAAATATATCTTTAAGTTCTTTACAGCAACCTCGTATGATATAACTAATCTAGATAACTAGCACCATCCTTGGCAATGGCGCCAATGATGAGTGGTGAGGTACCCCTACACTCAACGATACGAAATGAGCGTCGCATGCACGATCTAGTCGAACTCCACAGATGGACTAGTTGTGGCACCTAGATAGTTAGCCTTAGGTTGCAGTTCGCTGTCTTCCCACCTAAACTAGTATTGCATTTGTCACATATGATTTAGTCCAAATGAGGTGTATGATGTGTTTTCTAATCTATGCTACTCCTGAAGGTAGTGGAAAATAATATTAACTAATCTAAGCTAGGAGGAAAAGGAGTAAGAAAATCTAATCTAGCCTAAGTGCGACGAGCAACCGATTCCTTGATCAACTGTACACATCTTGGACCTTGTGCCTGACTACCATTGGGAGTACCAAGCGTAGATCCTAGGTACGCCACTGGGATTACCAAGCATAGATCCCAAATATGCCACTGGGTTTCCAAGAGTAGATCCTAGCTACACCACTAGGCTACCAAGCAGTCACACTTAAATGCTCGTAATCAAGTCATACTCGTTCTGCGTTCTAGGAGTTTAAGGATGAGAGAGAGAAAATAGTAAATAACATTAAATAAATAACAAAAAAAATAAATAACAAAGTGAATGCTACAATGATGAAGTAATCTCGATCTTTATTGCTGGTCATGTGCGTGTCCAAGTACGGCACACTCGAATATAAACACCGTACAATTACATTCACCACACTGGGGGCAGACGTGAGAAAAAATCTAACTCTGGAGGGATCAAACTGCCAGAGCTTCACTACTCTAAAANTCTCATAAAACATCCATTGAGAAAGATGACATGCATAGGCATTGCTAACTCAAATACAAAGCCAAATAATCCAAATACCAAAATATAATATACAATCTTACCAATAATCCTTAGATGATGGTAAAATGTATCCAAATAACTTAACAAAGCTAAAGGTGGATATAAAACCAAGATTCTAAAATGGTGAAAATTGATAAGACCAAAAATATAGGATCTAATGATTGATTATAAAAGTTATGAAATTTTAAAAAATAAAATCTAAGCTTATAGAGGTTATTCTAAGTTGCTAAAATTCTATAAATATCATCTATTTTTTTCATACTTTCAAGCATTCCAAAATTACTAGACACTATATTTTTCTCTTTTTTGTTCATTTTTCATTGCTTAGAGGTTGGGGATTACTTTATAAAAGTTATTTGATTTTTCATGTGAATTAAAATATGACATTAGAATTCATCACAACCTAGATTGCAATGAACTAGTAAGGGCTTCTTTGAGTCCATACTAGCATGTTGAGAAACCTTGTCTACTAAACCATTATCATCTAACATTATTTTGGGGGTCAAAAATATGAATTACAAATCAAAACCCTAGTTCTCCAACTAAAAAAGTTGTCATAATAAAAAAGAAATAAAAACAAGATAAAATAAAGTCCAAACAGTGCCTAAAATTCCATGCATGATAATAAATCTTAGAAATATATTAGAACTCAAAAAAATATGAAGAAAATAATCAAATTAGAACATTAGGCATTTCAAAAAATAGTTGTAAACAAGAAAAATATTGGCTACAATGTATGCATAGGAAAGAAAAATATCAAAAACACATAAATTAGAGCAATGTACGAAATTATCCTACCTAAAATGATAGTGCTATAACTAGAAAGCTTTGAATGGTTGTGATCTTCCAAATAGGATTCAAACTCTAGAAAAAATTATAGGTCAATGATTGAATTTAAGAGAAACCTAAAACAAGGTCAAAAACTAAGCTCTTATTAGAATCTTGGTTGATAACATATATTTAAATATAGTTGTTCTTCAAACAAATAGGGTTTCCTTTCTAGTTCATATTCCAAATGTTGGTAAAGTAATTTAATGATCTCTCATGAAATGATTACATGGTATTTATGCTTGAAAGTGTCTGGCTTCATTTGGAAAAAAGTGTAACATACAGAAAAATTAAAAATCAAAAGAAAAATTAATTTCTAAAAAAAAATAAACATAATATTGTAACATGGGTTAGTGCCCAACATTGGTCTAATGGATACCTCTCTAATAATAGCTAGTAGCTATGTCCTAAGCCCAATCTAATAAAAAGTCTAAGATTAATTAATAACTAATAACTAATGAAGGTAGTATAAAAAGGTCCTCTAAAACATAACCTAAAATAGAATTAAAAACTAGAAAAATGTAATATATAAATTTAGAAAAATACAAATTAATCCAAATAAACCATGCTACAACTAATGTAGTACCTCATATACCAATAATCCATCCAATGCCTAATAACTATTTACTCAAAACTCAAATAAAAGAGGTTAGTATGCATAAGTTAAATTAAAATAAAAATTAAAATAATAAATATAGTATAAAATATTTAAAATAAAAAAATTAAAATTAAAGAAAAAGTAAAAATTAAACTTTAAAATATATTAAAATAATAGACAACTAAAAACAAGATAACAAGGCACATAACTCAAACCATATGAGCATAGGTAACAAAAGAAAAAAATTAATAAAGCATAAGACATAGGCTTATCCAATAAGACATGAAGGATTTAAATCATAAACATACAAAGGGGTAAGGGATATCTAAGATAGGAGTGTTATATGCTTTCCCCCTTGAGAATCTTCATCCTAAAATATTTCAAGATGTGAGCTATACAAATCCTTCTCTATTTTCCATGTTGCTTCCTAAGCTTTATATCTTTCTTAAATAACCTTCATCATCAAAATAGCCTTAACTTTTAATCTTCTCTTCATCCTCTCTACAATATTAACTAGCCACTCTTTAAAGCTAACATTAGATTGAAGGTGAACCTCCTACTAATGTATCTTATGACTCAAATCTATAACATACTTCCTCAACATAAAAATATAAAATACATCATGAATTGATTGCAATTGCTATGGAAGATCAAGATGATAAGCAAATTTTCCAATTTTTCTCAAGATAAAAAATAGATCAATGTAATGAGAAGCTAAATTTCCTTCTATTAAACCTCATAATTCCTTTAAAATGTGAAACTTCAAAGAGAACTTAATCACAAACATTGAACTACTAACATCATCTCTTATTGTTGGTATACTTTATATATCTTTCTTGAGTTATTCATAATATTTCTATAATAATCTTAATATACTCTATAGCCTCTTCAATTATATCTATTATGGTCATCTATCTATCCTCTATAGATTTCTAGTAGTAACATATATGGAAAGGTCTGTCATACAACACTTCATAAGATGTTTCTTTCAAGATAGCCTAATAACTATTGATATAAGAAAACTCTTCCAAAGGAAGAATTTTATCCCAACTATTTCTATATTCTAAAGCATAAGCTTGAAGTATATTTTCTAAAATTTGATTCATTCTCTCGATTTGACTATTATTCTAAGGATGATACACTTCTAACCATTAAGTAGCTCCTATCTCATGACAGTTGGCACATACACCTTGTTCTTAAATCTTAATAAGCTAAATGATAATTCTTCTAAAGAAATATTTGTTATCTTTTTCTAATACCAAGAATATGAAATATGCTAAGAACTTATTTCATCCTTTAAACTAGATAAGATAGTAAGATTGTAAATCTCTCCATCTATCCTACTCAATGCATCTGTAACCTTATTTCCTTTGCCTAGATAATACTGCACATTGAAATCAAAATCTACTAGCATATTTACCCATCATCACTATCTCATGTTTAGCTATGGTTGATCCATAATGTACCATAAGCTTGTATGATTTGTTTAAAATTTTATCCATTCTCTATACAAGTAATATCTCTAAATATTAAGAGGAAAGGTAATGGAACCAAGCTATAAATCATTAGTTGGATATCTAGTGTTATGAGATTTTAGCTTTCTAGATGCACAAGCCACATCTTATCATCTTACATGAGAATTCCTTCTAAACCTTTACCTAAAGTATAGGTACAAACATCATAATCCTTACTAAGAACTGGTGAGATTAATATAGGTGTCAAAATTAATATTTATTTCATCTCAAAATCCTTCTAACAAACATCTTATTAATAGAAAACACAATCCTTCCTAAGGAACTTATATAGAGGTATAAAAATCTTAGAAAACCCCTTTACAAATCTCTTGTAATAACCTAATATATCCAAGAAACGTCTAACTTCATTTATCATTTTTGGAATCGATTACTACTTAATTAGTGTTATCTTAGAAGAATCCATAACTATACCTACTTGAAATATCACATAACCAAGGAACTATATCTCTTTGTTCCAAAAATCATAGTTAGAAGCATGAGCATATAACTATTATTTTTTCAAAGTCTAAAATACTATTCTTAATTGATTCTTGTGTTCTTTTTTCTTCCTTAGAGTAAATTAAACTGTCATCAATGAAGATAATGATAAATTAATCTAGGTAAAAATGTAATGCGCTATTTATAATGTATATGAAACCTACTAGTAGATTAGTGAGTCTAAAGAGCATGACTAATAACTTATTGTGTTTATATCTTATCTTGAAATCTATCTTAAATACATCCTCCTCTTGTAACATAACTTAATAATGATCATACCTCAAATCAATCATACAAAACACCTGAGCTTCTTTTAATTAATTAAACAAATCATCAATCCTAGGTGAAGGATATTGATTCCTAACTATCATCTAGTTTAGTTGTCTATAATCTATACACAACCTCAAATTGTCATCCTTATTCTTAATAAAGAGCACTAGTGCACCTCATAGTGAAACACTTGGTTATATTATAACTTTGTCTAAAAAATCTTGAATTTTTATTTTAAGCTCTACTAGGTTTACTGAAGACATCTAATGATGGGCTTGGGAATTTGGTTAAGTTTCAATCTTAAGTGTAATCTCAAACTCAATCTTTCTATGAAGAAATTTAGGGAGTTCTTTCTTAAACACATCTAATAACTCTTAAAAAATTAGAATATAATCTCTCTTATACTTATGCTCTTTGTTCACTTAGATCAGGAAATAGTTATGAACTCACTTTAGCCATTTTTTAAGTTTCTTAGCTATCACCAAGTCAAACTTAATGTCTCTTGGATTTTCAAATTGTAACATATTTTCCAATTATAGAAATAAGAATGAGAGCCTTGTTATTGTAATATAAACATCCTTCATTATTAGCCACCTAGTTCATCCTAAGAATCAGATCATATTTTCTAAGTCTCATCATTATTAGATCCATACACAATGTTTTATCTTTTATTATCACTTTAGTTGAGGGCAACATATTAGAAAATATGATACCAAAAGAATGAGTTGTATAAACTACTAGGAGAGAACACATGGTTGAATGCTCAAGTTGTAAATAGGTCACAATTCTAGGTTCTACAAAAGAATCACTATCTCTAGGATCTAACAAAACTAAGAAATAAGTTCCATCAATATTATCTATTATACCCATGACAATGTGAGATTTCTCATTCAAAGATTGATTTGTCAAGGTTTAAATGGTTCCTTTGTGTTCTAAATTCTCATTCTTAATAACCTTCTTTCTCCATAAGTTATTTACTCCATCAATCTTATTCTATACTGCTTTGTTAGGGCACTTCCACTGTCTATGTTCTAGCTTACCACAAGAAGTACATTTTGGACACTAATGCTTGTAGTGTCTAGCCTATCCATAGATAAGGCACTTGATAGAATGGCTGAACATCTTGCTAATTCCTTCAAAGATCCTAGCTTACTTAAAGTTTCTACATTTAGTCATGGGCTGAGGTCTCCTGTTGTTTTGATATGGTTTGTTTTCTTGCTCAATCCTCTAATCCACTCAATTTCCAACATCTTAGTATGAATTTCCTCACACTTAGTAAATCTAAGGAGTGCCAAGCCTACATAAATATGCTCAATTAGTCCATAAAAAAAATGGTTAGTCATCTTTTCCTCATCATCTTATAGGTGAGAAATAAACTACATCAACTAGAGAAACTTCACATCATACTTAGAAACAGTGAGATTGTCTTAATTCAAATTAGATAACTCCTTGGCCTTGGCCTTCTAAAATCTTTGAATTTATATCTTCATTTAAAAGATCTAATAAATTCAACCTAGTTTACTTATATATGCTCCCATTCTTTACCAACTCTAGTTTCTTTCCACTAATGGTAAGCTAAACCCTTAACTTTATGGACAATGAAATGCGTTTGTTGCATCAAAGTGCAATCTATAAGCTGGAAAGCTTCTTCAACCTCATGTAACCACTCCAATGCTACTAAAATATCTTACGAATCATTAAAATTTAAAAATTTTGTCCTTATAAACTACTCCATGAATGCTTTCCAATGGAGCTTTTACACCAATGGTTGAGCTATCATGTTGATGTTGTCCATCATTCATCACATTTGACTGATTTTGACTCCTTAAATGATTCTACATATCATATATTAGATCATTTTGAGAGACTTTCCCATTGGGTTGATTAGGATTTACCTTATTTAGGGCCTCTCTAGCTCTTATTGGTGGCATGCCTACATCACAAATCTTAGAATACTTATCAAACCTTCAACTCTTATACCAACTTGTAACACCATGCTAACTAGGCTTAGGCTAGAAGTGCATTACCTAAAAAATAACGTAGATATATAGAAAAATATAAGGTTCTAGTTAAGAAAAATGTTGAATACTAAGAAAACTTATATTAAAAAACCATTAGGCATCCATGAAAATAGGGCCATAGGGGTAGAAAACACTAAGGAAAAAGGATGAAAACATTGCAAAATGTGAAAATAGGCTCATGTGTGCAAAATATAGCCTATCCACTAATACAAATAGTTCATAGTCCTATGTTCCAAGCCAAAAATAGCATTGATAAGCTACCAAAAAAATACATTGGAATAATATATAAAAATTACTAATAAAAAATAGTTAAAATTAGTCAATGCTACTAAAATAAAATTTGTAACCAAGTTAGGCATGTACTAAGGATAGGAAAAATGTAGACAAATCCTCACAAAAAATTACATAGTATATAAACTTAGCTAAACATTATAATTTGGAAGAAAAATAACTACTAACTTACAACATAATGGCTAAAGTAAAAAATGCACTAGACAAGAATCTAAGCATTAGATTCTCCATCTAACTCCTTACACAACTAACTAAATCACTTCGAAGGAAACAAAACATAAAGGGAATTGTTCCTAATATTTAGTAGAATATTATGATATGTGTCCTCATGTGGACCATCAATTTTGATAAGATCCTCATAACTCTCATAATATTTCGTCCATTTTCATAATATCTCATCATCTATTCTCAATTCTTATATTCTCACAATTATTAGGTTATGTCTCCTATTTTTAGAAGCATTTTAATTACATATATTTATGTTTAAGTAATATCTATTTTGGAAGTGTAATTAAAAGTATTTGATGTTGTGATTCTATAATGAAAGTAATGATTTCATCCATTCATTATCATAAAATAATTACATGTTAGAGGATTTGAATTACTCATATTTAATCAATGTTTCATGTTGATTTGTGGAAGTTGTGAGGAACTTATTTGCAAATTTTCATGATCTTACCCTTTTCTAATTACTTTAAAGGCATTTGAATGTTATAAGTCTAATTGGCATTGGAGATTGATAGATGCTACATTGTCACATAGTTCTAAATATTTCAATTCTAAATCTAAGCCCTTTGAGGGTAGAGGTATTCTTAGTTTCTCATAATAATATCATTCTCACATGTTTTAGAGGTTTAAGTTATGAATTATTGTTAGATATCATCTATAATTCATTGCATGTTTAGTCCAAGATGTTTGTTATGATCTCTAATCTACCTTGGTCTTGAGATTAAAGTTTGAAATAAGAAAAATAATTCTCAAGGAGACTTTTGAGGAGTATTTAGATGCACTCAAAAATACATACAATGGTAGTGACCCAAATAGGAAAATGAAGAACCTCAAAGTTGGACTTAAGTTTAAAAACATGAAGGTGTTGAAATGTAAGCCACCTAATCACTTTCTTGGAAGGTTCAAATTGTAACTTAGAAACATTAATGATTACAATTGTAATCATTGCATGAAGCATAAGGTAAAAAAAGTTAATGTCTATGCTTTATGATAATTATAGATTCACAAAATTTATTGATAAATCTATCAAAAATAAAAGATCTTTCCTTGTATACCATTGAAGAATTGACTACAAGTTTGAAGGTCCTTGAAGAGTTAAAGAGCAATTCATCATCTAGAGAAGAGAATGCCTTTGTTGTTCAAAAGCCTCAATCATTAAGAGAAAGGGCTAGTGCAAGAAGAGAAAAAGGAACCACAAACTTCTAAAGATGATACACTTCATTTCATGATCAAATAATTTCATTTCAAGATCAAAGGACACAAAATTTTAGAGGTGGATATTAAAGAGATAAGAGTAATGTAAGAGGAAAAGATGCTTTTAAAGAAGGAAGATCAAATTTACAATTATTTCAACCAAGAGGTATTCATGATACACCATCCTCATTGATTCCATGGTGTAAATATTACAACAAGAAGGTTTATTATTAAAACATTGATATTAGAATATGAATCTTCAAAATTTTACAATTAGAGATAAATTTTAGTCCAATCAAGGAGGTGATTAATTAGGCCAAGCTCAAGACAAGGGAAAGTAAGATAATAATGGAAATGGTAACTCTAATTTTGATGAATTTTATATGTCTAAATAAATCAATTATACTACATTGATTATAGATAGTGGGTGTAGCAATCACATGACATGAAATTGAGATTATTTTGCTAAATTCAAGAAGGATTTCAATAGGCTCAATTACAATTGGTGATAGAGTCTTTATCAAAATTCAAGATATTGGTATGGTTATAATTAAACTTGATGATGAAAGCTTTGTGAATGTTCATGATGTTTTCTTGGTTTCTCAAATTATCAAATTCATTGTTATCTATTGGCCATGTGCAAGGGAAAACAAGGGTGTATTTGAGAATAATGTTTACATCATTTCAAATTATAGAATAATGATTGCTAAAATTTTCATGTTAGAAAAATTATATTTATTATTTTTGAATTATGAAATTAAATGGAGATGAATAGAACTGAGTCAAGAATGAGTTGGTAATGGTTTAGCATTAGAGGCTTGGTCATGTCTCTTATCAAAATTTGGTTAAAATGGTAAAAAATTAGGCAGATATTAACATCAAATTTTGTGAGATACCACAAGAATCATGGGAAACATTTAGGAAGGTCAACTAAAATATTCTTCCACACTCTTGAATCATTAAAGGAAGGAGCATGCTTTTGAAGCTTTTGCACATGAATATTATGGATCCAATGCCCACTATTGGATATGGTGAAGGAAAGTATTTCTTGATCATTATGCATGATTTCTCTAAATATGCATGGTCCTATATTCTCCATATTTTTTGTGAATATAAACCATATTTTTTTGATCCTACTCTTTATTTCAAGCATAGTAATGAAGGCATGATCATGATTTTTTTGTATGTTGATGCCTTGGTATTTTTATAAAATTCTAAAAAATTAGTCATTAATTTTAATAATGCCATAATAAATGAATTTAATATGAAGTTCTTAGGATTTGTTAAATACTTTCTTAGAATTTCAATAGATCAATATGATGGATTTATTAAAATGCATCAAAAAAAATTTTAAAAGAATTATTAAGAAACATGATCTAAAAGATGCAAGGATTGCTACTACACCATTGCTCCCAAATTTGAAATTGAAGATGAAGGATGATTAACTTTTATTTAATGCCATATGTTTTAGAGGTATTCTTGGTTCATTAAGTTTTTACTTCATATCCTTGTAGATTCATGCAAGAGCTAGGACTCAATTATTTAAATGCATTTAAGTGTGTGATAAGTTATGTCAAAGGAACTATTGAATTTTGCATTAACTTTGTGAAAAGAGATGGTAATGTTCATGCATTTAGTAACATTAAATGGAGTATTGATGTGGAAGAAAGAAAATCCACATCATGTGGTATTATTTTTTATGGGCCTAATCCTATTTATTAGAAATATAAGAAGCAAAATTATGTTGCATTATCTTCTTGTGAGGCTGAATTTATCTCAAATACTAATTGCATTCAATATATTTTATGTCTAAAAAGGTTTTTTAAAAGATTGGGCTATGATGTGAAATTTAGCATTGAACTTTTGGTTGATAATATTGCTTTTATTCAACTTTCAAAGGAGCGTATTAGCCAAAAAAATTAAAACATGTGGATATAAAGCATTTTTTCATTAAATACAAAGTAAATGAGGAAAATGTATTGCTAAAATATGTGTCAAAAATTGATTAATCAGCTAACTATTTGATGAATTCACTTGAAGAACAAAGGATTAGCTACTTGATTAACATAATTGATTAACCTTTGGGGGTTTGACTAAAGGCACCTATACCTTGGGATGGAATAGTGGAGTCAGTACAAGCAAGTCATGGAATGGTGGAATCGGTATAGGCAAGTCATGGGGTGGTGGAGCCAGTATAGGCAAGTTCCTTTCTAGAAGTGGACTGGCCATCCCTTCTAGCTGAGTTGTAGGCCTAACCGTCGTGGCAGTGATGGATTGCCTCTAAGGGATAGATGCCCAAGGAACACTCTCAAAGCATGATCTAGATATGTTGTTCCATATTAATAAAGCATTCTTTTATTTCTCTTTATAAATATTTTTTATTATTTCCTTTATACATAATGCTGAATATCACTTATATTTTGCATTTGGTATATTTTCTTTGTGCATAATGTCTAATATGTCGTATATTTGATTTTTTCCATGAAATTTGAGGATGGGATGTCACAATTAGTATTAGAGCAAACCATAACCCAAGGACCATTTAGAACCATGGTCCAACTACAACATGAACTTGATGATAAACTTTGAATTCACAACACATGAAAAACCATTGATCATCACCAAATGTACCATATATTTGTAATGCAAGTGAAAATATACCTTTCCATTAACTTCACAAACAATGGATCAGGTATCTAGATTCTAGAAACCAACAAAATTCTTTGATAAATATCATTAACTGATCAAGATTGATCACACCTCATCAAGATTCATGAATTACAAAAGATGTTGGTAAGACAATGATTATTAATAGTCCAAGTAACTTTTACCCATCTCAATACTATAATTATTGATTGATTAGGATTATTATTAATTTTTTCCCCAAAAAGTTAGTAACCATGTCCTGAATTGATTTTGTTTTGTTGAAATGTACTATCCAAGTAATCTAGAAGATTCCAAGTTACCATATGTTAGCCTAGAAATGTTAGTTCAAAAAAATAGGCTAGTTTGGTCCTTTTAATTCCTAAAAAATCAACTTCATTTTTTAACCCTAAAATTATGTCCAATGCATAGTACTTGTTGAGACAATTCCAACAATACAAATTTCACCTTGAATAGACATACAATTTTGGAGATATCAATGTTTAAATTTTCTTGTTGTACATGGATTAAATGTGCATTAAAATAATATTAAATTATTATTATTACTAAAATAGAAATTAGAAAAAAATTGTCAAAATTTTAGGGTCAAAATTTAACCTAGAATTATTGTTTACCCATACCAAACCCCTACCTTGTCATCAACTGAACCACCTCATCAACCACAAAGGCAAGATGGGATTAAAATAATAATAAAAAGTTAATTTTTTTAAGTAGGAGGTTGCGGGTTCAAATCCCAACCCCCTATTTTAAAAAAAATACATATATATGTAGAATTAAATACAAATAAATTTTTTTTAAAAAAATAAATAATAAATAAATAAAAATAAAAAAAATTAACTAAGAGGTCATGGATTCAAACCTCCACCTCCTTAGAATTATTAAAAGAAAAACTTTTTTCTAGCCAAAGCCAATCACAGCAAGGCCACCAGTAGGCCATAGCAAGGCCTACAGCCAACCACGATGAGGCCATGGGCAACTGTGGCTGTTGGGGACTAGCCCTTAGGTAGGTCCCAAGGGCACCCAAAATGTACATTGTGTCATGCTATCCACACAGCTCTAATCCACACTGCGTAACCTTGACAACCATGTAGCACTGCACCTCGCCACCATTGCCACACTACGCCATCGATCTAACCCACATCATGCGTCGCCGCCACCACTCTAATCCATCACCTATACTGCATCACTTTTCACCGTGCCTACCTGCACCACACCTGCCCACTACTACATGTGCCCTTATGCATTGCTTTCTGTCATTCTAGAATACCAAACCCTCACCTTCTTGCCACTATAGCTCACCTACCACTTTTTCATTTTCTATCGCATACACCATCCATCACTGCCTCCCTTGCTACCCATTACTACCTCCCATGTTGTCCATCACTGTCTCCCATGCCATTCATCATTACCTCCTGTGTTGTCCATCACTGCCTCCAGTGCCACCCATCACTACCTATCATGCCATCCATCACTATCTCTTGTGCCACCCATCACTACCTTCAATGCCATCCATCACTGCCTCCTATGCTAGCCATCACTACCTCTATTGTTGCTCATCACTACCTCCTGCACTACCCATCACTACCTCCTACGTCACCAATCACTGCCTCCAACGTTGTTGCATAAACCTTGAAATAGCATGTCACTATGGCCATTGCTACCCTTCATAATGAAATGATAAATTGTTTGTTATATGATGGAAAATTTTCAATTGTCCATCAACTAATGGGAAAATTTGAAATTTACATCAATTAATGGAAAATTCAAATTTTCATCATTCAATTATTAGTTTAAAACTAGGAATTTACAAAAGTAGTTTTTAAAATTAGAATTTGACATGATGGTAGCAACAAAGATAAAACTTCCATAATTAAGCACACTTGCTTTGGAGTAGAACTGAGATGGGTGACCTCTAGGGAACTCTTGCTTTTTGCACCAAAGTACTTAGACTCCAGAAGCCATAACTTTTGATTTTAGAGACCTTTTTCAATGAACGAAGAGTTGTTTCCTATATATTTCAACCTTCCAAACCTAATGGTAAAGCTAAATCCATCCCAAGGAACCTTGAAAATTATTTTTTACTCCTTGCTTAATATAGTGCCTCAAGATTCTTAAAAGTTTAATTTTGGCATCACTCAAGCATATGATGTCTATTTTCAACATATGAATAGTAATTTCTAACATTTTTCCCCTTTTGAACTCAATGGTGAGGTTAGATTTATCATCCAAACAACCTATAATTTGATGATATTATAAATTTAACCTTTTAGGCTTTAAGATTTAGTGCATGACCCTTGCAAATAGCCTTAAGATCACTATGGCTTCCCATTAGTTACACTACCAGAGTTAATGCTCTCAAGGGATGTAGAAAGGTCATTGATAAATCATGTTTTACAATGCTTCGATATCGGGGTGGCTGTGATATTAGGTACATGATATTGTAGCCCAAGATGCGACATCGTACATTTGATATCGTAGGGTTATTATTGGGTCTATAAATATAGCACCCAAGGGCATAATTGGGAGTAAGTTTTTGGCAGTCAAGTAGCAAAAATATTGTAGTTTGTCCATTTGAAAGTTAAAATATTTTCCAAGTGCTTGCAGCAAGAGGTCTAAGTGTAAATGGATCTTTATTCAAGCATTGATGTACCTGAGCACACCATTGTATTAACAATAAAGACAAACTCTTTGATTGATTCCTTGTAGCACATGAGACTTTGTTTCTTATGCATTTATATTTTATGCAATTTATGTAAATATTATTTATATAGAAATTAATTTTTGATCAATCAAGAAAATCATTAAAATATATAGGAATGACCCCTTTAGACATACGCGTGACACTTGGTAGCTTAGAAACGATTAGTGTTTGACAACCCAACAGTGTTCACATAAAGCTTAGGATGTGTCTTGGAAGTGGGAATAGTTATTTGTGTTAGGGTATATTAGACCATAGTTTACTTAGCATTTAATCACTCTTACTTTCAATCTTGTTCTAGGTGAGAAATTTCATAAAGAACACAAAATAATAAAAATCTTATGCCTCAGTCACACTTAACCATACAATTGTACTCTACAAGTGGAACTAGGAAGACAACAAACAAAAAACATGCATGCACTATTTAGCTCTAGTGTACTTAGTAATTATAGTCTATGGAATTTGACTAGATCACACATGAACACCTATGATTCATATGGTTGGGCGTAGGGGTACCTTGTTGCTCATCATTGGCGTCATTGCTAGGTATTGTAGTTCTTCATGCACTATCTAAACCTAGTGAAACTTAGTAACCTAATTATTTCAACACTAAGAATTGAATCCTACAAAAAAAAATTATTATCATTAAATTAAACCTCAACTACACACTATTTACAAGTTTATTAACATAAAATGTCTTCTTCTCACAGGAGCCCATCTCCACCTAGGGTAGTTCAGGTGCCTTAACAATACTAGGTGGTATATACTCATCCTAATTAATATGTATCAAACTTTACCTTCATCTTTCATCAAGATGAATTAATGCAATGGTGCGATATGAAAGGCAACATTGTGTTTCCACCTAACCAATTTGTTCCAGAAATGCTCCAGCTAATGCTTGCACGACATGGGCTTCAACATCTCCATAGAGAATATGAGATATGAGATCTTGACTCAAGGGATTATCATCCCATTAAAGCACAAAGATTAAGGGATCAACAACTGGAGTACCAACATGAACTTGTGAAGGGCAAGGGGTCAAATATTTTTCCATATCCACTTGGCCCAATTGATGAAGGTGACCACTTCTTTAGTGATTCTCCTCTCTTTGAATTTCTCAAGGATCTCTCAACTAGAATGTACAATCTAAAATTCATAATCTAGATTCTGGTCAAAATGGATCCAATGACAAAAATGGATTTGGAGAAGCAAGTCAAGAAAAGCGGAACAAAGGAGATCATGATCGCGATCGTGGTCATGAGCATCAAAGGAAGGGTGATAGGCATCAGTGTGGAGCAAGTTCACCTTCTTCTTCCCCTTCATTTTCATTGTCTTCTTCTTCATTTGGTTTAGATCATGGTCACAGAAGAAATAACTATGATGGAGGCGACCAACGAGACCAGAACAATAGAAGGGATCATCAAGACAATCATGACCGAAGACATGGACAAGCTAGAGAGGCCCATCATTAACAAAGGAGGGCTAGTAGAGAACATTGTAGGAACCACCATCATAGCCTTGATGAACCTCTACTTGCTAATTAGGGCATGTTGAATATTGCAAAGGCTATGAGGATTCCAACAAGGCATGTGAAGGATAGCAGAATAAAGAGGCTAGATATGAACAACATCTCTTAGTTTGAGACAGGATATGATGCTGATATGCAAAATCATCTTCAGGCCTTCCAAGATGCATGTGCCTTGTAGAATATTGAAAATGATTGGCAAAAGCTAAAATTATTTTTAAGGACACACATAAAGAAAGTAGAAAATTGGTATCGATCCTTGGAACAAGAATCAATTAGGTGGTGGAGTATGATGTTGGAATTATTCAATGACAAATATCAAACATACTCCCAAGTATCAAATCTAAGGAAAAAAATTCAAGGGCAAAAATAATGGAATTAAGAGCCCTTAAATGCTACTATTAGCTTATATTACTCTCAGTTGCATAGGTGTCTCGAACATAGATACTCTCAGCTTGATCAGCTTCACCATATCATAGATGGGTTATGGTCTGAAACTAGGAAAACCCTTGGCATCTATGTCCAAGGGAGATTGATGGAGTTGAGCATCCATTGGATTGAAAAATTAATTGAGAAGGTAGCCAAGGAGAAGGGAGAACTAAGAAAATATGAAAGTGTAGAAGAATACAACAAGGAACCTTCTATTCAGAAAATGCGGGTTTGATTTTGTGATAGTAAGGATGAATTCACCAAAGAGGAGGTGGTTAATCAGAAAACCTTGTCATACAAATAAACAATTATGGCTAAGGTTGATAAATTATGGAACTCCATGGACAATAATTTTTAAGCTATCTTAAAAATTGTTGAAGAGTCCAAGGAGAAAAGTGGGAAGCGTGAGCACCAAAGACGTAAGGAAGCTGAACGTGCCATATCTAAAGATAAAGGTAAAATGGCTGTGATAAAAATGGTTGCAGATAGTGATTTAGATGATGATGGTAGGTGTGACATCTACTAGTATGAACATCCTAAGGGATGTTGTCTAGTTGTATCACACTTGTAGGAATTTTGGATGTATGCCTTACATCTACGATTTGCACAAAGGACAATACCCAAAAGATTACCTTATCCACAAGGTAACCCTCGACAGTTCCACCAACCATAGAAATACTATTCAAGTGGACCTCCTTTCCAACCCTATGAATTGTACCAGTAGTGGCAGCAATCATAATCATGGGCATTGCCACCTCCAAGATAGCAATACCCTTATTAGCAACCAGATCCCTATGGTTACTATGTTTAGTAGCCTTCAACTCCAAGGTACTTCTCTAGTCATGTTGCTACTTACCAACCTCACTACTACCCTCCTGAAACATACCATTCATTCTATCTAAGGAGGGATGCCACCTACTACCCTCATGCACCTCCTATTCCTACAACTACTCCCCCACATCTGGCACAGTGATCACCTACTCCATCCATGTAGGATGAATTTCTTATACAACCACAACAAAGGAATGCTATGAGAGCAATTAATCTGCAATCAATTAATCCATTAAGTTGGTCAAAACCACAAACAAAGAAAATATCCTTCTTCCAACCTCACAATTCACTAAAGCCCTCAGATACATTGGTGGTTGGTAACTTTGCTCCTCCAACTTTCTCTATTTTCTCTTTATATGAGTCCCCTTCAAACCAAAATCCTTCTCAAATCCATACTATAATGCTAACACATGTTGTATCTTATTAGATTCTAGTTGGTAACTTGCCTAGAAAATTAGCTAATCCCAAGAGTCCCCTAGTTTACTTGAAAATTGCTAGGAATGAGCTTTGTAAATCTCTTCTTGACTTTGGTTCAAGTGTTAATTTGATCTCACATGAGATGTACACAATGTGAAACCTTCCTCCCGTGAAGAAGAGCATCATATGATTGGAACTAGTAGACTAGTTCATCACTATTCCATTAGGATTGGCTGAGGACATCGTCACCATCATTTGTGGGTGGTCATATCTTGCTTATTTCCTAGTAATCAAAGTGGAGAACTATAATGGGGACTTTTCAGTTATTATGGGAAGGGCATGGCTAAGTACTGTTGATGCCAAAATGGGCATTAGAGATCTTTCCTTGGAAATATCAAAAGAAAATGAATTTGGAAAGATCAAGAAGAAGAGAGTTCCATGTATCATGTACAGTAATTTAGGGTGCCATTGTGTGTAGAAGTTATGATCAATAAAGCAAACATTTATCTCTGCATGTAAGCAATGTGCACCAGAAGCTAATATTCAGAGATGTTTGTACACAAAAACCATGAAATAAGAGGGCACCCAGTGGCTAACAGTTGATGCTAGTAGTAGTACATTATGCATGGAACCTATTGAGGGCTTAATGTACAAATATGTTACAAGTATGAATAAACTTGAGCAAGTTCATTACTACCTCTCCGAAGGAGCAAATGATGATGTCAATTGGGATGAGCTAGAAATTCTAGAAAATTTTAAACAATAGCCCCTTGGATTGAAGACACTACTAGTTAAAATGGAGTACATATTTTTGAAAAATAGGAGACTGGTTATTATTAATGCCAAGCTTGCTATAGAACAAATGAAAAGGTTGATAAAAGTTATGGAAAAATGGTCAATAGCCTTTGCCTAGTCATATTTTGAACTTACTAGGATAGATCCAAGAATATGCCAACACCAAATATACATTGACCTCATAGTCAAGCCAAAATGATAGCTATAGTGGCATTTGAATCCCAAGTTAAAGTAGATTGTCAAAGAGGAGATTGAACAACTCCTCAAGGCAAGATTCATCTACCCTATCACAACTAGTGAGTGGGTAAGTCCACTTGTGATTGTACCCAAGAAGGAAGGAAAATGATGGGTGTGCATTAACTTTTGGCTACTCAACATGGAAACTTTCAAGGATCATTTTCTATTTCTTTTTTTTGATCAAGTGTTGGACACCATTTCAGTGCATAGCTATTACAGCTTTCTGAACAATTATAGTGGCTATAATCAAATCCGAATTACACTAGAAGACTAGGCAAAGACACCTTTCACAAGTCCTTAAGGAAATTTTACTTACCATCAGATGCCATTTGGTCTATGTAATTCCCTAGTGAAATTTCAATGATTACTTCTCAGCATTTTCTAACAATAGATTGGTAGTGGGGTAGAAGTCTTTATGGATGATTTTTCTACCTATGGAGCTATGTTTGAATAAGCCCAAGACCATCTTGAGTCGGTGTTGAAAAGATGTATTGAAACAAACCTCTAGATTAATTGGCAAAAGAGCCATCTTATGGTCAAGGAAGGCATAGTCTTAGGGCATCACATTTCAAAAGTAGGAATCAAGGTGAATCTTGAAAAAATATGGGTCATCCAAGGAAGAACCCTTCAATCTGAAATAGTCAAAGAAGTGTGGTCATTCCTTGGTCATACTGGCTACTACTAGCACTTCATCGAGATTTTTTTTTCAAAATCACCAAGCCATTAATAGAATTGATAAAGAAGGATGCATCGTTTGTCTAGACCCTTGCATGTGAAGAAGAATTTTAACAATTAAAGCAAAAGCTTGTTGAAAGCCCCACTCTTTAAGCACTATATTGGTCTAGACAATTTCATGTGATGACTGATGCATCAAATAATTCTTTGAGGCTAGTTCTTACATAGATGGATGATAAAGAATGTCCATATTACATTTACTATGCAAGCTGGAGCATTGTAGGTGCAAAACTGAACTACACCACCATAAAAAAGGAGTTGATGGAAGTGGTGTTTACCTTAGAAAAGTTCAAGTACTGTGTGCTTGGCTACAAAATGTTTGTGCATATAGATCATAGTGCTAGTATATTTCTAATGAACAAACCAATAGTGAGCCCCCATGTCATATGATGGCTTGTGATTTTGCAAGAATTTGATCTCATGATGGTAAATTATAAAGGTGTGGAGAATGTAGTCGTGGATCACTTATCATGACTAATATGGGATGACAAGGAGAAAGAGAGCCCTTTATCTTATCAATTCCCTCACAAATCTCTCCTTGTAGGTGCTATTAATGCACAAATGCTCAATGAACCAAAATGGCATGACACCATCCTCACTTATTTGCTCAACCAAGAATTGCTATAAGGGCTGGAAACTAGAAAGAAACAATAGTTTCTTTACCGAGTTAAGCATTCCATGGAGATTAATGAAAACCTTCACAAAGTTTGTCCCAATGGCCTGGTACGTTGGTGTGTCCCTGATACAGATCAACTACGTATTCTTCAAGATGCTCACGAAGGTCCTTCTAGGGCCCATTATGCTGGGAGATGCATGACCATAAAAATCCTCATGGTAGGGTATTATTGGCTAATAATATTTAAGGATGCACACTAATTTATCTGTGCTTGTGATTGTTGCCAGAGAGATGGTGGAATGACAGCTCAAATGGAGGGGCCACAATAATTGATACAACATCTCAAGCCATTCAATATTTAGGGCATTGACTTTATGGGTCCCATCACACCTTTATCAAATGAAGAGGAATATATAATAGTTGTAGTTAACTATTGTACCAAGTGGGTAGAAGCGGCCACTGTTACCAACTGTACATTCACCACTACTGCTCAGTTTGTACAACAAAACATCATAAATAGGTTTGGTGTACCTCATGTGTTAATTTCTAATAATGGAACTCATTTTATAGGTGCCACTTTCCGAAAACTGATGTAGCACTTGGGGGTTGAACATAAACTCACAACACTAGATTACCCCCAAGACAATGGTGAAGCTTAGGTCACTAATCAAGAGATTACAAAAATCTCAATGCGTACCATTAGAAAATACCAAAGGGACTAGAGCACTAAATGAAATGATGCCCTTTGGGCCTATCACTTCACATGGAATCTTCCCATAGGTTATTCTCTCTATGAGCTTATGTATGGAAAACTACCAACATTGCCCATCCAATTCGAGCTCCGTACACTCTCTACAACCTATGACCTTGATCTAAATCTAAGTCTAGCATAGAAAGAATGATTGATGAACCTTAACTTGCTAGACAAAAATTGGTTAATGGTCCTATCATCTAATGAAATGCATAAGGAATTCAACAAGAAACACCATGATCTCAAAATAAGAAAAGTCAAGTTTCAACTATGAGATAATGTTCTTTATTGGAATCCTGCACATGTACTCCAACGAACCAAATTTCAAACATTGTGGGAAGGACCTTACATCATAGATGAGAATTTTTCATCTGGGGCCATGATCATATACAAACTTGATAGCCCAAATAAAAAATAATTAGTCAACATTCAACAAATAAAACCTTTCCATGAGCCCAAGCTAACCAATGCACTAAACACCTAGTCAAATGGAAAACCACACTCAATCTTTCAAATCTCTCCCTTCCAACCTAGTTGTGGGCGAGATGGCCACCCATACTAACAATTTAGGTGGCTCCTAAGTTTTTGACTTTTTTTTTTCCACATTTTTATTTTTACAACTTTTTATTTTCATCTTCTTCTTTTTTTATATATTTTCTATTTAACATATTTGTATTTTTAAGGTTATTGGTATTCTCTTAGTTTTTGTTTTACACCATCATTAATATATTCAATATTTATTATCTACTCTTTTACTTTCTTTTATGGTTATGTTTGCTTGTGTTTGATGTGTTTCTCTACTTTCTATTTGCTAATAAGGTGGTAGGTACAATGGTAATACACTATTCAATAGTGGTACGCTTCATTTGTAATTTGATTATTGATGTCTATTTTCTAACTTGGAATGTCGTTATTGATGACTAGGACATGGTTTCTTTTCATGTAATAGGCAGTGAGTCCACATCATCCACTCATCCACATACTCTATGGTTTTTCTTGTTTTGGAAGAATACAGTCTCTTCTTCATTAATGCAACTTTAATAAATTAGTGACTTGTGTAGTTTCTAGAATTAGGAAGGAATCAAAGGTTTGAATAGGGTATGGCTTCAAAGATATGTGGTATTCTTTGTGCTTTTCTATTTTTCTTTGTGTAGGAGTGTTCTTGTAAGCTTCTCACCATTCCATGTCATTTCACAATAGGAAGTTAAATAAGTCCTTACATGGTGTGGTCCTCATCACAAAAGAGAGAGAGAGAGAGAGAGAGAGAGATGAGGATTCAAAGCATAGCCCCTGGACAAAATAAATGTGAGAAAATACATGGGTCTTTGCATGATGTGGTTCTCATTCAAAAAAAAACATGGGAATTCAAAGCACAACCCTTAGAACAAATAAAAGGGCTACAAAAATTGGTTATGAAACTTGTTTTGTCTCCTCCAACTAAGGCCCTTTCTCACTTCCTACCTTCACTCCAATTTGGAATGGTGGTTGTTTTTTGGGAGCATTCTTGTGTCTCAGGGGATGGACTAGCCTTAGAATGTTGATGCAAAGTCACTAAAAGTGGTTGGTTTTGATCTAGATTGAGGATGGATCTTACCAAGTCATTTAATCACAAACTCCACAAGGGACTATAGGTGACCATAATTAGAAACTCCATTCCACTCTCTTTGTCATCCATCTATGCTTTTCATGCCCCACCTCACTATCGATTTCATATTTTGATTCAATGTTTTAGTTTGATGTGTTGGTTTTCTTAGTTAGTTACTTTTGGGTTTTTGTACTTAACTTTCCATAACCATTAATCATCCATGGTACCCATGGACTCCTTGGTTTGAAGTTATGCAAGGGCACAAAAGGCCTATGCCTACTTTGGGAAGGACCCACTTGCATATCTTTTGGTTTGGTGAAGTTAAGTTCTTTACCCTTAGACATTGTTATAATCAAATTCTTTTTATTTACCCCATTCATGGCATCCAAATGTACACACCTTCACAAATGTTTGTAATGAACTCCTTTTTGTTGTTGTGAATACCCTATTTCTAGTATTCCTTGTGATAAGTGTTTTCTAAATTGCATGGATCGCTTCTCTTACTTAACCCATTCGTTAGTCTTTCCACTAACAACATCAAGCAACAAATCTATCACAATCACAACCTAGCTAGATAACATCATCGAAGAGACAAGGTATTTAGCCATTATCTATTACACTATATATACTTATCCTTGGTTCTATCATGATTGCAGTGGGAAGTGTGGACTAGAAGTGAGACTATATTCACCAAGGATGATGCAACCATATTACTCACAGGAGATTTCTCATGACCACTGTATCTCTTCTACATCTCTCTCATTCTTCTATGCTAAGAGGGATTGGATGTCCTTTGGATCTATGGGTGTTCTTTCCTATTGTCATGAACACCCAATTTTGTACACAGTTGTAATATTGCATGCTCGAGCACTTTTGTATTGGTCTATTTTCTCTGTGTCACTCTGCATATCAGTCAAATAAGGCCACATCCCCTAATATATTTTGTAAAGAACTTATTCCTCTTCTTCTATACTCAAGGACAAGTTTTCATTTAGTTGTGGGGGTATGATAAATTGTGTTTTTTAATGCTCCAATATCAGGGTGGCCATGATATCGGGTATGTGATATCACAACCCAACATGCAATATCGTACATTTGATATCACAGGGTTACTCTCAAGTCTATATATATAGCGCCAAGGCATACAATTGGGAGTAAGTTTTTGGTAGTCAAGTAGTGAAACTCTTTTAGTTTGTCCATTTGAAAGTTAGAATATTTTCCAAGTGCCCGCAGTAGGAGGTCTAAGTGTGAATAGATCTCTATTCAAGAATTGATGTACTTGAGCACACCATTGTGTTGGCAATAAAGACAAACTCTTTAATTCATTCCTTACATCACTTGAGACTTTCTTTCTTATGAATTTATATTTTATGCAATTTACATAAATATTATTTATATAGCAATTATTTTTTGATCAATCAAGAAATTCATTAAAATACACAAGCATGACCCATTTGAACATATGTGTGACACTTGGTAGCTCAGAAACGATTAGTGTTTGACAACCCAATAGTGTTCACATAAAGTTCAAGTTGTCTTCAAGACATGGGAGCAATTACTTATGTTAGGGTAGATTAGACCATAGTTTATTTAACATTTAATCACTCTTACTTTCATTCTTGTTCTAGGTGAGTAATTTCATAAATGATGAGTGGCGAGGTACCCCTACACTCAACCATATGAATACGAGCGTGTACGTGCGATCCGGTCGAACTCCGCAGACTATATGCCTTAACACCACAAGAAACACTTGGGGTTAATCGTTCGTTGTCTTCCCAGGCTTGCTTGTAAGTGTCACGGTGTATGGTTAAGCAAGTCTGAGGTATGTGATTTTTTTGGTATTTTCAAGTTTATCTTCTAAGCTATGAGAGGAAAGGGTTGAGAAACTAAGCTAACTCTAACTAATGTCCTAAGTCTAAATTAACTAGCGTCAGCATCCGTTCCCACTTACCGGACACACCCTGAACTATGCAACTGTGGCTTACCAAACGCTAATCGTTACTGGGATCACCACACGTAACGCAAGTGCTCGAAGTGGTCGTACTGAGGCACCTATTTAGCTTAAGTGTGATAAGCAGCCGATTCCTTAGCTAGCCGTACACACCCGTGGGTGCTCGTAACTAAGTCGTACTTATCACACGTTCTAGCCTAGCAATGAGTAGCCGATTCCTTGACTAGCCATACACACTTAACTACCACTGGGATTACCAAGCGCAGAATCCTGGAATACGCTACTGGGTTACCAAGCAGCCAATGCTCGTAATCAAGTCATACTCATGCGTTGCGACAAGCAGCTGATTCCTTGACTAGCCGTACATGTCCGTAGACTCTCGTAATCAAGTTGTACTTGTGCACACTAGGAAAGCAGTAAATAAACAACAATAAAACCA